>JAUESF010000012.1:4640928-4657085 GCA_032274765.1 Malacoctenus tetranemus | reverse complement strand
GACAAACGTCTCAGCTGGTCAGGCTATCAGGTCGGCCGTTAACCCACGACCAACAACGTCTCTTCCTCAACGAAATCCCACAAGTGATAAATTGTGTTCGCACGCAAGGAGAGAAGACCCGTGCTTTCCTTTTATGTTTGTTCTCACAACACTGCATCAATCAGCAGACATTATTCATCACGGACACAAGCACATGGTTACGCACAGACCTTCCTTTTGTGGAACAAGGATGGAATTGACCACATGAGAAGGAGGAATTCATTAAAATTTATGACACACTCTAAGTGAAGTCGTATCTTTTTAGGCTCCCTTCCAGGCGCGTGTTAGCATGGATGTAACATACCTCAGAGCGGCCAGTTGACCGCGCTCACCTTAACCTGTCAGCCTCCTATTGAACCTGAGGCCGACTCACTCGAGGCCCGGGTCAGCAGGTCTGCAGTGCAATCACCACAGGCTACACGCTGCAATACTCTATGCTTGACCTCTGACCTGCGAGGAACCGTCCAAATGAGAGCAATTTTAAAGAGATAGAAGAGGCAGATACGCGTCAGTCAAAAGCACAATTAACTGGAAGATGTTTAATTTACTGGAAGAGAGACAAGATTCACAGTTTACACCACAAAAAGTGATTAAGGAGATTTGACTGGAGTCCCACGAAATTGCTGCTTGTGGTTGTCAAAAAATGTCAAGCACGCCCATTTGCAATCTTGATACAATTAGATGTGGGATCCCAAAAGACCAATAATCACCAGAGACCAAACTTTAGATGTTAACTGCTAAAATCAGTCCTGTTTGTGAGTCTTTGACCTGCGGATGAAGCCAAAGAAAAACAAAAACATGACAGAACGTTCTGCATATTGAGTGTCTGTACTAGACGTCACAGCATCCTCCAGTTGTGATACAGACTCTCTTTGCTGCAATTACAGCCAGAGGATCACTGATAGCAGCCGGATGTGTCCCTTCGGGGACCATGGCTGTCTCTTGCAAATTTACCGGCAGTCCAACAGTTGTTGAGATCTTTCAGTCTGGACCAAAGTGGCCAGCTGAGCGACCCACGCGGCCGTCCCAGGAGCCTCGCCGCTATCGCGTCTAAAGTTTCTGTGGAATGTCCTCCGTGCAGCGCCGCACGTTATCGGGCTCACATCGCGGCTCGGGTCAATTTCCTTTCTGCGTGCACGACGGGGCGAAAAGCTGGCCAGGTTTTATTCCCACCCTGATCAAAGTTTACCTCCTGGCAAAACACAAGCAGAACGCGGGTCAGGAGTGCGCCCCGGCACGCCGGAGAGCGTCGGGACCCGGAGTTATTAAGCAGCAGAGGAGTGACACCTCGCTGCTCTGGCAGGGGAGAGAAGGGGGACGGAGGAACTGAGGTCTTCACAGCTGCACGGCTGGAGAGGGAAATGAGAGGTCGGCTGGGAAAGATTTACAGGCCTCATAATACATTTCCCAGGAAGGATTCGACCGTCACATTGTCAGTGTGGCTGCGGCGGAGGAGGAGCAGGCAGCACCCGGACCAGCAGGGGACTCTTCTGTTAATAGCCCGGCCACCGCCGCTATTGTTCAGCAGGCAGCGCAAAGTGCAGACTCCAGATCAGATACGAGCCTCAGAGGCAGACACTGAGATTTCCTCTCCGTCCTCCAGCTGCTGCCCGCCATGACCGGGAGCCTCTGAAGTTACAGACAGCTGCCCGTGCACATCCACCGACTTGCAGAGTCGCAACAAAAAAAAAAACAAGAAAGGTTATTTGATGAAATTTTAGGATTGAGTGTTGTTTTGCGAGCTGCCACGAGGGAGCTCCCACAAACGCTGCGCGCTGAAACCTCAGACGCAGCCTCAGGTTCTCGTTTCTCCTCTCCGGACTTACACCTCCTCCTCCTCCTCCTCCTCCTCGAGTACAACCTGACTGAGATTTTCCACATGTCTCTCATTCCTTTTCTTGCATCTATCTGTCTGGGACAATCTGTGGACAGACACAGCAAATACCCCCACTAACAAGCACCGCGGGGGAGAAAATAAGGGAGGAAGGGTGCATTTTCACGGAGCAACTTCTTATCAGGAAAAATACCACCAACATGCAATTGGATGTTCCAACTATTAGTCATGACTTTGGGTTGATAAAGTGTGAATTTTATGTGAGAGAACAGCTCATGCCCTTTCCACCCTCCATGGTGAAATAGTGCAACTTTGCACTCCTTTGAGATATAACAGTTTATTGCAACTCATTTGTACTCAGGAGACAGGATCTCCCCAGACTCTAATTACTGTCTGACTGCTACAGTCCAACAGCAGCGAACATGCGGAGAATGCCCTCGCTCTCGGCTCTCGGCTCACAGCTCTCCCTTTGTGGCCCAGGCGTGGGTTGTCACATCGCATGTACTCTGGGCTGCCGTACATTGTGTGAGAGGAGGGCGGGCTGGTTAAGTAGCTGCAGGAGCCAGCGGCGTGACCTGACGCTGGCCCCTGCCCCGCACCCAATGGGATGGCAGCTCAGTGCCAGGGCGCCGCGGCTGACATGACAGCTCCTGCTGGGAGGCCAACAGACGAGGCGCAGCTCCCTCCTAATCCCCACCAGACCGGGTCTTCCCCGAGCCGGTACCCTGCCCGCAGCGCCGCACCGCGCCTCCCTAAAGCCCCCCCGCCCGTGCCCGACCGAATGAGGAGTCTCCCTGATCCTCATACAGACAAAACAGCGTGGCCAATGATGTTTAACTAATGAAAAATGTCCACGTCAGCGTGGAGATGTTTGCTCATACTTTACATGCGAGTGGGTAATTCGGTCATGTGTGCGAGGCCCACATGCGCCGACACGCTTGGGATGGCATGCCATGCAAACCAAGCTTAAGACGTTGCCTTCAGGGCACAATGCCCAAAGCAAATAGAGCTGATCCCCGAAAGGGTAGAAGAAACAAGAGTGAAGCGTTCAGAAGCTCCCTGTAAGCAATTATAGTGGCACGTGCACACACGCATGCACGCACGCACGCACGCGCGCGCACACACACACACACACACACACACGGAGACTACGGTCAGCAGCGAACGGCTGGACTCCTCGGGCTCTGCTGCTCCAAACACACCCTCTTCCTGTTTTCTTAGGGAGAAAACAGGAGCAGCACCGGAGAGGAAGAGGGGAGAGGCTCAGCAGGGTGAAGGTGAAGCAGAGGGATCATTACTCAGTGGTCAGGCAGAGGCCAGAGACCTGTGCTCCTCTCTGGGGCTGACGAAATCATTCATCACTGAGCCATCGACTAAACTGTCCATTAATTTGATCCACGATCAGTTGTTACAGTCGGTTTCTGTCTTGAATCAATCAGTCCTGGTAGATCTTTCACTATTCAACTTCATCACTTCATTTCTTTCATCTGAGCAGGAGTGAGTTGCTGATTTGCCTCACAACACTAAAACCCATCTTTGGCTGCCACCGTGCAGTAGGCTTGAACAGCATTTGGAGAAACATGGCGTTAAGTGTCTTGCCCAAAGACACTCCAGCTCAGTTCAAGGACCAGGCAAAAAGTAGGATCGAACAAGTGACAATGAGACTAGAAGACGAGCTGTTCCTCCAGCTGAGCCACACCCACATGCAATTTATCAGTTAGCGTTCGCTGTTGGTTCTGGATTGTCCCGTGTGTCCGTATCAACCCTGTGATGAACTGGAGACCAGTCTGTGCTGAGCCCCTGTTTTCACTGAGAGTCAGCTGGGATGGGCTCCAAGCTCTCAGTGACCCCAAGTTGGAAAAAGCTGGTTAAGAAGATGGATGGCGCTTTAGATGATGCAAAAATACCTCAAGGATAAGAGGAAACAAGAGCAGGGATGTGTAAATGACGAGCATGTGAGTGTGCATCGATAGGATAATAAAGGTCATGAGAAAAACGGCAGAAACACAATGTCTGAGTAATGGTCCCACTGCACTCAGGACTGCGTTGGGATGTCACACATGTTTTTCCCCACATAAAAGCTGGAATAAAAAGAAACCACCTCTGGCTTTCATCCACCGGCGCGAGGCGCACAGAGAGCTCGGCAGCAGTGTGGAGCATTTTGCAAAGCCGGAGGAAACACCAGGAGATAATTGTGTCAACATGAAACGCTCTGTATGTTGAAGTACATGTCGAACAGGGGATTCGGTGGGAAGGTTCAACATCCCGCAGTGTGGGAAGAAAAAAAGGAGGAAGGCTTCAAAAAGCCTTTCACGCTATGCTGCGTCTCCGTGTTGCCAGTCTCTCAGGAAAAGCAGTTTGAAGATTATCAGCTCCTCTCATGACAAACAGTAGATTAGTCATGGTGTAAATCAGAAGAGCCGCGGAGTCTCTTCCTGGACCTTGAGAAATGGAACTGCTGTTGTCTCACTTGTCTGTTGGGGGATGTAACTACACTTGCATTTTTTTTCACCCTCACTTGCTTTTTCACTGTGGGGAAATCCTGTCCGCAGGAGGCTGCAGTTCGTAAAACTACATCGAGGCATGAAAGACGGCAGCAATCAGCGAAGTACAGTCCTGCATTCACAGGTTGGACGGGCTGCTCCTGTCGTCACACGACTGTTGATATGACTTCCTGAGGGGCCCCTGGATCCTTCACGACCAGTCGTAATTACACATTCAGCCGTGAGAGTTGAACTCATCAAACGAAAACAGGTTTAAGAAATGAAGAGATCTTTGACACAGAGCAGAAGTCATTTTGTGTTACGATAAGTGGATGAACAGAAGTGAGTTCAGGCTCAAAAATGTGAGCATCACTCAGTGAAAATTGTTTAGTTAATTGGTATTCAACAGGTTTTTCATCAAACAAGAGGAAGAGTATGAACTGGAAAGTTTCATGCTTTCAAACTTCATTGTGAAAATCAAAAACAGTTAAAACTAAGAGGAAAAACATTATTTTACTTTAACGATTTCACAAACAAGATTTAGATGAAAAGATCTTTTTTTAATTCAAAACATTTTTCAGTTTCATTGTTTGAATTGAAATATTGTGAAAAAGATTTTTTCTATGACTTCTTTCTGGAGCGGTGCCTGATATGTATGAAGACAGAGTAAGAATAACATGCTCCCAATGCACACGGGATGAATGACTTGGGGGAGCAGGGCTGAATTAAAAAGCCTGAGTGCATATTTCTTCTCCTCCTCCACGATCTGCACCCTCGGTGACATTTTCACCCCTCCCTGCTCAGAGGTGAGGAGGGCCTCCTGCTCCGACCAGCCTCTCCCCTGACATCAGAGCGATATCTGAAGCATGCGGGCCAGCCAGGGGAGGAGGGGGGGAGAGGTGGGGTCTCAGCTGGACCACTTCCACCTGGCCATCTGGGTCAGGGCCCCATCACAAAGAAGTAACACACGTGTGCTGCAGCCTCCACGCAGATCACTGAAAACCAACACTGGATTATTCATCCTTGAACGAGCTCCTGTATTTCGCACGTTCTGGCCCATATATGACTGTAGAACAGGAGCCGACTGATCTGATTTGGCTAAACAGGTCAGAGGTCATGTTGATGTAACTCTGGGTGGGATTTAAAATAGTTAAAAGATACTTAACTGCAGCCACGTTAGTAAATCCCTTCAAGTATCAGATGGCAGCTAAATATGAGTGCTTTTTCTTACTCTACAGTGAATCTTTTGTGAGTCTGGACATCTCTTTAAAAAAAGACCAGTCTGTGGAAGAAGCTGAGCAGCTTTGGAGGAAGAAGGACAGAGAAATGTGCTTTTAATTTCTGGACGAGTGAAACAACATCGTGGCCTTCTTCTAAAGACAGCTTGTTCAAATTGTACACCAGTTCAACCAATGACAGTTTTATGGCTTTTCAATATGCAACATGTTTGAGATTCTTGGCATTCGAGCTTCTCTGAGCACGATGAACCTCATGTATCTCACATCACTCACGTCCTTTCTATGGCTGAGACGAGACGGCCTAAACAGAACGGACAGTTAGAGGGAGCTCGTAAAACTCGGAGACGATTGACTGTAACTGAGATATGAAGTCAATACGTTGAATCATGTTTCAAGAACTTAAATGATGGCTGGTGATGTCTTTTTTGAAACTTTCCTGGCCTCATTTTAAAAACAGAAAATCAATGGTTGTAAATGTCTGTTACCTAAAAATTGCTTTTGAAACATTTTTGTTGTGTGATTCATTTTCTGTACGATAATTTGTGACCTAATACTTATTTATTCACTTTTAGGAGGACAAGATGCAAGACCTCACTGAATATATTTTTAGGTAACTATCACATTGTTTGAAATTAAAAGACTTTTGTCTCAGACGGAAGCTTAGAGCTTCTGTACGTGAACGTCCACCACTGAGTTTTGTAGCGTCAGCTCGCCGCTCCGACTCTCAAAGAACCTTCCCATCGAACATCTTTCCACCAGCGCCGCCTCTCTCTCCCGGGTGGCAAATTCTCTCCAGGATGTAATTATTCCCAGCAGGCCAGGGTGAGTTTCGTGCCTGTAAGATGTATGTCACCTGTTGTTCACACAACCGAACATCTATACCAGGCCTGTCCCCCCACCCCCCCACCCCCTGCTCGTCCTCTGCCAGCGTCTTTGATCAATAATTCTGCGGCCACCCATCAGCCGTCAGCGTGCGCACCAGAGAGGGGCCCATTGTCATGTAATTACAGGGCCGCTGCTCCATGACGGAGCCAGCGCCTGGGCGCCCGTGATTAAAAGTCAGCTGGGGCGTGCTTTGGTTCCTCGCGGCTCTTTCAACTGGAACCAACAGCTTGCGAACGCAGCACAACCCAACAAAGCTTTCTTCAGCACGCTCCGGCTGGGGTTCAACGCTTTTCTTTTTTCAACATTATTGTTGCTGGCGTCTCCCTCAGATGGTGGGTGCACTGGAGAGAGATGTAAGGGGATAACGCAGCTAATTTGTGATGGAATTGAGAGCACCTGTGACATCTGGAGGGGACCGAAACTGGAGCACACAAGTTCAGCTTTACATCTTTTTGAGAGGAGGCCAAGAAAAATGACAGCCAGCAGCCTCAGAGAAAGAACAGTGGCAGAAAGAGGCTTTGTCTAAAATGATGTGAAACACAGCAACAACAACAAAAGAAGATAAAGACTCCGAACCTCGGATATGTATTTTAAAACGGTCCATTTGTTTTCCTTCCTGTGCCATCATGAAGGGATGACCTGCCAAAACCAGGCCCAAGAGCCCAATAACTACTGTCCTGCTGTACCTGAGTTCCTGCTTCAAATCACGCAAAGCATCAACCTACCACAATAAGACGCCAAATGAGTTATTACAAAAACAGAGTGATCCAAACCAACCAGAAAGTGGAGGAAAAAAGCTACAAAGAAACAGAAAACCACAGATTCCAAAACAAATTACAGATGCATTAACCAAAAAAAAGGCGGGGGGGGATAAAGTTCCTCTACAAGATGCAAAAGTATTACAATATGGCCAGAAAGAGATGTACACAAAACACAAGGAGACTCAATTTCCATCATGGAGGGAAAAAAAGATCCTGACAAGATGTGAACAACAGCATCAAGACACAGGAATGAGAAAGAGGAGCAGTGAGATTAAACACTCATAAGAAACTGTGGTGGGCAGAGTGCAGATGTGGAAATATGGTGGTGATGTGCTTTCAAGCTCGGAGCTCAAGATGATTCATAAAATTCAAAATAAAACATTCGTCTCCTGCAAACAGCAAACATGTGGTGCCAGGAGACACTTGACTTTTATGTGTTTTGTCCTTCAGGATGTTTTTGTTCTGGCCTGCGCTCAGACTTTAATCCGACTGCTTCATATTCAAACTCAAGCAGACTATGACCCACGACAGTCCTCAGTCAGTCTGTCAGTCACCAGCGTTCAGATGATTCACCAATGAACTGCCAGCTCCCAGACAGTTTCTGTTCATCATAACAATTGTGTACAAATTGTCTCTCACCAAAGGACGATAAAGAAACTGAATGGATCACTACCAAGTCCAAAACTGACTCAAACAGAGAGAGAGAAAAACGACAAATACATGAAACTGTTGAATAATGGACCAAATTAAATAGGTCTGCAATGGGACACACGTCTGTAAACATGCAAGTTAAAATGATTTACAAAGTGAGTGAGCTGAGGATGGACAGCCGGACCCTCAGTGAGCCAGCTGGAGACTGGTGGATGAGGGGGGACGCTTCCGGAGGGAACTCGCAGGAACCACCTTCTCCTTTATTGTCTTTCCTGCTGTTATCGCTGGCAGCGCCTGCTTGCTCTCGACCCTCCTTTGTAATCTCCTCGGCGAGCGCGTCCTGCACGCCATCCCAGTGCGACTCTGATTTCTCAGGGTCCCGTCCACCTTCCTCCAAGGCCAGCCAGTCTCCTCGTGTTACCTTACAGCTCACTGGAAAGCATCAGAGTGCTCCAATCATGCGTTGGTTATGTTGAGAAAGTGGAGTCACATTTGACCCCACTCAGCCAACACGGTCATAAAACCAATACATTGTATACATCCGTTGGTGCTCCTGATAATTGCGGTTAAATAAAAAGGGCGAACTCAATTTAGCATCGCTGACTCGCTCATTTGTTCACGTTTTTCTCAGCGATTTTTCTCTCATCTGCAGCAATCGTGTTCTTACATCTATCACGATCTCACACACACACGCATGCGCACACACGCACACGCACACACACACACACACACACACACACACACACATGCAATCACGGCTGCGGCAAGATTTATGATATGGCGTGATGACTTCATACAAATGCAGGAACAGAACCTAAACTCCAGATGTTGCTCTTCTGCGGCTTCACCGGCTTCTCTTGAATCAAATTTATTTTGGCCCGTTACGGAGCGGTTCGTTTTCATTACCTCAGAGGTCAGAGGTCGCTGACGTGGTTTCTCAAAATTAAACTCAAACACGAGTTAACCATGATTTCCATTCAGTGATTACTGCAAGGAACAAACGGCGGCCGTGCGCTGTGACAGGAAGCAGGATCTGTGATCAGACTGGACATTAGTATCCCACCAACAAGTACTTGAAACGTGTTTAAATATGGGCTCCAATCCACAGCCTGCATTCATAATAAAGTCACGGTGTTAAACAACTTACATTGTACAGGTTGGCACTGAAATCTTGTTGAATAAAAGTTGGAGGAGATAAAGCAGTTTCATCCTCGTTGCTTTTGTAGCTGGACTGTTCTCTGAACCTCTGTCTGGAGCGGCTTTTCAGGCTTCTCAATAAATCCTCTGTTGATAATGTGTGTGCATGTACGAAGGATCAGAAGTGTAAAAAATGTGGGAACTGTCCCGCCGCTGAACCCTCCACACAGGCCTCCTATTGACATGGAGAGCGAGCTGGCAGAGCAGACTTAGCCGACAGACAATCCTTGGGAGTCATAATCCTTGTAAGAACCAACAATATTTTGCGACCGGATCCGCCTCACTGGCTGAAAACTGGAGCCTGCATCCAGCGGCCGACACCAGCAGCGCCAACGAGTCCCAGCGCAGTGGTCCGATCCTCACCGGTGCCTGCAGATGAAGGGGCTTTGTCCGCGCGGCCCACAGGACACAACAACCCCCCAGATGTTGATACATGAGCTGCTGCTTTATCCCCACAGCTCAACGTGAGTATCAGAGGATCCAAACTCACCGTCTTGCCATGGGAAACGAACCCGCCTCGTGCTTCTCAGTCAGTACATCACCCCGCTCAGGAGCTTTACACCTCTGCGGTACTTGACTCCGGGGGAAAGGCCCCGTCCACACTGATAAACATCAAAACTGTTGGTGAGCTACACAGTTAGCACTCTAATGCTCTGGGTTCCTCTCATCTGGTCTGTATTTAAGATATGAGCTGGGAGTGAGTGGAAAGCTATTCGGGAGTCCACCACATTGTCTGATTAAAGATAATGAGGCTCCAAAACTGTCACAACAAATCCTCACAGACATCATCAGCTTCTGATAATGACTCAGGCACATGCAGCATAGTTTCATGATCATAGAATAAGAAGAGGGGAAGGTGGAAAGAAAACAAAAATCCAGCGACAGGAACTGTCTGGCCTGACTGACCTTTCGTTTCTCTGACATATATGACTTGGAACACGTAAACATGCATGATGGGTCATTGGCAATGAATCAAGCACTAAATAGTGTTGATTCAAATGCTCCAGCGCGGGGTATTTCGTTGCGCTCAGGCGACACACGGAGCCTTTCATCTGGGTTTCCCTGCAGCAGGCGTGTCTGCAGCGCCGCAGTGTCCTGGCACAGTGCAGCAGGTTATCGGTCTATCAGTATCATTGCGCGGAGGAGTGTCGAGCTGCCAGCGCAGAAGACACTTTGCAGCTGGCAGGATGATGAATCACCCGACGGCTGTGTTGAAACTGTCGAGTCTAATCTGTCGCTTATTTTTCTATTTCAGGTTGTGTGCACGTATCTGGCTACTCCCACGTTAAAAAAAACCCTCGGTTTTGTTCTGCAATACGGCGCACATCGATCCATCATTGGATGAAAAAATCCTCGTGCGCGATCACATTTCATGTAAGAAGACAGCCGGGGCCTCCCAAGGCCTCCTTAGCATGCCAAATAGGACGATGCGGAGTCAATATACTCCGTAGGTTAGCTTGACTTTCCTTGTATGTTATTTGTCTGGAAGGCTCCGCTGCAGAGACCGCCTCATCACTCTGGACATATAAACAGCAGACATGTCAGAGCTGAAAATACTCCGACGTCAGCTGGGCCAAATGTTTTGGAGCTGGTTTTAGAAAGGAAAAACACTGCGTCCTGCAAAAAATGGAGCTGGAGTTTGTCTTTCCTAGAATACAACATTAATGTAACTTTCACTCTACATGTTTATTCCGTAGATGTTCGCAAAGGTCCTTTCTGTGACATCGAGTCCACGATGTGAGTGAAGGTTTGGGTTGACCTCAAATATAATGTTCCCATCATACAGTTGGAAGCTCTGGAGGGATGCATTAAACTGTCGAATGAGTGTTTGCTGGACTCCTCAGATGTTGATGGAGAACCGTCAGTCCAGCTGAGAGCTGACAGCTCAGGTCATCAAATAGACTTTACTGCTGCTGCATGTCACACCCCCCCCTCCCTCAGACAATGGCAGGAAGGGACTGCAAGTCTCCGGGAGATGAGCCACACACAAACATCTTCAAGCAGGGTTCATTAGGCTGGCGCTACAGCCGTGGGGGCGGGGGGCACGGGGGTCTGTTCGTTTCCTGTTTTTACCTCCCAGCTAAGTGTTGACGAGCGCCCGCGTGTGCCAACTCGGCTAATGACTCAAAAGTCCACGACTAACGCGATCATTCAGTGCTCCATTATTCCCAGAATGAAGGCAGACTACACAAGGCTCCGTCTGCACACGTGCACCGGCAGCAGCGTCGTCCCTCCGTTTGTGGTGGCCAGAAGCGATGCCAGTGACTTTGTGTCTCCAGCTTTGAACACAATGGTTTGTTAAGAGGCTCCTAACGCAGAGGACATCCTCCCCATATGGCTGAAGGAGCCTGGCTCCAAAACTAATCTGCTCCCACTGTTTATAAAATAAACAGTCCCCTGAACACTAACCTACTGACTCACCCCCCTCACCCTCCACCCTCCACCCCCACCTCACTCTTGAGCCCACTACTCTGCATCTGGCTGACCTTTGACCTGGACTGTTTGAACTGTGCTTCCTGTCCATTGCGGTGTGACTATAGCATGATGGTAAAATCTGCACTGTAAGCATTTTTTTCTCCACGCACCAGAGGAGGAGATCACAAACATCCTCACGGAGGTGGCACACGTGGCAACCGCCATCCGCAAACACACACACACACACACAATCAACTGTTGCCTGGATCCTGTTCATGATGCACATGAAGCCACAGGCAGCCATTGGTTCAGAGATCAGTCTCAGCAGGTAGACGCTTGGTGCTTTCAAGCTGAAACAATGCAGAAAAAAGACACTGTGGATTGGAGGTGTTGAAGAAGTTCAAAAGTTAGATGTCCACGTATTGTTTTGACAGTAACACTTTTAGACCAATGAAACATCCTAAAGAACGTCCAAATTACAGTGGAGGGATTGGAGGAAAAAAACAATTGATTCAAGGAATAAATGTAAGAAAGTGAGAAAAGGTTAGGCTGGCAGCAATAAAGTTAAACTGCCAAGAAAAGACATTTAAACTCAAGTTACTAAATGAGAATGATTCTCCTAAAAAATTCAAAGTGATTTCTAACATTTCACACTTATGAAATGCCGACTAAAGATTCCTCATGGTGAACATATGGTCGTGTGTTTGTGGTGTCCAATGACTCCTAATTACAAAACCTGAACCACCTAAAACAGCATTTCTTTTTCACAACAAGCCTGTCGGGGCAGACATCCCCATCAGACACCCCCCACCCACACCCACACCCCCCCCCCTCCCTCTCTGGGAGCCGCGGGCCTGCCCGGCCCACTGGTGGTAGAATGAGACGAGATAAGCCCGCGGCCGGCCTCCGTCAACACACCCGGCTTTCCCAAAGCGAGTCGAGTTACAGACGGGCGCTCCTCTGGGGCTCAGTGGGAGCGCGAGCAGGCTGGGACGGGGCCGCTCAGACACCGGTGGGCTGCTAATCTGCCCCCAGCCAGCCCCGCTGATGCCCGCCATCTGTGTCTGTAACTCGTCACCCACCGACCAGGAGCCTCCGCAGGCACCCACAGGAGTAAACAAACACCCAGGCTGAGCCATTAAATGGCTAATTCTCTACCTGGCTAGGTTAATTACTGATTATCAGTGCCACCCAAAAGGCGGGAGTGAAGGGGGGCAGGGATAAGGAGGAGCCAGCTGTGAACAGGGACCCTAAAAACTTTGGAAGGCTTCATTGTCTTCAAGACAGAGAGAAAAGTTATCATCAAAAAAAGCAACGACCGGAAAGCTTTTCAATCAAAATGCACTTTAAACTGTTGTTTACCTCAGGAGCGTCCTCTCAAACCTGCCTGCTGGTTCGGCTCCATTTACTTGACAAGACTTCACAGTCATAACCGTGGACGCCTCCAGCGCTACTGAGGCAGGGGATGTCGAGGGTCAGGGGGTCAGGAGGATGGGTGCAGGAGAAGGGGGGGGGGGCGACTGACGGAGATTAAATGAAACGCCTGAAACTCCTCAAAGAGTCTGACAGCCACACAGGTGTGCAGCACTCACCCACCCACCCCCCAGCGTAGCCCACCACACGCCCCTCGTTGGGAGCCGAACACGTGGGTGCGAGTCGCAGCCAGGTGATTAGCGGATACAATTACTGCGCCTCACTGGGCTTCTCGCCGCTCAACCGCACGTTTAGATCTCACCAGACAGAGACAAACCTGCTGCTTCATGTGATCTGACAGCAGGAGTTAGATGGCTGTTCAGAAACTATTCCTGACCTCTGCTGTTGCATCAAACAGGCCAAGATCATTTGTTGTTTGTTTATTGGGTTTTGTTCGCTTTTTTGTCTGTTTGG
Source organism: Malacoctenus tetranemus (assembly GCA_032274765.1). Taxonomy (NCBI): domain Eukaryota; kingdom Metazoa; phylum Chordata; class Actinopteri; order Blenniiformes; family Labrisomidae; genus Malacoctenus; species Malacoctenus tetranemus. Next base: position 4,643,695 of record JAUESF010000012.1, on the reverse strand, counting down.
ATGAAAGGAAAACAGGAAGTGGAACAAACAAACATATCAGTGTTATTTGATCTTCTATAAGTGCTCGTGATAGAACAAGAGATGTGTATTGGATCCAGATCCAAAAAGTCTTATGAAGCTACAAACCTAGACAGTGATATAAAGGCTGAACAGGAGCTGAAACTCACATTTTAAACACCTTAATACAGTTTTATATTGCGACTTGTGTGTGTTTAAAAAGAAAATGTTGTAAATCAAGTTATAGTGTAAATCTGAGACAACATGTTGTGTGTAATTCAAATATTTAGACTGCTAAAATTCACTGTTGATTTGCCTTGAAAAGCTTTCAGCGAGCAGCTTTAATATTGTTTTTATTCTTATTAATGAGTCAAGGTTTGCACTGAAGCTCGTCAGCCTCAATCTGGAAGATGAATGGGAAATGTGATGAATGGTGGACAGTATTTAAAGCGAGTCCTATAATCACACGTGTTATTATTGGAAAAGAACACTGGAAAGGAAGAAGCCACTGGGATTTAGATTTAGCATTGAAGTGGTGATTTATTCCCTTGTAGTATGAATAGAACACAAACTATTTTATACTATGTTTTGGTATTAAAATATGATCAGTGTCATTTACTACGGATCCGGGTTGAATCCTTTTATTTTGAAATGAGCTGAATCTAAACAAACCTAAAAGTTTTACTTTTAAGACAAACCGCCTGCGGTCGTTTTCAGACGGTCCCTGATGCAGTCTGCTGCGTCCTCTGGGAGTTGCTGGATTGGGGCCTGCGCTGACATTTAAAGCACCTCACTGAATGCACCCATGAGAATATTTCCCTGTTATTCCTTGTTAAATTTCACCAGCTCAGGATTATCTTTATCTCCAGATATTTGTGGACCCGTAAATTGAAGCGAAATTATACAATGGAAACAGCGGAGGTGCCAAAACTGCATTCGCAGTGCAAACACAGCCTTATATGTCAAACGGTAACTGAGCTTGCAGGCACGAATCCAGACTAAAACCGTTAACAAGCAGTCACGACATTATTTAAAAGTAGCCTGTGTTTAAAAGAGTTCAAAATAGCTCAGTGGAGCCGTAAGACAGAAAACATTTACAGAACTACATCTGGAAAAGTGTCTGCCTTGTTTTCATCCAGAGGAAACCTGCAGGCCGCAGACAATTAGTATTCACAGCAGACTTTACCGTGGAAATAAAGGCTTTTTGTACCGAGGGTCCACATATGGAAAAGGGGACAGTCGTTCATAATGTTAAGTGAAGGAGATAAAGTTGAGGGCTTTCTCTTTGACAGATGAACATTAGAGGTCCACACTGAAAGAACAACACAGGGATGATTCAATTATCCACCCTGGACCGTGCACAGGGATCCCCCCCTCCTCCTCCTCCTCCTCCTGGATGAAGACTAATGTTTTCCCCCGGTGCAATAAATAACTTTTTTTATCCCCACTGCCACGGAGAGTTCACCTGCGCAGACGATCACCGTTCCTGCCCTCAGATTTGTTACCGCGGCCCGTTAATTTGACCTGAGCCAACCTGTCACGCTCCATCAAACGTGGGAATCGGATACCTCAGGAACACAGGCGCCTTTGCTGTGCGTCGTGCCCCACCAACCACCACCACCACCACCACCACCACCTCTGCCACCCTCCCAGCGCCGAACACATGGAGCCTGGGAGCAGAGAGAGAGTCACCCGCATCACATGAATCAAGCACTGTGACAGGGGTCCGTTGGGTCCGGGATCACACGGAGGATCACAAGTCTCTCTTTTTACTGCTCCCTCTCCCGTCTCTATTAGCTGGGGATGAGAGACGCGGGGTGGCCCTCCAAAGGCATATATTTCCGTTGATGAAGAGATAAATCAGATCATTTCTGGAGTAAGGAAGGGAGCACAGAGAGAGCCTTCTTGGTCATCCCCCTTTGAGATGTAAATGGCACGGTGGCACTGAAAGAGGGCCAGGTGTCCGATGCAAAGAGGGAAAGCGTGACGGTGCATGCATTCCTCTGGGACCTCCACCGTTAACTGTTGCTGTGCCTGATGTGGGCAAACATCAGCAGATCCCATAATGGTCTCTAATGGCCCTGGTGGAATGACACAGTGAGTCTGCAGGGTTAGTGTGGTTGGCTACTAACAGACAGTTTATTTCAGCCTGGGAGTCATTGTTTTGATCCTCGTGAATGCAGAGATGCCAAGAGAGAGAAAAAAACATGGTGCATCACTCAGACTGCAACAATCTCCACACTGAGTGAATTTTTCTGACTCAAGCGAAACACTCTCTTGAACCCCTGATGACCAGAGGTCAGCAGCTGCCGCTCACACCTTGCTGGACGATTAGAAATGAGTTAGGCGGCTTACTGGGGTCATCAAGGCAGCAATTTGCAGCAAATTCCCTAAAGCCTGAGGCGAAAAACTTTTAAAAAATCCCACACCTCAAGGTGGAGGAAAGTTCAAACAGAGAGCTAAGACGCAGAATAGCAGCCTGTTATTAGTTTAAACGAGGGATGGGGGGCTGGAATGACCTCTTCGGTGGGCGGGAGGTCTTGCAAGATGGAGGCAAAGCCATAAAGGAGAAAGGTCAAATGTGTTGAAGATACGCTCTACAGTGCAACACGCTACTTCGTTCACAGCCAGCAACCTCAGACAGGTGGGCACCGGACCACAGACGGCCTGTTGATAAGAGTTTGAGTAACATTGTCCATTCAGAAACAAACCAATGACCTAAAGACACCAGTCAAACCAGTGGATGTTGTGTTGTAATGCGAGAGTCCCC
>JAUESF010000012.1:4619844-4638309 GCA_032274765.1 Malacoctenus tetranemus | reverse complement strand
GGCACAGTGAGAAGTGGAACTGCTCAGATTCGATTCTCTGTCAGAAAAGTCAAACTTCCTGCAGCAGTGGAGAATGAACACAGTCAAAGTGTAAAGTGTTCAAATAAGTTGTTGTTAAAAAAAACAACAACTCCATTTTATGAAGTCAAAAAGACTTCTCAACTTTTAACAAATGCACGTTTTTTCCTCAACTGAGGAGTAATACCTCCCAAACTCAGTGAATGTTATGCCAACTATGGAAACAACTAACAGGAACAGGAGCTGAGACCTCTGCAAGGCTGCCCTCTAGTGATCAAAACACATCATGAAATACAATGGCCCTAACTGAAATGCACAGTATCGTTTGAGGATTTTCCATCCTAAGCTGCACAGGATCATCGGTGAATAGTGTTGAACATGATTGAAAGCAGGAAGGACTGCAGAAGCTGTGGAGCATCACTGTCCGTCTGAACCCTGAAATACTCTGAAGAAAACACTTTGCTCCCGGTGGTTTTATAACGAGTCTTAGTTCAGAGAAATATTAAGACTTATGGCTGAATAAGGAGAGGCAAGCTTTGAGTAGCGCCAACATCGGCTTTACGATGACGAATGGCAAAAGCAATAAAGTAGTTCTACACTGAGCACGTTTGCTTTAGTGTGTGCTGATAATATCACAGGCAAAATTGTGTCTTAAACTGAAAAAATGAGTACAAAATAGTCAAATAATAGCAATGCTGGCCAGTCAGAAAGTTTGGCACGACTGGCTGGTTGTTGACTGAAGGGTGCTGGTGCTTTGTCAACGTCCATGCATACGTACACACACACACACACACACGTTGATGGCTGCAGTGTTACAGGTAAGTGTCCTGGTCTGTGCTGCTAAGGCTTTGTGTGGACCGCTGGAGGGTGGATTCTTTGGCAGGGGAGTGGTCTGCGTGAGGCGCTTCCTGCTGGTGCACCGAGTCTGTCTGAGTTTGTGGCGCCGCCTCTGGCACCACGGCGCTCTCTGGAGGTGGAGGCGGTGGGTCAGAAGGCGCGGGTGGAGGGTCACTGACAAGAGGGTAAGGATTTGGGATCTCCTCGATGGTCTTGGATTTCTTCATGCTCCTCTTCTTCTTGCTCTTCTTCTCCTCCTTGCCCTTCTTCAGCTGCGGCGCCTCAAACACAATGGTGGGATTTTGCTGCAGGTCCTGGCGCCGGGGCGGCTCAGCCAGCATGATTATTCGGGCGCCGTGCATCCTCGGAGGCGGCTTGAAATTAAGCTCGCCGCGGTTCTTTTTCCAGCGCTTCAGCTGCGTGTGATGTTCTCTTTCCACGTCTCGCGCCGTCACTGGCACCTCGAGGATCTGTGACGGGAAAAACACGTCACCAGGTCACCACTGGTCTCGCACAGATCACGATCAAAAGGAAGCAGCTACAAGAGCAGCTCAAACTGGAAAATATGGAGCTCTGGCCATTGAGCTCAAAATCTGAACTTTGTCCATGAATGCCAAAGGGCCATGTAGTGCAGTGGATGCTCCATCAGCCACAGTCAAGACAGCCCGACATACAAGAGGGAGCATTGTTAGGACAGACAGAGACTCACACAGAGCACGGCTCAAAAACCAGACACTGGAGAGCCGGCACTCGGCTCAGTTTGACTCTGTATCACTTCATTTTCCTCTTCCAGACTCCCCTCTGTCGGCTTCTTTAGTGAGCACTTATTGTTCACTCCAGCTACACTTCCACAGTGAAACACAACACACCATACAACCCCACTGAAACACGCTCATCTTCTGTGCCCCCTTGTCCTTTGTAGATCATTCCAATCCTGATCAAATGTTGCCCTAGCAGCTTGCATGGTTTGGGGAATTTATGCATTTAACTGATAGCCATCTTTAACCATTTTTAATTGAATAAATCATGCAGATCATCTGATCTGAAGGTAGTTTTTTAACCAAGAAAATCTATATATTTTTAAAATTAAATTAATAGAAAAAACACAGAAGTATCATTGGGTTTTTCCCCAATTTGTAGACAAACTGCTGAGAACAAACTTTGTCACAACAGCAGTTTTCTTGTGAATGAGGAGCAGGCAACAGAAATCAAACGTCTAATCGAATCTGCTCCTCTGAAAAGTTCCAGCCATGTCTTAGGCGCCAGACCAAACAGCCTCATCACAGTGATAACCGAGGCGATGGGAGAGAGGCTTGTTAGTGTCATGTCAGACTAAGGAGAGCTTTATCATCTGCGTGTGTGAGAGGAGCAGGCAGAAAATGAAAGCTGCTGCGGTTGGTTGATTTGCTTGTTTTTATTGGAGGTATTGCAGCCTTGTTGTTTTCTCTGTCATCAAGCCTCTGTTGTTTTGTGCTCTTAAGTCCACTGCCAGTGTCTTCAGGTATTAAAATGAAAAAAAAAAGCCATGTGTCAACAAGATTGTGCATAAAAAAATGAATGAAAGTCATTTTCTGACATGAAATGTGACCAAAAGGTCAAAACTGTAGACACCTTATGTGAACTCAAATTGCTCTTTGCTCTAATATTGAGATTGTTGCGTCTTTCAATCCAAGGCTGACCGTTTAATGCCCTATCCATGAGAAGAAGTGTCCTTGTGCAAGACACTGAACACGAAGTTGTCACTACTGGTGTGTGAATTAAAGTGCGAGTGAATGGGTGAATGTGACTGCTGTGAGTATAAACACTGTTTAAGTGATGTAGTCCCCTGATAAGCAAAGTTATTTTCAATCCATCTCTGGTTTTTACCTCTCGGACTAGAAATCCCTCCTGCATGTAACGAGGCTCGATGGCCCTGAGGAGCTCCATCGTCTCATACTGGCCCTGGCAGGTCTTCAACTTCTCACGGGTTCCCAACATGCACTTCAGTAGCACCAAGCCAACACGAATGATTATTTTCACTCCTGTAGGAAAGAGAGACACAAGAGTTTCAGGGCGAGGTAGTTCCGATGGACAAGTGCTGGGACCGCTGCAGGTACAGTTCTGTTTGCTCACCATCACAGAGGAACATGTCCCAGACACGCAGCACGGATGCCCAAGGCAGGGTTCTGGAGAAGGCACACATAAACCATTCAGTCATGTAGAGGATGGGGTCTATCTTGTGTTTCTCCAGGTGCCGGAAGGAGAGCGGAGAGAAGCGGCGCAGCAGGGCGAACAGGATCTCGCCATCCAACTGAATAGCTTCCTGAAAGACACACAGGCAGAACAAATAAACAATGAAAACTTAATGTGTTCCACTCTGTACTGTGTGCTGAAACCTGATGGACGTCAAAATGCATCATACTTCTAAGCATTGTTTTTCAATATGCATGACTGTTCTGTTCATCATTGACCTTTAAGAGGAAACACTTGCATTGCTGGAAAAACCGTGCTATTAAGAAGCGGTCAAAAAGGTCACATTAATTACACAAGAATGTTTGCTCATGTACTTAGCCAAAGATATGTTGCAGCAAATCAAAATGTGACATGACTTGACAACGCCTGCGTGGTTTCATCACAAGCTCTGACCACAGTATCACTGAGTCAAGACACTGCGGATACCAAAACTGCATTCCAGGCTTCCTAAAGGCAACGCGTCAGTCCAGAGAGTCGGCGTTGATAACAGTAAAAGGACCGATATGTTAATTTCATAGCCAACAACAAGTGATGTCATCATGCAAGCTTTTAATGTGTTTCAGTCTCACCAGGCCAGGACTGTAGTAACCAGGCAGATACTTCTCGCAGATTTGGACCAGCCCCCAGAAAGCATCCTGTGGAAACAAATACAGATGATGTGAGGAAATTCCCTGTTCCTCTGCCTACGTGGAAGTCCGATAAAACTGAAAGTGTTGACTTTAACAGGAAAAGAAAACAGTTTTAGATTCTTATGTGCTTCTGCACAGTATGAATGATTGAATCAAGATGTAGGAGGTGACGCCTGCGAGCTGGTAAACACGAGTCACAGTGAGCCTTAAAGATGCTATCCCGAGAAATCTTCTGTTGTTCATTACCCAACGAGTCAGACTAATGATCTATTTAACAATAGATGTAGTTTGTTAGTTTCATTTAGTGATTTAGAGCAAGTAGATTTGAATGGTAGAAATTTGATAGTATGGCACCACTGCACAACAACTTTGTGAATCATGCTGCATTCAGGTTGCCACAGCTGTCGAAAGCAGAGAAATGTTCATCTACAATTGCAGGCAATCGTTCATGTTCATTTTACATAATATCTCTGCATAAAAATCAAAAGTGAAACCTAAAATAGTTTGTGGGAATCCAATTAGGACCTTTCCCCACAAACATATTAGGAAATCTGTTTTTAAGGACAATTCACACACAAACATCGAAATGGCAACTGAACAAACAATATATACAACCACAAAGCACAGCTGGGAAGGCTCAATGTGAATGAGTGGAATTCATTATTCTCCAATAAAGACGGACAAAATACTTAAGTTATTGACTGTGGGTTTAATTAATTCTGCCTGCAACACTACTGTGTGTTTTACTGAGAGCTCAGACACCCTAAAGCCTTATAAGGTCACCAGGGCTGCTCTCACAGTGTCCTCAAAGCTGATGTATTACTCAGCCTTCAGAGTAGCTCAAGGACTTTAGATTACATCATCTGCATAGTCTACCTCCTTGCTGTTAAGTCTTAAAATAGACTTATACAAGGTCACAAATTAGAAGTAAGCCGTTAAGAGCAAGAGAAAGAGCAGAGGACCTGCTTATTTTGTTGAGTTTATAGGTGTTGTGAGAAGGAGCAATTAATACCTCAGCAGGCATATGCATAAGCAACACAGCAGCAATAGGAGCCTGGGCCTGACAGTATCCCTCCTCTGGTCTGTAGAGTGTGTAAGCTTTAAGAACACGAAACAGGTCCTGCTGCCTGCACAGGATTGAAAACATAGATGCAAACAACATTTAAAACAAACGCAATGTCAAACAAAACACTGTGATGACTTGTGTGTGATGTCCGTCAGACGGCTCACCCGTGTCCTTCTCGTGACACAAACATCTCATGAAAAGGGAACTGTCGGTGGAGGTCTTTCTCAATCACATCGACCCATTTGGGGTCTCCAGGCTGGCTATCCAGCTCCTGGCAACACATGCAGTGGACAAATGAAATCTTGTGCATTAACAAAGTACAGTTTCGACACTTCTTTGTATGAAAGGCTATAAAACTAGCTAATAATCAAGTTCTATGATTTAAATATTGAGCAAGAGTTCAATTATCACTAAAATGAATAAGTTAATCAAAACTAATTCGATACTAAGCAGGTGTCCTGCACGTTAAACTTCTCTAACAGCCAGGCACCACTGATCCATGACTACAGTTTCAGTAACATTTCAGGTGAGGTGTAATAAAGAAATGAGCCTAAAATTAATCTGAAAAAGACTCTCCAAGAGGAAATGAAAGAGGAAGCTGCCTGACCTGAAACTTTCCTTGGTTCTGCTCTCTCTTCACTTTCCCTCCTGACAGGTACAACCACGCACGGCCTCGCAGAGCAGGAGGTATCCCCTTCTGGCATCGCAGCCTCACCTGAACCAAAAATCAACAAAACAAGACAATGCAACACTTGATCCAAAACCAACAGACAGAAACCAAGGAAGTCCTTAGAGTAACTTGGTATTTTATCATCAGTGGTCAAGACATCATCAGATTATCTAGTTCACAACAATCAGAAGCAGCTCACAGTATTGTGGACGACAGAGTATAACAACAAGCAGTAGTGTTTTCACGATAAAAGGAAAAGAGTGACCTACACAACACCAAAACTGCACTTTACATAGTCAAATTGCAAAGCAATATGCAAAAAAGAGCAGGAACAAGCTACTGCTGATGTAACAGACATGCTGACGTGACACACACTTTAGTGTGAAACAGAAAAATTGATTCATCTTACATCAGCATTTTAGAAGACAGTTTGTCCTGCTTTGAAACTAGCACTATTAGTTAAGAGAAGGCTATTAGGGATAAAACGTGTTTACGCTCTGTACATGACATTTAAGCCTACCTGCACAGCCAGCAAATACTGTTGTCTATTTACACAACTTCTAACAAGAAGCTGTGTGCTGTGAAAAGCTGTTGTGCAGATTACCGTCTCCATAATTTGCATAGAGAGCACCTTCATTAAAGAGACGTCTCCAAGGAGGTAGCCTCACCCAAAATCTGAGAGTGCTGATTTGTTACGTGGTGTAGAGGGTGATAGAGATGGGCTGTGTCCAGGCTTGCTGCTGACTCATGGAAATGAGGTAAAGTGGCAGCTCGGTGGTAAATCGCTCACAGCGCTTCACACAAAACCAGCCAAACGAGTGGAAGCGCAAACAGTGTGCCTCCACAGTCTTGACCTTGTGCAATCAAACACTTGGGCAATGCAAAGTATGCTGTTTGATCACGTATGTTATAGAGCACACGACTGAAACAATGCTGCTCTGAAATGAGTGAACAGAGCAGTTTCAGGAATCATTTAGGGAGAATTTAAACCTACTGAGACCGAGCATAATTCCACAATTAACCTTTGAACTTAGAGCTGACCTTATTGAACCTCTTGATCATCCACTTGTCCCAGTGGCTGAGCATGTCCAGCCACTTCACCTCCCTTTGCCTGAGTACCTCTGGCGGCACATCCTGAGCCCTGAATAAACAAAGAACCAGAAATTACACTCATTAAATCACTATCAAACAAAGACTAAACATCATGTGATTCTTATTATTCTGAAATAAAGCTTTTGATGACAAAGGCAGAGCGGGGCAGCTGTTTGTAAAGAAGGGGCCTTAATGAGCATGTGACAAAAACAGGGCAAACACTGTTTATCTTTCTACTCATGTAATCAGCTGAGTGGCCATTATCCATACACAGTCCATGAAATGAAGAAATGAATCATATATAGCTACTAATACTCATGTTTGGCAAAGTGTATAAAGCCGTTTTTTTGACAGCCTGTTTCATCTCCAGTAGTTGCAGTTCGGATACTTTTACTTGGTGAAGTAACTCAACTGTAAAATGTTTATAGCCAAGAAAAAAAAAGGTACCTTCCCATTACATTCTCCACAGAAAAAGAACATATAAGCAAGTCTAACTGACTATATGAATAAGGTCTTATGCTTTACTTACATATGTAATTATCTCATCTGCACAAGCCTGTAATTGCAGGGTTTACATGGGCTCTTCAAAGAGCGATTTTATATTTAGCACAACCCTCTTTCAGTTGGAAGCGTAGGTTGCAGTCCGTGGATCAGTATAACTCAAGCTTCTGCTTCCAAAGCCCCGAAACAAAGACATGCTACTTTCAGTGTGAGTGTAAATTAAACCCTGGCTTTGGAACCATCTATAAAACTGCACCAAATGTGGCCCCTTTTGTGAAAATGGGCACCGGAGCTGTGACTCCGAGCCTGCCAAAACTCTGGGAGAACACAAAACTTCTTGCCAGCTGGTGCTTGGCACAACTTTCACCGACTCCTTTCACTACTCCAGTGCTGTCATTTAGACAAGAGAGCTCCAATAAAATGGAAGAAAGAGAAGCCCCATGACAAAAATCTCACTGTATCTGCCGAAAATATCATGAATAGATTAATTCAATCTTGACAATGAGACAGCCAGAACTGCCCTCTCAGTTTACTTGTATGGACATGAATCTGTAGAAACTGATTTCAAAGCAAGAAAATGGTTGACCTAAACTAAAGGGAATTAGAAAAGGTTGTCAGTCCATCTACATGTCTGTAGTTCTGATAGTTGCCATCCTCTGGGAGTGAGACCAAAATGCACAGTGCCACGCAGTTCGAAGAAGCTTTGTCGTTGAACTAAACAACACCAACACAAGTTTTGAAATGTCAGCTGAAACCCAAACAAATATGACATCCGAAAAGGTCGAAAACGCTCTGGAAGTCGGGGGAGGATGAATCACTACTGGAAGAGTTTAGTCAAACTTACGACTCCTCCGAGTACTGCTGAGCCCCACCGATAAATCCATATTTATCGGTTTGTCGGTCGCTGGTGAAGCCGTTGATCTCCGAGTCGGATCCCAGAGAGCTTTCGTCGTCTATGTGGCTGCTGCTGATGGTCCTGATACTCCGCGTGTCCGCCGGTTGACGGCCGTTTTCTATCTTGGCCATAGTTAGCAGAAAGCTAGCTGGCTAGCCAGGACAGCTAACGTCAGCGAGCTTGTTGACAGCCCCGAGTCAAATCTGCTCCTCCGCTGCATATGTTCCCTGACCAAACTGCATCGACGCCATGATTCCTTCAGTGTTAAAGTTCCCAACCGCCGCCTATCAACAGAAAAAGAAACGATCAACACGGCGACGAAACTGTCGGAGCACATCAAACAGGTTAACCGTTGGCTAGCTTCATTAACTTAGACGCTTATTCCGATTTAACGCTCGCGAGCCGACGGCTAGTGGCTAACATAAAGTTAGCTTTAACTGTTCGAGCCAACACAAACCTCTAAAGTGTTCCCGCAGTTGTCCAACCGTCGACAATCCGGAGGTACATTATCCTCTCCGTGTTCACAGTTAGTCACTTACTAGGTCACCTGGCTAAAGTGGTAATTTGCGCTCAGCCAGCCGTGACTCGATGCGCCGTCCTGTCATAGCGAGTCTGCTGGCCAGATTTGTCTTCCAGCGGTGACCCAGTCAGCCGCGCTGGGCTGATGTTTACTCCCTCCCACGATGTTATGGCTACCTCTAGTGGTTACCTACAACGCCTCACTGGAATTAGGGGGCCACGTAAGTCCCAGTTTGAAGATTTGCTGGGCCAGACGAGTATAAACAAACGAGTTTATTGAGCTTAACATGACAGCAGTTTTATGTTTGTATTTGGTCTTTGATTCTGTTGCATCTGAAAATGTAAGGAATCCTTCAATTTGAGTTTGTTTCTGCAGATAGTACCTAATTTTCTCAATCAAATTTTTGACTTCAAAACCCAACTTCATTTCTGCCAAACGTTTTTCTTGAGACACTGGTCCCTGTGCCTAAAAATGGTCCCCAAACAAACCCTGTTCAATTGATTCAGACTGTTCACTGTGTGCGCACAACCCGTTTTGTCTGGACTTTAAATGGATAGCCTTGTGTGGCAAAGGCTTGGCTGGAGACTGTGTATACTATGGACAGGGTGGAAAGTCATGTATATAAACAGAGCAGATATTTTATCATTTGCCACAAAAAAGACCCTCTATTTGACCATATGTGTAACTCATTTATAACAGATTAATTCATGCCAGAAAGCAATACCTCAGGAAAAACTGTGCTAGTGCAAACGATGTTTTTTTTTCATTTAAATGTGGATTAAAAAAGTTAAACTTGAACCCCCCCCCACCCTTCACAACACACCTGGGACCCCCTCAGAAACCTGCCCCACAGTTTGAGAACCACAATTCTAACTTAATAAAACACAGACACACAATTATGATGTTTCCAATGCTTTTATTGAAATGAACATTGAGGCTTTACATTTCATTTCCAATTACGATAGATCTTGGACTCATATTGTGGCCCAGGCACGGTAGCTGGTGTATAATTCAGCATTAAGGAACAACATGCTCCTTCCACAAACTCAAAGGAAAAAAGGGAATTTAATTGAAACGATTACCATGACACTAAAATGTCAAAACACCAAGTGACAAAACCAAAGCTGTCTGATCTTGTGATGCGGCTCACTTCTTCCTTCCACCTCTCTCCTTCAGGGCCAGATGAATGATTGAACCATTGGTCATGTTGTAGTAAGCCAGAGAGTTCGAATCCTTGATGAAAATACCCTAAAGAAGAATAAACACAAAGCATTATGTAACCTTTATTTGTTTTGACTTTATTGACATAAAGTCACATGTTAAACAAAGGTTTACCTCGTACTGCAACTTCTGTTTTCCTGCTGGCATCCCAGTAGCTTCATGGATTTTGACCTTGATTACAGACACCTGCAGACACACACCAATTGCAGACACATAAGACCAACAGGCCAACTTGGATGCATTCAAAAAGGACAAATAATGCAGAAGTGTTTGCATACTTGGTCAGTAAGAGGAACAGTGAAATTGAGTATTTGGCCATTCAGCTTCCATTCAGTCTTGTCCTGCATGTTCGGTACTTGGACTTTGACTGCAACAGGACCCTGCAAATAACAGATAGTTATACTTATGGCTAAAACAATGTCAGTAGCATCCAACAGGAAACACAAAAGTGCAACTTCAGAGGGACTTGTATTAAATAATTGTTTTTGGTGGTGGTGGGGGGGGGGGGCGCAAAAGAAACAACAAAACCACTGGTTGTTTTCTTTTGGTTTCCACCCTGAAAGTCACAGAATAACTGAGGTTTAAGTAATTGTCCAAACTGGAATAAGTACAAGAATCAATCTGGTAGCGACAATAAATCAGAAGCCGACTGAAACAGGGTTTTTTCCAGGTCGAGCGCACAAACAAACCTTGTTTCTGCGAAGAAACTCCTCCTCCGGAATGAGGTTGTCCTCGGTCTTCATCTTCTTACTGAGTGGCTCGTCGTCATGAGGTGGAGGAGGGTGTGAAGGTGGAGCTGGAGCAGAGCTGGGCGGCTGAGGCACAGGAGGAGCAGGGACGAACGCTGGAAAACAACACAAGAAGAAAAGTTGAAAAAAACGTGGTTACAAAAACACGACTGAATCAAATGAAATTAAGGAAAATCAATAGCTTTTCTTTTGATGTTACTGACAAAAGTAGAAACTCTGGTCTTACCAGTTGGAACAACCATGGGAGGTGGTCTGGGGGCCATGATGTGAGGGGCTGATGTTGGCATGGGCACCACATTGATACGGGGAGCAGGAATCATTGGGGGCATCTGTGCTATGACCTGTCCTGGTGCAAGACGCACCACAGGAGCTACAGGTGGTCTCGGAATTACAGGGACAGCAGACAGGAGCGTGGTGCGCACAGGAGGAGCCATCTGTTTAGGAATCACAGCAAGAGATTAGTAAGGACAGATCCGCAATAACGATCATGAGATTTAAACATACATATATTGATTCCAACAACTTACAGAGACTGGTGGACGGGGCACAGCAATGATAGGAGGACTGGGTTTAGGCAGGCTGGCTGAAGAGGAGGGGATCGGAGGCTGGTGATGGACTTCGCTTGGCTTGCTTGGGCCGATTTTCTCCTTGGTGTCATCCTCTCCCACCAGACCTTTGGCCTTGTGAATGGCTTCGATCTGCTCTTGCAGGGTGATGTTGGCCTGTGCAGCCTGCTGTGTGCGAGCCATGCTTCCTGAATGACCATCCCAAGTAACCTGGTAAAAGTGGGGGAGAATCGTTGAGAACAGATCAATTTCTGGACATGAAAAAGAAGATTTGCATCATCTTGTTTGCTCCTTACCTTCTCCTCTGGCTTCTGAATTTCTTCTTCGCCAATCTTCTTACCGATAGCCGTTTCTTCCACACCAAAGATATCAGTACGCCTTTCAGCCAGCTGTTTCAAACTACTCTCGATATCCAAACCAGGTGCATAGACCTCATCCTCCGTCTGCCTCTCTCTGATGCTGCGATCCCTTTGTTCCAACCAGCGTGGATCCAGCAGACCAATACGCATGTGCTCCTGCATCTTACTGGCTGGGATCTTCTCACCGGTGATTGGTGAAATGAGGTACTCATCTGGAACAGCAATTGAGGGTGGAGGCTTGGATGCTGCAAAGAAAAGGCAATGAGGTTAAAACATTGTAATAAACCTTTAATAGACTTAGGTTTTTTTCCTCCCATAGAACAGGATGTTACCTTTGGGGTCGTAGTCTTTGCGAATAATGACCTGGTCTGGAGTTGGCGGCAGTGGTGGAGGCATGGGGTTGTCTGGAGGCAGTGGAGCCTTCACACCATCATCATCATCATCTGATCCCTGAAGAAGGAAGCAGAGAAAGAATTATATGTCACTCACCGCACATTCTGTTCATATCTCTCGACACAGAGTTGGCAAACGCAGGCTATTAACTCAAGTATAAGATAGAAATAATCAAATATGAGGATCTGGTGTTGTAACATTGGTAAAAGAAAAAGAAAACCACTTGTTTTCTTCTGACCTCGTCCATGTCCTGAACCTGTGTGTCTTGATCAGGTTGTGAATGATGGCCATCTCCTCTGTTCTCCCGCTCATCCTCTTCATCCTCACTCTCAACCTCCATCTCCACCTCCTCGCTCTCTCCATACTTCTCATAGCGCTCCTGGATCAGGATGCGTGCACCAAGCTCCTCTGGTGTGGTCGGTGGTGGGAAGTGGCCTAGAGAAAAAGAGAGAACAGCAATGCTATGATTTTTCAAACTTTACTCCGTTACATTCTGAAAGACAGAACAAATCTAATTACGTTACCTTGTTCGTTGGGCTGGAAATCCACAGTCTCCACGACTACAAAGTCGTGCCAGTCAATCTGTGCATACGCCACTCGTTCCTTCTCTCTCTCTTCTTCCTCCTTTTTCCTCTCACGCTCCTGAAACTTTGCCCACTCAACACGGTACCTCACCTGATATTGGAAAGAACAGCTGATTACCACAGGCGTCATAAGTTTAAAAAGTTATTCTGAGAGCTAGTCGCTGCCGCAAGAAGTTACCTGGTCCATGACCTCTCTTGGGTTCTCAGCCTCCTTCTTGAGTTTGGTCAGAAGGCCTTTCGGAGGGATCAGAATCTGACCATCAGGAAACAACATGGAGACACAGTTTAGTCTCACAATGGAAAACAAGGACACCAATATTACAGAGGAATTATTTCTCACCTTAGTGTACTGCTCAACTAGTTTGGTGAAGTAGTTGAAGAGGCTGTGCTGTGGCCGGAGAAAGTCAAATTGGTAGTTTCTCTGTTCCTTCTGCATGAGCTGAGTGAGAAACTGGCGGCCGTTGCGAGCAACAAACTGAGCAGTGAGCTTGACGACATCCAAATCGAATGCTGAGATGGATGGAGGATCTGCAATAAACTCGAACTCTGGCGGCGGCTCCTTAGGGATCACCGTCTCCTGAATCACCTGGGACTGTACCTGTTGGTAATACAAAAAAATACTAGGTGAGGATGTGATCACGTCTAGAGATATTACAACTGGATGAGAGGCAGTTTCTTACCTTTTGGGGAAGCTGCTGAGACTGCTGCATGGCCTGCTGCATAACCTTAGGCACAGCTGCAGATGGTTCTTGTGCTTTGCCCTCCTTGAACTCATTGACTTTGTGTCGATAGTATGCATGGTAGGGGTCATTGGGATTGAGGAAATTAAACTTCGGATTGTTAATTTCATTCTGACGGATCCTTGCTTCAAACTCTGGGCCGTTCCTGGTGAATGACAGAAAAAATATAAATGCATGCACATGTAGTCTTTGGAAAATTGCAGAATGAAGGCTTGGGTGAAGACACAAACCTGGCAACGAAGCTGGCTGTCTTGTCAACAATGTTTCGGACCTCAGGAGGCGGGTAAATGATGCCCACGATGGGCTTGGTGGCTGGAGTTTCCTCAGCTGGTGCATCATTCTGTTAACCAAATAAACACATTCAAACTCAGACAGTAGCCAGTCACTAAACTCAGGAACAAGGCTGACATCGATGTAGGACTCCAATCAATCTGACAAATGCACAACTGTGATTGAACTGCTTCCAATAGCAGCATCTATAAAATCAACAAAACGCGAATCATCGGTTATCGCGAATTTCACATACATAACTGAGTAGATTCACTGACTTTCTATTGTGAACAGTTACCCAGCTCAAATGATTCTCAAAGCTAACAACATGCTAACGTTATACAACACATCGTCTTTGACTAGTTATTTAAATTGCACGCAAGGAACTTTTTTTCTAAATTCGAGGACACGTTTTAAGTTAGTAAAAAGATTCAGTCAACTGGCTGATTATAAGTTTGAAGCGGTGTGTTAGCCGCGTTGCTAACGTTAGCCGTCTTTACCTTGTTGGGCTCCGGCTGGACTATCTGAACAGGCCCGGGCGGCATGGCGGCGACTTTCTTTCAATCTGGAAACTCCCTGAAAAGAGCCGAGCACGATGAATCATTCGTGAGTTCTCGGAACAACTTCTCTGAAACAGAACTCTTCAGAAATGCAAGCTGTGAAAAAAGATATAAGTCTAAATTTGTTGTGATTGAGTACTTACGAGCGTCGCGCTTGCGTTGACCCAATGGAGGTGTATTACTTCCTGAAACATGCCGCAAAGCATCATGGAACATTGAGTCTTTTGGGTGAAGTTACCGTGGTGATGTGGTGTCAACAATCTACACCTACCCTTCTTTCTTTTTTAGCGCTGTAACAACGAAAAGCTTCAGAGTGAGACATGACTCAGTTGCTGGGTGGTCAGGACTGCATCGAGAGCCTCCGCAGGGACCTGGTGGACGTTCAGGGTGCGATTCTGGACGTGTTTTCCAGAACCGGACCGGTGCGCGTCTCCTCCTGGAAGTTCCCCGACAAGCTCTCCTGCAGTTTGGATATGTTGACTCTGCTGGAGCAGTATGACTTTGTGGATGGGGAGGACGCCTTTAATCAACACTCTCACGTTGTTTTGCTGGAATTGATTATTGACAGGTAATAGCTCAACGTTTCAATAGATTCATACAATAATTCTTCGGATATTCCTTGAAATATTTGTATTCTTTCTTCTTTCTTTGTATTTCTCGCAATAAACAAGACTGCTGCTCCTTCTGCAAAGCTCAAACGCTTATGTTGAACAATTGAGGAGCAGTCACAGGGGACAACAAACCCAGCCTCAAGGATCTCTGTCAGTTGGTCTGATTGTCAGAAGCTACTGGACCAATTTGGTTCAGTATATAAACATTAAGGTAGGGATATTTTATCTGCTTTTTTGTGTAAGTAGTGCAATACAATCAAGATTTTACACTCACATTTAGAATGATGAATTTATTGCTGTCATGTATTTCCAGGAGAATTGCAGAGGCAATAGACAACAAACAAAAACAACAACACCCATGTCTCCCCAAATGACAGACTTGTGCACACCTCATCTCCCTGTACGGTCTTCATCAGGCTCATTGAAATCCTCGAGTTCCCCACACAGTGCCCCATGCTACCCTGTAGTTACCAGCTATAACGTGAGCTCCCAGACAGTAGAATCATCCCTCACGCCATGCGATGCCTGCCACCAAGTGCAGTCCATCTTGAGGCAGACAGGAGATGCTCTGGTGGCCCTGTTTCAGAGTGAGGGTCTGCCCTCGTCTCTGCAGCATCTGCTGGTAGCTGTGGAGGACACCGTGGAGATGGGAAAAATGACCGCAGGCGACGTTGCTCAGTGGGCCAACGAGCAGCTCAGGGACATGCGCCGGCTGGCCAAACACCTCCAGGATGTGCGGGCAACCGTGCAGCCTCTTAAGGAGCAACTGTCCACAGCGGAAACCGAACGGGAGAGATTCAGGGCCCAGCTGGCACAAACACAGAAGGAGTTCAAGCAAGAGCTGGAAAAACACCAAGCAAACATCGTCCAGCTGGAGTTTGCACTGCGCAAAGCAGAGCGAGCCTTGACAGAAACAACTCAAAGGCTGCAGGAGGAGCAACAGCAACTTGGGAGAGGTGAGGGAACTTGTGAATAAACAAGATGGAATCAACTGTAATCACATGTCACTTGTGCTATATTTTTGCTTCAGAAATTATATCCTTGGAGGAAACTAATTCCAGACTTGAGGAAAAAGTAGCATTGCAGCAGGATGCTTTAAAAGCTTGTGGTGAGCATGATCATGATCTGAAATCTCCATTATTATGATCTGTTTTCACCTAAAATTAACTTCATCCAATGTAACAAATAATTATTTGTCTTAGATTGTGAGAACCATGCGCTGCAGGAGAAAGTAAAGACTTTGCAACAAGACGAAGAAGCTTGTTGTAAACTACAGCAAAGGCTCCAGCAGTTGGAGAGTCGAACCTCTGACACACAGCTTCTTCTAGACAAAGAGAACGCCAAATATCAGAGCGCATGTCGCCAACAAGAGGTCAGTGTCACAGCAAGCATCAGCTGGGCAGCAGTCGTGGAACGGATTCATCTATTTAAATGTGTTTTTCATCGAGTGCTTGTCTTTTCTGGTTGTGGCTGTAGTCAATGCAGGCGAAGCAGAGATCTCTAATAGAGAGAGTCGATACTCTCGATGAAGAGTGTGAGGAGCTGCAGAGGCAGCTGGGAGAGAAAGAGGAGCAGCAGAATGACCTTCACAATCAGCTGCAACAGATGACAGAAGAGAAGGAACGACTGCAGGTCCAACTCACTCAACAACAGGTCAACCACGAGTCATTTTTCACCTTTAAACCTTGTTAGTTGTGATAAATGCTTTTTCAACTAATCAGTATATACTCTTAATTTCTACTAGGAGCCTTGTTTAGAAGCTCAAAGGAAGAAACAGAAACTGGAAGCACATGTGGAAGAGCTGAAAGAAAGTGTGGCTGAACTGGAGAGACACTTGAGGTCTTCACAAGAGAGGGAGAGACTGTTGGTGGCTTTCCCAGGTCTCAGTCCTGTGGCTCCGGCTCAACAACAAAGTAAGTCGTTATAAATCATCCAGCCAATATGCTCTTTGAATTAGCCGTGACTGCAAATAAAAGGTTTGATTTTTTGAGTGTAACGTGTAAAGCCGGATTTCTCTCTGTATTCAACCTTGAAATAAAATTAGAAACTACATTTTTTTCTTTCAAGGTTCTGCAGGAATGTTTCTTCAGTGTTGTTTGTTTTTTGCATGCAAGCAGCAGGAAACGTGTTCTTGGACATGAAGAAACAGCTGCAGGCCAATAATATTCGTATAGAAGTTCTGACGCAAGAAAATGTGACTCTGCAAAGAAGTCTTGATAAACTTGAGGAAAGACAACGACATAATACCACCGTGGTAAGAAATTATAACAGGCACAAATGCATGAATTCTTTTGCGATACAACAACTAGTGTCCATTTAGTGCTCACACAAATCTTTAAGTTTGAGTGGTATTATAAAGAATTACTGAAAGACAATGTTACTTTTAGGACATTACACCTCAGCTTGCATGGGAAGCTTCTCCTTCCAGTCCATTAGGAGAAAAACTATTAAATCCCGAGGCACCAACGCAGAACAGTCACATGTAAGTATTTCACGCCTCAGGTTTGTTCAAACACAAATTCCTTGAAATGATTATTCAGACTGCTGAAGAGTCTATTTGTTTTCCCCTCATCCTTGACTTGACAGGCAGAGCAGCAGTGCAGCACGGCTGGCACACAGCACCAGGGGAAAGGAGGCGAGCAGGGGAGAAAGTGGTCTCGGGTCGGCCAGGTCGCGGGATCGAGTGTCGGCTTCTCCACCGTCCCTCAAAATCCACCTGCAGTCCCTCCACCTCAACACGGACTCCGCTGCAGCTCAAAGAAGTACAAAAAAGCACAGCACTTTCCTGCTCGCTCACCCGGGAGGCTCAAATAAGATTAAACAAAACCCTTTTTAAACAGATTTTTGGCACAGTTTGTATGAAGCTTGTTGGCTGCTACTGAAACTGATGAGGGTTTTTTTTTCACTGTAATCACCTCGAATTTGCACTGCCATTGTGTGACAGTATGGCTGCAATAATGCATAACCTATATGCAAATATACCATTATCATTATATATTGTTATGTCTTTGATATGTTACTGTGTACACACAGGATGCTGCTCATTTTAAAGCCATTAAAAAGGGCGTTCATGGCTGCTGCATGTCATGTTGCAGGACATATGATCTGTTTGCCAGACACACCTGCATGTGCCTGAATAGGCAGCCTTCACTGCAGGTGCATCACGTGGCTTTAAGTAAATGGGCGGCTTGCTCAACCTTGAAAATCACACGTCATGGAGACAGATGTCTGTGTCATTGTGTGTACGCTCTCTGACAGCGGCGGGGAGGGTTTCCATGGGAACGTAATTGCATGAAGGATTCACAAGGATTCATGCTCAGCTGAATCCGTCCTGACCCTAAACATCAGTCTCTCCAGGGCGTCGTGTACCAACATAAGCGTCGGACGCGACGCACCTCCAACTTGTCGAGTCATTTCTGCTTCTGCAAAATGAAGGTTTGTTTTGCAGAAGTAACTTCAGACATCAGTCAGTTCAAACGTGTAATAAAAGTACAAACGCAAGGGCTCAGAAAGCTTCATCGCTGTAAAAGTATTCAATCCATCTGCAGCAGGTTGTATGTACGGAGCAGGCTTCTTTGATTATTCTAATATAGACTACTGATCATATAAATTGAGTCAGATATGAACATTTTGCATTCAAAGGCAAAATAAAAGGTTGCATGGCTGCTTTTGCTTGGCTTGATTCTAATATGAAATATCCAATACACAATGTGTGTTTTTTTTTCATTTTTTTGAACATCACAAATTGAAAAGACAGTCACCCAAGTTGTCCTTTCTTTGTGAATACCAGTAGATTCTGCATTTGTGTGTTTGTTCAACACACTTACTGAGCCCAGCTCCTTCCTGTCATAGAAACGCACCATTTTGTCTCCCGCACTCGAATGAAACTTGCAGTCAGAACACTCCGCAGTTTAGACTTTTTTGTAAATGCTGCTTCAAAACATTTATTTTT
>JAUESF010000012.1:4575723-4619744 GCA_032274765.1 Malacoctenus tetranemus | reverse complement strand
ACTCGAATGAAACTTGCAGTCAGAACACTCCGCAGTTTAGACTTTTTTGTAAATGCTGCTTCAAAACATTTATTTTTTAAAGTCTTTTGCATCTTACACAGACATACACTCCAACAGAATGACTTGAGACAATGTGCAAGCACAGAGTGCAATACTATTCAAAGTAAGAAAAAAAATTGGAGTGAAATTCAAATGTGCCTTCTTGCACACAAACAGGAAAAAAAACAAAAAAACCCAACAAAACAGAAGGAGGTGAGAAAACGCTCCGCTTGAAAAAGCACCACAGTGTTAATATCTGTCACTGGGCTCAACATTAAAAGCGTAACTGTGACACAAAATTACCAGATGATTGTATGCAAACTGTGCAAAGTTGTACAAAACCTTTTTTTTAAACTGTGCTATAATGCCTCCGACTCTACATTCTCTTCCATGGTTGTGTTTTGGTTTGACAATTCAAAATCACGTCGTCCTGTACGAGAGTTTTTATCTCACAGACAAATAAATAACACAACTAAACCATTCAAACAGAAAGCTTCAGCTTCTGACAACAGTCTGCATTCATTACAACACATTTAAGGCCATTGGTTTTCTTATGTAACACATGCAAACGAAACCTGAAGGATAAAAACAGAACTGACATCATTTTTTCTTAATTAATCCTACAGACAGGTAGTAAAAAATAAAGCCTCATTTCAGTTCAGATATTGACACAAGTGCAGACTGTGGGAATGTTGTTTGTATCATTTGAGAGCGTTCTCACACATGAGGCCATCTCTAATCTAGGTCAAGCTGCAAACTGGCGACAGGGACTGCAGCAAATCTGCCGGGATTACAGAGGCCTCAGAGATAGCGAGCAGATTGCAGTAGAATATAACGCCCGACGTCTGCCCGCATCCACCATTTGTGTGTCTGTGTGTGAAGACTCCCAGTCAGTAGATTTGTGCTAGCGTATATAGTACCAATTTATACGTTTCATTTTCAAGATTATGTCAGACATTAAGAAATTGGTCGAATGATCTGAGTGATCGATGTGCTTTGATATAAAATCTCATGCCGGGAGGGAGAAAGAAGAAAAGTGCTGCTTGGTAAAGGATCGTGGGAAAAGGAGTGTGCTGGAGTGCAGGATTGGAGCAGGGTCATGGGATGAGACTTAAGAGATTAAATGAAGAGCTAAAGTGTTCAACCAATTGAAAGGTGAACCCAAATTACTGACACAGACTGATAAAGGTCCATGCAAAACATTCAACACAGAGTAGCAAACAAAAACAGCAAAAGATGAAAAGGGACATTCATAAAAGAATCTCTATCAAGCAAGAGGAAGCTTACCAACAGTCAAGAATCAACACGTAAAGCATCTTATAATCTAGGAATTAATACTTCGAAACGTCTGAATGAAAATAAAAAGACGACGAACGAGATGGAGGCGAATTATTAAAGTCTTGTTTCCTTCTGTGGCTTTGGGCAGCAAAATCGGAGAAAAGGCAAAAATGTAAACTCAGAACTCTGCTCCTTCCTCTGCTTAACCTACAATTTTCATTAATTATATCTACTGTTAAAAATGTAGTGGGTCGAGACAGAAAAACAATTTTTTTTCCGCTCCAGAAATGTGTCAATGCTGAAAAAAACCAAACAAACAACAAAAAATCCTCCCACTTGTTACTCATAAAGCACCAAAATCCAACCAACAACTGTGTGGAGTCTGACCAACTGGCAAGGCTGCAAGGAAAGAGCAGGTCCCAAACAAAACAACACAGCTTTGATGCTTTACAGAACTGTAATAAAGCTCTCTACTGTACATTTGAGTATTACAACATATACAAATATGTTTTACAATAAGACAGAGAGAGTCTATCCTGTCCTGTGGTGTGCATACATTTGCGGAGCAACGAGTACAGACTAAAGGGAGTGAAATACAAAGAGTACACCAGCAATAGTACAGCATATAAGTGTGAGACAACGGGTAATACCAGGCAGTTGTGATGAGGACTCCGATTGGGCACATATCATCTCTTCCCTGCGCTCTCCTCGGCTGCAGACTCGGTGGCGGCATTCATGAGGTGCCCTGAGGAGTCCGCCTGGCCGTCAGGCTGGACCGACTGCACCGTCTCCACCAGGCTGCCGCTGGGCAGCACCACGTAGCGGGCGGCCATGTCTTTGGGCTGCAGCTCCCGTATCCCCTCCTTACTGTGCCAGATCCCGTAGCCAAAATACACAAGGAGACCTGGGACGGAGGCAGCATGACACACTTGTAAATACAATTAGATAACGCTGCGCAGGGGGGAGTGGAAAAAGTGACAGAAAGCGCAGTTTTGTGTTGAGGGCTGCAGTTTTCACTGGGCTAAATCAATCTCATTGTACTTTAATACTCTAAACATAAAACCAACCACATTTTTAGGTAAGCCTGTCTAACAGGATAGTAGTACTCCATAATGAAGGATTTAATCAGTATGCAGAAGTTTACGAAATTTACAAGAGAATATAATAGATTTGCAGCAACGTTCGTTAACTGACAACAAAGAAAAACCATCAATGAAGCTAATAACCATCAATCTCACACTGCCACCTACATTGTTCAAAAGTGTCAGTTTATTTCTAAACGTGTCCAGACAATTCTCCAACCTGCATTTTATCTTATGCATTAATTTATTCTTTACTTTCGTTCTCTATTCCAGCTCACTGATTTACTTCTAGTCCCTCCTTTCAAACGAGATTATGGAGGGTCAGCGTCCATCGCTCTCGCTCAGGCGAGCTCAGCCGGAGGCCCCGTCAAGCGTGAAGCACCTCGAGTGTGGATCCTGTTAACTCGCAACACTGTGACAGGGACGTTTAAATGGTTTACCGATCCAGAGAGGTCTTAAGCTAATTCAGATAATCATGTTTCACCAACGATCCCGCCCTCCATGACACCATTAACACAGTTTGACCACCTCCATTCTGCAAGGCTAAAAGACCGATGGAGAAAATGTCTGTGTTTGAGCTAGCTTGGATTATTTGGGAGGATTTCATTCACAAGTGACAGAAGGCAGGTCTGTTGTTTGGTTTTCTTATTTGTATATACTAGCTGTGTGCTAACATTTTTGTCACATCATGCATGACCACAAGCTGCACTTTTGTATTCATACAGGAAGATGAAGTTGCATAACGTCTATTTGCTGTTTGTACTCCTGTTTCGTTTTTTACCAGAAATGTCTCTGTTTTAAAAAAAGGTGCTTCTTACCAACAGCGATCCATACAGTGAATCGAATCCAGGTTAGGAGGCTGAGCTTCATCATGAGAAACACGTTAAGAAGGATACTGACACCTGGAGTCAGTGGGACAAGAGGTACCTGCACAGAAATAACCGGACACTCAGTTTACAGTCGTAGATTGTGCTTTTGTCATGGTAAAAACAACACTGTGACGCTGCTCACCTGAAAAGTTTTGTTGTTTTTTTGTGGTTCGTGGACCCAAATGAGCGCCAGGCTGACAACATAAGCCACGCTGAAAATCACCAGCAGCGTTACGAAGCTCCACAGTGGCAGCTCCAGCTGTTTGCTTCCAAACTCCAGCACGACGCAGAGGGACACCGAGCTGACGATCAGAGTCATGACGCTGAAGGCCACCACCTTGCCTGGCTCGCAGTCCCCCAGCAGCCTGTCCAGGTACGGCTCCACGCAGGCCTTCAGCTGCCCCACGCCTCGTCGCTCATTCGTCTTCTGCCTCTCCACCAGCTGCAGCTTGTCGGAGAAAGACTCGTACTGCTTCATCTCCCCACTGTCATCGTTGATGGTCTGAGACTCTGAGCGGGCCATGGAGGCCTCAGTGCTGGTGTTGGGAGTTGTGGAGGCAGTTCCTGAGCTGGCTTTTTCGGGCTGGAATCGCAGCACAATGACACTTGCCGCCACAAACGTGTAGGCCAGGAGCGTGCCGATGGACAAAAACTGAACCAAGGCCTCCAGGTCAAAAATCAGAGCCAAGATGGCCATTAGGATCCCAAACACCAGGATAGCATTGACGGGGACTTTGGTCGTGGGATTGACTCTTGAGAAAAAGGAGAAGAACAAGCCATCCTCGGCCATGGCGTACACAATCCGAGGCAGTGAGAAGAGATTACAAAGCAGCACAGTGTTCATGGCTGGAAATGAGAACAGGGGAAAAGGTTCGTCACATTAAAACAAAGTCAGGCCAATCTGCCACTAGAAATAATGCAGTGAAAATCCCTTTAAATGGCTCTCAGAGGTTGACACTCACCACAAATGGATCCTACGGCCACAACGATCCCAGCCCAGCTGTAGCCACGACGGAAAAATGCATCAGACAGGGCTGAGTTGGGGTCCAGTGTGCGCCAGGGCACCATCAGCGTGAGCACCGTGGACACCAGGATGTAGGCGGTCGCCGCCAGTCCCAGGGAGATGGCAGTGGCGATGGGGACAGCCTTCTGTGGATTCTTGGCCTCCTCGCTCGAGGAGGCGATGACATCGAAGCCGACGAACGCATAGAAGCACGTGGCGGAGCCTGCCAGGATTCCCGACATCCCGTACGGCGCAAAGCCGCCTTGTTCCTGGCTCCAGTTGGCCGGCTCGGCCAGCACGAAGCCGAACACCAGGATGAAGACGATGACGCCCATGCTGATGGTGGAGAAGATGTGGTTGAGGTACGAGGACACTTGCACGCCGAAGGAGATGAAGAAGGAGGCGACGACGAGAATCCCCGCGGCGAGCAGGTCGGGGTAGTGGGCGAGGAAGGGCACGTGCCACTGCATGATGTGGGTCTCCGTGAAGTTCTGGATCGCGTGGTTGAATATGGAGTCCAGGTAGCCACTCCAGGCCCGCGCCACCGCGGCACCACCGATCATGTTCTCCAGGATCACGTTCCAGCCGATGAGGAAGGCCCAAACCTCGCCCACCGACACGTAGGTGAACATGTAGGCCGATCCTGTTTTAGGGATACGCGCCCCGAACTCTGCATAGCAGAAGGCAGCCAGCAGAGAGGCGAAACCTGCAAAGATGAAGGATATGATGACGGCAGGCCCGGCCGTGTCTTTGGCCACCGTCCCCGTCAGGACGTAGAGGCCAGAGCCCACCATGCCGCCGACGCCCATCAGGGTCAGGTCCACGGTGGAGAGGCAGCGCTTCAGCGAAGTCGCCATCATGTCGTCGTCGAGCGTCTTGAGTCGGTTCACTCGCTGACAGAGGCGCACTGCAGGCGCGCAGCCCCGCGAACAAGTTGCCATAGCTACAGAGTGAGACGGGCCAGCTGGGTGGGTTGGTGCTGCGCGAGTCAAACTGGTTCCATCACCTGCCTGGAGAAATGACCTGCAAAACACGACAAAGTATTTAAAACACGTGTATTAGAGCAGGAAAAAAAAGCCTCTCTGACTGAGTTGACATTAAAACAGCCTGGAATCAAATATCCAAGTGACAAAAAAAATCATAAATAACAGTTATTGAGAAGTGTTCTTTGTACTGAATTATTTTTCAAATGCTAGTTTCACTTGTAACAATGTGAAAATAAAATTAGACCACAAACTTGCTGTCCTCTTTCACACTCAGACAAAATGTCTTTATTTAGTTTCCTCTTTTTTTTCTGTGTGCACAGAATAACTTGAATTCTCTACATTTTAAAAAACATTTCTTTTTCCAAGCTTGTGTGTGATGCAAGAACAGCCTTTCAGCAGTTACATTTCACATTATCAGAGGCTATTTCGATAAATCATAATCAAAAAGTTTGGATATTTCTGTTTGAAAATATCTTTATTGTTCTGTCTGTAGAGTGTTAGAGCGGAAGGAATTGTTTGAAGACACTTATGGTCTGTAAACTGAGCAGCACAGCAGGATTTTATCCCTATTTTATCTTATCTGTTCCAGTGACTTATGAATAAATGTGAGCAGAATATTTACGTCTAATATCAGATTATATCATATGTAGTTTGTCACACGCAGCAGGTAATTCACTATTTCACTTTCACATCTGTTCCGTTCTTTCGAGCTTCTCTGGACTGAATCAGGAGGCGCTGCCCAAAACGATCAGTCCACGTCATCTCAACACCCCGACGGGCAGAAATAAAGACAATAAACCAGAAAATAGGATAAACCGAAACCTTTTCAGATCTTTTGCTATATTCATGTTTTTGGTTTATCAGTAAAACGCCGGCAGCATTCATCCCCCGGCCCGGGCGGTGCAACATCCTGGCCTCGGTCGGCATATGGCGACAACAGGATGCCTCCATTACAATTACGTAACGTTTTATTCCCCTCTTGAAATAAGACCGCTGGTGCAAACTGCAGCCCACGTTTCGAGTAAATATCGGAGCAAACGCGCTCACGACTCAGTGAAAGAAATAGGAAGAGGGAAATTGGAAAGGAAAGCGTCGTTCTAAATGCCAAAAATTAATAATTTATAACAAGATGGAAACGAACGCAGAGACAGGAGCGTCGGTGCATCACAGGATCTCTACGCGGGACGCGCTGGAAATACAATGCGACTTTGCACTATTATTGTCGAAGTAAGGTATAAAAAAATCCTGGTTAGATAAGAACAGATGCGTCAATAACATGGACCACAATGAGCGTGTTTACCGTCGCTGTTCACGGGCTCTGGTCAGTGCTGCAGCAGGTCTGGTGCTGTGGGAAGTTGCCGGGCTGCATCGTCCGTCTGCGCGTCTGTGGGTGATGGAGCAGAAGGTGCGCTGAGGAATAAAGCCAGCATGCACTACCTGGACTGCTTCTTAAAGGCGCAGCCCCCTCCACCGCTCCTCCTGCTGGAGGGACTTCCCTCTCCCGCCGCGCCCCACCCGTTCACACCAACAGGGCAGATTATCCAGAGTCCCACTGCGAGAGACCCCAGAGGGGGGTCTCCCACAACCCTCCTGCCACCATCAGGCAGAGTAAATGTCAATCAATATATCATTACGCAGCGATTTCTGTATAATTGTGACCATTGAAAATCCACTTCATGCAAACCTGCAACTCAAAGTCAATCCACCAGAACGGAGGAAGAACAGATAACACTGAGGCAAATAGCCAACAGGCACCACAAATAATGCAAATCACACGTAGGTCAACTGCACGGTTAGTCGATATTTAACTTCTTTTTGCTCTGAAGTAACTCACGAGGAAGTAGAATTAACCTACAGCCGGAAATATGCTTCTCTGTGGTCAATAACGACAAAAACTTCCAAAGTCGCAGGAGCGCACGTGAGGCGACTAAAGTGACATTGCAGGTGTTCTCCCATGATTTCCTGTATGATTTATCATTTAATGTCGGTTTGCAAGGTGAATTCAAAGTCAGCTCATATTGGCTCAACAGGACAGCATCAATCAACTCAAAGTGAATTTTGCTCCGTTAATAGTAGTTGGATCCCCACCCTCACACTGCCTCCTAGCGGATTTAATTGTCGCATGCGTGAAGAGAAGAGAGTCTGCAGACTAAATAACTAATAACACTAAAGATTTTAGGGTCGTAAAATAAACTTTTACCTTTTCACAGTTTCAGTTAAGACTTCATGAATCACAAATTAAGAAACTTAAGCAAAGTTCTTTGTTTTTGTTCGAGCATGGATTTATTTGTGTACCCATTTATAAGTGTCCATTGTAACAGAAAACTGCTGCTTATGATACACATATGTCAGTTTTGAATTAATGACAATGTTTTACTGTTATTTGTTTCATCACAAGATAAATATGAACTGGATGTAAACTCATAAAGAGTATTTACATGTAAATCAGAGCAGAACGTATTCTGGGCTAAAAAAACAGAATACAACTGAACTGAAGTGGTCACTGTCAAAAAAACTGGTGACAAATCAAAATCAGAGAATAAGTTAAAAAAAAATGGCTCAAGCACAAGTCGACTCATCATGGACATCACCCATGATTGGTTAACTTCACACATCAGTTGTATAGCAAAATAAAAAAAGGAGGCCGTAACGAACAACATCTTCCTCAACAAGAAATAAATAAACAAGAAAGAAACAAGCACACAGCGTCAGTACACTGCTGCCTTCTGCCACACAAATCAAACTTGTCAACTCCAACTGCACAGAGAACTTCAGGAGACACATAAAAATACTCAGTGGCCCAATGTCACCGGATCACATTCATCTCTTTCAGTCTTTCAACATGTACACAACATGGATGACTGCAGATAAAACAACTTCCTCCTTAAACATCCAGTGATAAATCATATCATCTGTCACAGCTTGCTTCTGCTTTCTTCCAAGGCTTGCAAAACTGTGCCGTCACTCCTTGAAGCTAGCTTTCTCCCACCGATGTATCAACACTGTTGATACACACACACATGGCAGCAGGTAGTAATTACTTTCTCGTTTTGTTGCCTCTGGGACTCTGCAGTGTTGCACTGTCGTTGACACATTCAATCTCCATTTTCACAAGAAAGTATGAAGCCTGAAGCCACAATAAAAGTGTTTTTGGAGTGTCTCTTGGTACAGGAAGACTTCTTCATCCTCCATGTTTACAGCATTCCCGCCTGCGACTCCTTCGGTTGAAGCTTCAGGATCAGTTCAAGTAGATTCATCTGCATCGTGAGCTCCTGAAAAAGAAGGGAGGTTTGTTAGAGGAGACACTGCCTCCTGCTGGACACTCGTCTGTATCGCAGAATGGGTTCGCTCTGCTGTCCAATATTATTCTTCAGGTCAGTTTGGAGACGGACCTGAGGGTTCGTGGTGATAAAAAACCCAGGGACCCCCGCCTTCTCCAGGGTGTTCTGCTGGTCGATCACTTTCTGATCCATTTCTGCAACGATCTTTCTGTCCATCATTTTTTGCTCTTCTCGCACACGCAGCTCCAAAGCCTGAATACACACGTTACTTTTGGTACACTGAAAGAAAAACATACGGTACATCATCAAAACTCTCTTTGTTTAATTCTTACCTCAAGCTCTGATTGTTGGTTCGACTTGAGAATTGCAAGATTGTGAGCCTTGCACGACTGCAGTGCATCCTTGTGTTTCCGTGCAAGATCCTGTTTGAGAGCTGAAGACAAACAGAGAAAAAACACAGAGAATACAAGCCTCATTGTAACTGTGGTATGTTGGCTTTAAAACAGGTTACAACTTTGACCCTGGACACTTGAGCTGCTGCTCTTCATTTCTCTCGTTGACTTCTTCTCATAAACAAGATAAATGCACAAGACATTGAGAGAAATATGGTTTATAGATGCCGCGGTTTCAATAAAAAACATTGAAATATAAGTTTTGATGATTCTGGTGGTCTCCCAAACAGAGCACCTACCTTGGTGCTCGCAGTGCAGCTTCTGTCTTTGGTTGTACAGGTTCTTCTCGGTCAGATGCTGAATATCCAAAAGTCCCTGCACAATCTCGTACACAGTCCCGTCTATGAGTGCCAGCGCCAGGTCACTCAGCGTGTTGTAGGAGAGACGCTGCTGGAAGGAGCTAAAACACAAGGTGGAATAAAAACGACTCGTCTTTTTGTTAGCTATAACCAGTTCCTTCATTATTTTGATGGAAGTCACAATACCTCGGTAAATTCTTGACCAACATTTGCAGCTCAGATAACAAAAAATAATGTCTTTCTTGCTGTTTTGTGGAGTCGCTGTCGACGACTCCTCTGTAACCGTCCATCTCTTTAACCCTCAGAAATAGGAACACGTTAATCAACACGTCAGCCTGTGAAACTTAACAGACTCGGCTAACTTAACTGTTTTGAAAATAAGTATTTTTGAAAAGTTTTCGATGACGTTCATTCAATGAATAATTAATTAGTGCTGTCCTGTTGTCTCCTATCTCTATTTGTTCATTAAATACGTTTAGTTTCGATTCAAAAAGAAAGAAGAAACACTGAAAGATGGACTGTTTTTAGCCTCTACCGGTCAATGTTGTCTAGAAATGCTAATTAGGACCCAAAGTTGTCGGCTGCGAACATGCCTGTCTGAAAATACAAAAACCGCACTGCTGTACTTTGACCGCCAGATGGCAGACTGCCTCAAAGTAGAGTCGCCTCTGAGAAGACCACTCTCACCAGGTAGGACCACACGTTTATATGAAATAACACAATACCATACGTAAAAATGCGATGACCTTCAAAAGAAATGTGAAATGAGATGGACGCTAATCAGACACAGCTTTTGTGAAAGCAGTTATTAGTCGTGTGTGATTCAGTAGGGGTCATTTGTGATGGTCTCATTCATTTATCCAGTGTAAATGAAGCGCTCCATGCCGACATAGGCGAACCCGGCTCGTCTGCTCCCGCTGTGGTCATTCGGGTTTGACCTGCTCGGCTGACTGGACTGTGGATGCGCGCCTGAGCTGCGCGCTTCTGGTGGGCTGTGCGCCGTCACGAGCTGAAGGTGTCATGAAACGAAGGAAACTCTCTCGCGGAGGGGACGAGCACTATTTATGAGAGCGCGTATGGAAACATAGGCGACACTGGATTATTATCTCACTCGACTCAACATGGCCAAAAACACTTCTCTTTATTTTCGCATTGTCGAGGGCAGGAACCTCCCAGCCAAAGACGTGTAAGTAACATTTGAATGGCATGCGCCTCTGTCCACATGTCTAGTCCTTTGAATAGCCTTCGGCTGCAGCATTATTTAATTTTATTCATGAAGTCAGATCATTAAAAAAAATATCTAAAGTTCAGTCGGCAGCTGAAATTTCTTGCACACAATCTCCCGTGAATTAATTGGAGCAATTAAAGGTGAGGTGTATCAAGTGAAATTAACCTGAGCGTAATTAAAGACCAAATGAAATTGAATTAAGACTACTCCTGGGGATATTGACTGTGCTCTATCTCTTTCACATCATCTTAAGATCTGGTACCAGTGATCCCTACTGCATCGTAAAAGTTGACAATGAAGTTGTTGCCAGGTGAGTTCTCACTGATTGCATGAAGATACACACTAGATACAGTTTACTTACTGCCTCCTTGTTGTTTCTTGCTCATGATGTAAATATTGTTAATTTAAAATTTCTATGTTTGCACTGAGGTTGTTTCCTGACTGTGCTGGAGGTACTCTTTGCATGTTAGACCGGGGTGGAGTGTGATCAGTGTGGTGGTGCCCACAGCATGCCCCCTCCAACACTAAGAACTTGATACTGGTCTGGCCTTTAAAACACCCGCAGGTAACCATGGAGAAGGTACATCAATTATTGCAGGGAGCACCCGGTGTAAGCAAGGAGAAAGGTGGGAGGTGGGAGCAGAGTGCAACGGAGCCGAGGTGGCTCCAAGTTATTCCAGTGGATAGGCTGAACCAAAACAAAACTAGAACGCCGGGTTAATTGAGTGGCTGCTGTTCCATCTGCTCTGGTGAAAGAGAAAAACAGCTCAGTGAGTCAATGCACACACTTGCAATAATTATCTTGCACTTATAGGGGAACTGGCCAACTGACTCCTAGAGTGTGATGTTCATGGATGACGACGCTGGTAGAAATAATGAGTACAGTGCCTTTTCAGAGGGGGAAGTGTTTTTAATAGCACCACAGAGTACGGTTGTGTTGTCAGAATGCTTAAACCTTGTATTAAAATGCTTCACCAGAACACTTTCTTTCAAAGATTACAAGATTGGTGGGTAACAAGATAAATACCCCTGAACGAAACTTGTAATGAGTATGCAGAGGTTCATCAAAAAGACACCATTTCTAAAAACCCTGTTTTTCACAGTTGATTATATATACTTTGTAGTCTGTGGGGACTAATCGGTTCCAACCTGGAGTCTGTTTTCACCTCCAATCAAGCAGAGATTTTTCTCTGGCTGACTTCGAACTTCTTTTTGTAATGAAGCAGTGTGGTGTGAGCATCAGTGAGCAGTGACTTCCAGAGGCTCAAAATTGAGTGTGGATAAAATTCAGCCTGAAAGGCCGATATTAAAAACGTGAGTGTTAACTAGTTCATTCCTCAGATTACTTGAAGTACCTGCAGTTTCAGGCTAATATTGATGTCCACAGGTAACAGGTAATAAAGTGGTTCCCAAAACTGTAACTTCTGGAAAACCCTGATTAAAAAAGCAGTCTTGACAGAAGTATTTCCATGGGTTTCCATTCGCTCTCTGTGAGTCATGTCGGATAGTGATCACACCTCAGTAGAACACATGAAAAAATAAGCTGAAAAATGTCAAAGATTCCCCTGAACAATAGCAGCTGATACAAAGATGATTTCACATCACTTAATTTCACATTCTTGGACCACAGACTTCAAACTGCAGAGAAAGAGCTTCATGTAAAAGGTGAGATCAGTGATTCAGGATAAATTTGATACCCTCCTTAGCTTCGAGTTAAAAGCATTTATATGCAATTTAATATGCAGAATTGAAATCCATCTCTATGTGGGCAAGTGGGAGCTTCTGCTGCAGCCACATTTCCACTGACCGCCGCCACACGGCTGCTTCCCATCGCTGCAAACCATTTAAGTGACATATAACTGTGTCAGGTCGGCTTAGCAAGCGTGTTAAACCTCGTTTCAGGACGGCGACCGTGTGGAAGAACCTCAGTCCCTTCTGGGGGGAAGAGTATACGTTGCACCTGCCGATGGGTTTCCATTCGCTCTCTTTTCATGTCATGGACGAGGACACGATCGGGTGAGGCTGCGTTTCCAAAGCGCTATTCACTGGGAGTCAGCTGTTGATCTAAAGCCCTCGGCGTTTGCTTAACTTGGCTCGCTCGCTGATATATTTGGGTTACAACCTCATGTTTTGGGAAAAAGAAACGCCACACTCTGAATAAACAAACATCAGCAGGCAGATGGTCGGCCCGGCTGAGTGATTAAAGGTTGTTTTGCCTCCTCTGGCCATGATCACCATCATTCTCATGATTTAACTCAGCAAAAATACTTTTTTCATCTCTAAATCTTTTCTGACCTTTCTCTCTTTTTCCAGGCACGACGATGTTATTGGAAAGATCACACTGAGCAAAGAAGCCATAGGAGCTCAAGCTAAAGGTATGGTTGAATAAATGAGCGTCACCTCTAACCGGAGGAGCTCAAAGGTTAGTCAAACCTACATGGATTTCCATGATGAAGTCAAGAGTCAGAGTGATTAGGGGGAGACGTGGCCTTTTTTAGGCTGGGAATGTTTGTTTTTTTTCTGCCAACACTCACGTGTTTCAGTCACTTTCCCCAGTTCTCTCTTTTTCATTTGAAATTCACGTACCGACGATTAAGTTCTCGTCATGTCCTTCCTCTTTTCTCTTCTTAACTTCTCCATCTTGCATCATCAGGCAGCCTCCCATGCTGTCAACTGAGGGAAACAGCCAAAGCATTCGAAATGGCCTTGAATCATTTAATGAGTGGCGCCTTTTGCACAAAAGCTTTCACATTCAAGCAATCAGTCACAGCATTAGCTGCAGCCTCTCTCTACGCTGTCTTGGCCAGGCGCATGGCGTGTGAATTATGGTACGTCGTGATGGTGTTGTAGTTTTATTAAATTGCTCCAAGTGTTTATCGGGGTGTGTTCGGTGCATACTGATGAAAGCCACCTGGCACGGCTTTCACTCCCATGATTCATTGCTACAAGGTGCTACTGAGTCAGTTACTCCCTCGCACGAATTAGCATTTTTTTCCCTACGTTTCATACTTGGGGATATTGACAGAAACGTAAACATATCAAAACATTGATTTTTGAGCATGCTGAGTGGACACAGATTTGAAGTGGTTGGAGCTGTCGCCTCACAGAAAGAAGGTTCTGTGTTTGAGCCCAGGTGGGTCCTTTTTGGGTTGAGATTACACATGCATGTTTGGGTTTTCTCCATAGAATCTGGTTTTCTTCCCACAGTCTGTGAACATGCATCTGAGGTCAGTTTGAAGTGTCCATGCGTGATTGTATGTTTTTCTGTGTTTGTCTTGTAATTCCCAGGTAATCTGTCCAAGTCCAAATCCAGAGACAGTCTTTATTCTCACTTCTCATTCATTTGCTAAATTACATAAAGCATTTAAGACGTGCAAATGTTGCCCAGGACTCTCTTAGTGGGGGTGTCAGAGGTCACATGGGTGCCATGAGGCTTTGCCAGCTCTGATGTTGTCTAAATTATACTTACACATCTCAAAAAACAAACAAAGCAGACAATTTCTGGGGCAAATCTGTTAAAGTCCAGTCCTTTTATTTTGATGTCCCCTGCTTTTGTGTGTGGGCGAGTGAGGGTGTGTCCCCCAGTTTTTTTTGTTGGCTTCAGTGTAACTTTTTGGCTAAATCAGCGATCTGACTGGGGGTTCACGGCCTCTCTTGGAGGCGACCTGCTTTAGGGAACCTTTCCCCCCTGTGTGTCGTGAACAGGGCTCGATAGTTGGATGAACCTGTCGAGAGTCGACCCCGATGAAGAAGTCCAAGGAGAGATCCATCTGAGTCTGGAGCTCCTCAAAGATGCGGAGAGGATCGGCCTGCGATGTCAAGTCATCGAAGCCAGGTGAAATAAAACCCGTCCGCTCTTTAGAAAGCATGAACTCAATGATCTCAGCAGACAGCGAGGTGCCAAATAACAGTTAGTTAGATGGCGAGCGAGTCCAGGAGATGAATGATATCAGCAGAGAGATTTCAGATGATATCTTAGGGGATCCTTCCTTGAATGTAGTTTAGATTGTGTTTCTGAGCTCCCTGTAGGAGACACTGGCAGCGCCATCAGTAATTCTGAGCTGCAGTCTTATCACCATCCCCCCCTGCAGGCCTCCACGCTCCCCTTGAGTCACGCTGCCACTATCACACCACTCATTGCCCCATCTGTGTGTCCCAGGCTACAATCTCTCCTTCTCAGGAAAGGCACTAATGAGCATGTCAATCAGGGCTTGACGCTGCGCTATGCAAACGAGCCTCGGTAAGGGCGAAGCGAGTTTGAAAGAACCGGGTTGAGTCGAAACAAACCGTTTGGACTCTCTTTGCTGGGCCGTGCTACTCGAACTGATTTCGTTTTCAGAGCAGGTAATGGGAGTTATCTGAACACTTCATGCATTGATCCGCTCTCTTGTCTTTTGTCCTGCTGATTCCCGCAGAGATTTGGCTCCAAGAGACATTTGTGGAACCTCTGATCCTTTCGCGAGAGTTATTTTTAACAACCACAGTGCAGAGACCTCGGTGAGCTCCGTGTGTGCATGTGAAGCGTGTTTAGGCAGAAGGACCTTCTTCCTCCTTTGCCGTTGTTTAATGGACAATTATCTGCCGTTTGGTTTGTGTCACTTTGCGTGCATGGCTCAGCTGAAGGGATATTAAAGAGTACTGGTGAGGATCACATTTTGTTTCCGAATGATCTGCCGCAGATCATCAAGAAGACCCGTTTCCCTCACTGGGGGGAGACGTTGGAGCTGGAGTTGGACGCCGAGGAGCTGAGTGAGGACGGCGCCGTTACTGTGGAGGTCTGGGACTGGGACATGGTGGGCAAAAACGACTTTCTGGGAAAGGTGTGAATCTGTCATCATCACATGTATTTTTTTTTGTTTGGCAAGTCTGTCATATTGGGAGTGAAATCAGTAGGGAATCAGTTTTTAAAAAATCTGATATTACTGCATTTTCTTTTTTTTTTTTTCTTCGCGCAGGTGGAAATCCCTTTCACTTGTTTGCACAAAACACCTCTGCTGGAAAGCTGGTTTCGATTGCTCCCCTTGGGAAACCATGAAGCTGACGCGGGGTGAGGTTTCTGGGCGTGTTTGCCGGCATAATGAGGCAACTTTGTGCTTTCGTACATCTGAGAAACATCTCGGGTTCAGAAGCCTTTTAGACTGGAACGGGAGTTGAGATGGAAGGGAATGTAAATCTTCTGGCTCTCCGTATCATCAAACTAAAACGAGCCCCCACAGGTGTGCCGACTGGTCCCTGAAAGCATCTATTCCTGGAGATAATTTCAGAACAAAGAGTGGCTGAGTGAGCTGTAAGAGGATACTGTCAGAGTAAAGTTAGTCCTAATGGTTCATCAGGAAAAAAATGACTCCCAGCTAAAAGGTTTATTTTTACACTCCAGAAGAACTTTGTTAGGGAAACAACAGCAAAGCTTTTCCTCTGACGACCAATTATGGTGGAAAACCCGACAGTTTCCCCGAGTGTGAGGAGCGGTGATTCTCACCATCAGCATCTCTGATGGCAAAAGATGAGCTAAAATGTTTCTCCAGTTGGTCTTCCTCAACTCTAATCAAACGCTGTACCGTCTGATATCATTTTGACAGCTAATTTAAAAAGTAATTATCAGCCCTCCAAAATATTATAATCATTGTTAATTAACCCTCTTAAGACTATGATTATATCCCGGCTGCCTGAATTTATTTTGATTTCATGGCTTTAGAAATATTAAGTAAAGTCTTTAGAGAGTTGGAAGGTCTTCTGCCCCTTTTTCCAATTTCAACTTTCATTATCTTGCAGTTCATCAACATCATTGTATATTTGTGACAGAAATGTGCGACTCAAGTTGGCACAAATTTCACCTTTCCTCAAGTTAATTTCAGAAAGGCTTAAATTCAGAGCAGGATTATCTCCACTTCCTAAGTTGTGGCGTTTGTTTTGTTCTAGTGGGAAGCTCGGAGCCCTGCGTCTGAAGGTGCGCTTGGTGGAGGACCGGATCTTGCCGTCCATGTACTACCAGCCTCTCATTGACCTCCTGGTTGAGTCGGTAATCTCCCCCACAGAGGTCAGCATCGCAGCTTTCCTCAGCACTGCTTCTCATTTGTGCACGATCCCCATCTCCAGAGACCGCTGTGTGCATGACTTTCTCCTCTCTGAAGTTTCCACCTCTGACATCACCCACAGTTATCTCGACTCCGCCTCCTTCATTATCGCTCCCTTTCGCAGCGATTCCTAACGAGTGATACGAGTCTTCCTCCTCTCCTGGCCAGGTGGAGGACAGCAGTGCCCTGACCATGCTGGAGGACGTGACCACAGTGGAGAGCAGGCAGGATGTGGCAATGACCCTGGTGAAGATCTACCTGGGACAAGGCCTCGTGGTGCCTTTTCTGGATTATTTAAACACACGGGAGGTCAACCACACCAGTAAGAACGAAGACAAGACAACACAGCAACTCAGAAATTCTTCATTATTATTATTATTATTATTATTATTATTATTATTATTATTATTATTATTATTATTATTATTATCTGTGCCTAAAACAAAAAAAACATTTCCAAATGATTTCCCACCTTCGTCCTGTGAGACGGTTTCAGTCGTCAGATCAGTCATCCTGCACTCAAGGACGTTCGGCGATTGTTTGTAGCTTGGCGAGTGTCTCCACCGCTCTGACAGGAGCTCTGACTGACAGGAGCTCTGACTTCTGCTCAGTGAGCGAGCTGGCAGAGGTGTGGGATGCACATTCAGTGCTACTGGCTGCTGGAGCTGCAAATCAAACCTGGGACACGCCCCTCTCCATGTGGCGCATTTTATCCAAAATATGTAGACAGATATTGTGTGGTACAAACCTGACTGCGTGTTGCAGTATCAAAAACGAGTCGATCAGGTTACATTTCATGGCTGTAAAATGAATTCATCGTGTACTGTCAGATAATGATGCCAGCGTCGCTGTGATTGCACAACACACAGCGTGCGTAATATCTAAGTTTGTCTCCATTAGTCATTCAGCGTTAGTCAGACTTTGCGGCTGCCAATTTTTCCTGTAATGCTCAGCTGAGACCCTCTACGGGTTACTGCTGTTTAACACTGAATTGACATTAATGTCCGCTGCAGTCATGGTCTGTGTGTGGGCAGTGAAAGCCTACTGGCACTATATTTACTACCATGATACCAATTATTCACTCACCCAACGGACTCTTCATGGCTGCTCGCTGGTCTGGATTAGTCATGTTTTTTTGCCTCCGCACCGTCCCCCCCCCCCGTGATAATTCACGCTGAGCTGCACGCTCCGGTCTTTGGCTTCTGTTGGTGTAGTCTCAGATAATAGGCATAGTCCCCCCCCCTCTACATTTCCATGGCAACGCCACATGATCCAAACGGTAACGGCTCGAATCAAGACAGTGAGCCGTGTGAGCCGCCAGAAATGCAAGTTGAGGTGAGGAAGGGAAAATGTGCTGTCCGTCCACCCGGCCGCTGACTTCAGACGTTTCACCTGGCAGCCCAGTCCCGGCCATCGCAGACGTTTTAGTGTCAGCGCCCCGAGAGATGTGCAGCGGCGCCGGAGCAAGGTCGGCTCGACCTCGGCAGAGAAGCTGAGCCGGTTGTTTGTGAAGGAGACTGTTTCTTAGCCGACAAACATGCTCCAAGCACGCATATTAATGCAACAGTCTCTGGTTGACGGTGATATAATGGCCACCTGGCTGAGACTGTGAAGATTCAAACTGGAAAATAAAACAGGGGAAAAATATACAGCTGCAATATTATAACGAGATATAATGAAATAGACAGAAAAACATCCTGCTGTTGAGTTTAGATTACAAGTTACTACATGAAAGTCAGCGTATGTCTGAGAAACACTTTATCTGTGCAGCTCAAGATCATGATGCTGCTTAGTCTAATGGAGCGATCTGTGAATCCCTTCTACTGAACATAATCCACCCCTCATATACTTTTGCCTTTTGTAGTGTGGCCTTTTAGTATTCTTCAAAGAATCGTGTTGTAAAGTTTATTGGAGTTTGGTCAGAACGATGCTTCAGTCAGTGTTTTTCTCACCTCCAGTTCGGCGGAAAAAATTGAAGTTCTTTAAAATTGTTTGTAAGCAAAACCTGAATGGATGTTAAACTGTTTTGTTTCTTGTGTTTTCTTGTGATAGCGGACCCAAACACTTTATTCCGCTCCAACTCACTGGCCTCTAAGGCCATGGAACAGTTCATGAAGGTACGACGGAGTTACTGATCTTTTATTTCTCCAGCAGATTTACAGTGATTGATTTTTGTTTCTGTCTCGGCAGAACAATCCCTGTAGGTTTTGTTTTGAAGGGATTTTAACCCCGTAAATTATTTGCAATCTTTTGATCGATATCTGCTTCTCCTTCATATCTTCTTTCTCTTCTCACTCGTTCTACTGCACAGACGTGTTTCCCACCACTTTCACTTTGCACTGTGCAGACTTCGTATTATCACGTGTAATCTCCTCAGCATAGGTGTAAATGAGGTGTCCTGAACATACGGTGCTGTGTTGCTGTCGTCAGGCTGTGGGGATGCTGTATCTGCATGAGGTGTTGAAGCCCATCATTAACCGCATCTTTGATGACAAGAAATACATCGAGCTGGACCCGTGTAAGATCGACCTGAACCGCACAAGGTAAAAAAGGAAAACACAAGCAGGTAGCTCACATGATGATGGGTTTCATCAGACCCTACTGTTCTATCTCATTTTCTTTATCCTGTTTAAACAGTTTCAGAAGTTTTGACGTTGTTAATTTTTCCTACATTCTCCTCCTCTTTAAGAAATCATACCACTTTCAAAACGAAGTCACAGATGCACTTGAAATAGTATTTTTGTTTGAGATAAAAAAAAAACAATTATGTGAGAATAGGAGAGAAAAAAAGAAATGTTAAGAAAAAAAAGGGGGAGAGCTGTTGCTTGGCAACTGCCACGAGCCCCCCTGAGATGTCTATCTCTGCCATGGAGGGAGATCCAGGATCCAACATGGTCTGAGACTGCCGTAGATTTGCCTGCCTGCCGTCGTCTTGTTTGTTGTCTTCGTTCGCTGTCGGCGAATCTCTCGAGACATCTTGAAGACACCACTCAAAGCCTGTTCGTCTGACCAGGCTCTGAACGAGCTCACTCTCGCATGTAATGACATAATCAGGAGCCGGGAGGTCGCATGAGTCACTGTAAATAGAGGCTAGATTACAGTATATTTAATCAGTGTGCTGGATTGAGTGTGGTCTTTACATACTTCAGTCACGTCTGCAAAAGCCGGTGTACAGATGGCGTGTTGTCAGTCGGGACTGGAGTCGTTTATCAGCTCCGTCTTTGTCTCTGAAGGAGGATTTCGTTCAAGGGGGCCGTGTCGGAGGCAGAGGTGCGGGACAGCAGTGTGGAAATGCTGCACAGCTACTTAACCAGCATCATCGAATCAATCGTGGGCTCAGTCGATCAGTGTCCTCCCGTCATGAGAGTGGCCTTCAAACAGCTGCACAAGAGAGTCGAGGAGCAATTTACTGAACCCGAGAACGAGGTCAGTCTGAAGCAGAGGCATTAAAAACAAAGGAGGCATCAGACAGCACCTCGGTGTGTCTGCTGCTCCCTTGAGCTCGGCTGAAGCTTTTCCTTCCAGGACTGATGTCCCGTTCTGATTTTGCCCTCCTGATGTCGACAGGATGTGAAGTACCTGGCCATCAGCGGGTTCTTCTTCCTGCGCTTCTTCGCCCCCGCGATCCTCACGCCTAAACTGTTCCAGCTGAGAGATCAGCACGCCGACACGCGCACCAGCAGGACGCTGTTACTACTGGCCAAGGTCTGATCCAAAGTCGACATACGCATCCACGCCGCCATGAATAATTCACTCATGTCCAGACATCTCACTTGAGTGCAGAAATAAACAAGCTCTGGACGCTGACTGCCAGCAGTGATGAGTTTTTATGCTTCAGGTGTGAAGTAAATAAATATGAGGCTGGAACACAACATACGACGCTGGCAGCTTTCCCTCTCCATGGAGATACGCCTCCTGGGTTCATATGTATTGCTGTCATGTCTGCAATATTACATTTTTTTATAGCTCTGTTGTTTAATGTTAGTGATAAAACACTAGCTGAATTATTAATTGTCAGGCTATAATATCCTCAATAATACCCTTGAACCACTCTGCTCCAGGTTTTCAGTCCACTGTGTAAAGCGTCTCCGAGTGAAGCGATTCCATTATTTATTCATCACACCAAAAACATCTTCGACTGCACTGTTTCACCTGCTGCAGAGTGTGAAATGTTTCCATTAGCTCTACACGTTGTGGCTCATTTCAAGTCAGAGTAGACTGAAACTTTACCATATTTGGGCGACTTCGATTTATTTCCATTTCATGTTTGTATGAATGTCAAAAAATGTGCAGGGAGTGAGTTCCTATCCTCCTTTTTCCAAGTTAACAAGCATCAATAATACCGTGTGTGTTCACTGACATGATGGACACAGTGGCGGATCTTGTTTGTGATGTGAGCAGAGATCTCCAGGCTGTTGTGGTTACAAATAAGGGTCAAAATCCCCCTTTATGCAATGCGATAGTTTGTGTAGATGTGATCGTGAGAGCTTGCACGCTTCCCACTTCAGTGGGAAATGGATCCACCAGTGTCCAACTGAAAGGTGACTATGATTACAAATGCAGGGGACCCTGAAGAAGGAACAAAAAAGAGAGCAGGTGATGTGGTCACATGTGAGAAAGTAAAACCTC
The DNA here is from genome assembly GCA_032274765.1 of Malacoctenus tetranemus. NCBI lineage: Eukaryota > Metazoa > Chordata > Actinopteri > Blenniiformes > Labrisomidae > Malacoctenus > Malacoctenus tetranemus. The sequence continues at coordinate 4,598,524 of JAUESF010000012.1, read as the reverse complement.
GCTCTCTGCGTGTGGTTTCTGAGGTTGCTGTCCGTGGTACTGAAGTGCCGTTGCCATGGGCCCTCGACAGAGACAGCGTGCAGGTTATTTTTACCTCCATGTGTGCGGCGACTAGACTGCGGTTCAAAGCCGAGCATCAGAGAGGTTCTGCTTGGAGGGACTTCCTCCGCGCCCTAAGCCAGGTGTGGGCCGGACAAAGGGCCTCGCAGCACGCGGCCTCCCCCAGGGGGGGCCGTTTTGATCTTTGACTTTGAGATGCGCTGTCATTCACCGAGTCCCGACCGGAGGTTCGGTGTGATGTGGATGCCGGGGTAACGCTGTGTCCTCTCGGTCGCCAGGCGCTGCAAAGTGTCGGCAACCTGGGCCTTCAGCTGGGTCACGGGAAGGAGCAGTGGATGGCGCCCCTCCATCCCATCATCCTCCGCAGCGTGGCCTCGGTCAAGGACTTCCTGGACAAGCTGATCGACGTAGACCACGACGTCGGTAAGCCCGGCTTCGCCCTGCGCGGCGCTGAACCGGAAAGTCCAAAGGTCGCGATCCTGGGACGGTCGGCCACGCGCCACCTGCCAGCCTCGCGGGCTCCAACTGATATGAGGATTAAAGAAAACAATGCTGGAGCCGCGCGGTGAAATATTCATAACTCGTGTAGAAAAGAGATGACACAGTTAATGAGCTGGCAGGGAGCTGGAGTGAGAAGCCGCGGGCGCCAGTGCACGCCACGCGGCGTGCACAACATGTCTTGGCGGCTGTCTTGCCGTCATGTGTCAGCAGCGAGGCCGTTGTTGTGAAACATCTTCCCCCTCTGACGGATCATGTTTCGGACTCCTCGTACACATCACACCCACTCTTTTCTCTGAAAGGCCAGTTTGACATTTACTGCTCTTCAGATGGATTTGTCGAACTAAAGTGGACGCTTGTTCTTCCTCTTTGAAGCCGTCTCTCAGTTAGATGTCAGATATGCAGTTATAATCAGCATGTGTAGTTTCCATACAAAATGTGTGATATTTGTTTATTGACACAGCACCACCTTGTGTTTCTATAGACGAACGTGCACTTGCATGAATATGTTACACCTGTTCCTCCAAACCTTTATTTCTCCAAAATATTGTCTCTGAAAAAGTATGTCCAGAAAATGATCAAAATTATGGCACTTTTCTACAAAATTGTACGATCTGTAAGCAAAATACGGATCATCTTCAGACCTGCAACAGTGTTTCTTGAGTTGAGGGACTTAAGTTTCTGTAGCATCAGCAACATTGTTTTCACAAACTTAATGTAGATTCTGATGTGTTTTTGCTGACAACAAGTAAGCGAGCTCTCACTGCTGCATCACTTCACTCTCTGCCGTCTGCAGGTCACTTCTGGACCTCAGTGTTGTGTTATAGCTTCTGCTCCTGCTGGGACACTCATGCCCCAGTGGACGGATGAAAAGAAATTCAGTCGCTTGTCTGAACAATGTTTCTTTCTTTCCTCCCTCTCAGTGTCTGAAGTCCCTCAGAGGGCCATTTTCCTGCCCTCAGTCACGGTCAAAGAGGGCTACCTCCACAAATACAAGGCCGAGGGGCCGCAGTTGCTGTCCCGCTTCGCTTTCAAGAAGCGCTACTTCTGGCTGACGAGCGAGACGCTGTCATATGCGAAGACTCACGATTGGCAGGTCGGTGCCGAACCGCAAAATCTTTCTCTCCATCTTCTTTCCTCACTGGCTGTCTGGAGCTGATCTCAGCCTCCTGTAGGTTGAGCTCCCCCAGAAAGGAAGCATCTCAGTTATGCCCGGCTTGCTTTAATTGCATTTGTGTCGCTCTTTTTGTGCGTACATCATTAGTATTATTACCATGTGGTGCCTCACCTTGTGATAATGATCTCCTCTTATTGAGCAAGCAGAAGCAGAGGAGAGACGGGGGACATAGAGGGGGGCAGCCCAGTCTGGCCCACTAAAAAAAGCCCCCTCTTTGAGCCAGCCTCCGCTTTGTGTGACTGGAATAAAGGCGAGGGTTAATTGAAGGCGGTGGATATTCATGCTAACATTGCAAATCAGATTGCAGACAATGTCCTGGCCCCCTTTCCTCCATGTCGGAGCACTCCAGTCTCAGGGAGGAGAGCTCCCACTGGAAGAGGCTGATTTACACTTTAAAGTAGCCTTTGCTGCCACAGTGATCTCATCTTCATCACTTCCTCCTCATCTTGCGCCGTTTCACGCGGCTCCGTGTGTGTAAAGCATTACAGTATCAGAAACGGCCTCATTAATTTTTCCCTGTGATCAACCGTCGCTCCTCGTTTCACTTAAACTTCATCGCAAGAGGGGCCTCCGGCGAAAGCACGAGACGTTATTACCGGCGTGCACGCGCGTGTGTTAATTGGTGTTGTGGCTGAACTGTTGCAGGTGCGCTCTTCAATCCCTATTCAGTGTGTGTGCGCCGTGGAGAGGGTGGACGAAAATGCCTTTCAGCAGCAGAATGTAATGCAGGTCATCACCCAGGACAACGATGGACAGCTGCACACCATGTACATCCAGTGCAAGGTGCCGGCGATTCGCAGTCATCTCACAGTTCAGACCACATAAAAACTATCAAATATGTTGCTATTCTTTTTTTAAAAAGTCAAAATGTTGTGTATTTTATAACAGTTGGGACATTTAACCAATCTGATTGATTGTGTTCACTCCAACAAACTCTGTGGTGTGTCTTCAATGTGAACAGAACGTGAACGAGCTGAACCAGTGGCTGTCTGCGATCAGGAAAGCCAGCATCTACAACGAGCGCATGCTGCCCTCTTTCCACCCGGGGGCTCATCGCAGTGGCAAGTGGACCTGCTGCCTGCAGGCGGACCGCGCTGGTAATCCTGAAGTTATCACTTCCAACGCCGCGCAAGTCCGTATGAGGGACTCGGGATTGTGGCCGACTTGTCTGGCTTCGTCTCTTTTTAATGATGCTATTATGAGATATTAAACTGAGATTCACAATTAGAGCTGGTGCTGGATTGCCCTCCGTGGATGTTGAAAAGATTGCCTGGAATTAACATCCTCCATCAACATGCAGACGCGGTTCATGACATGACACTTTTGAACTCGTTTCCTGGCAGACAAACGTGTAGCTGGCTTCCAAAAGTGGATGAGAGCCAGCCGATCCATATTTAATGACTAAACTTTCAATTTGTAGCTGCCATGTTTTTACTGCTTCAATGGAGGGAAGCGTCCCTGAATAATAATGTGATTTCACTCTAACCGATTACATTTAGTAAGCAACACGCGATGACGTTGCTTGGGGTGTTTTGTCACAGTCCTAAACAATTTGTGTCATGCTTATTTAATAAGTCTGAATAAATATGGAGACACAATGCCGTGAGACCTTCACAGTTGGAACTGACTTGCATGAGCTTCATATTGTCTCTCACCACCGGGCTGAACCTCAGTTACAGGCTGCAGTCGGACCCACTCTGCTGTGACTCTCGGGGACTGGAGTGACCCTCTGGACCCGGACGTGGAGACGCAGACGATCTTCAAGCAGCTCCTCCAGGGCCGAGACAAACTCAGGTCAGTGCGTCCGTCAGCGTCCTGCGCCTTCATGCAGTTCTCTCGCCGCACACTAGAGGTCAACGTTGCAACGCAGGAGCGTGTCGCTTTTGCTGTTGACGCTCCCGGACTGTGCAATGAATCAGGCATTCAGCTGCCATCAGGCGGAGCGATGCAGCTGCTCTCAGAGGGGAAATAACGATCATATGATTTGATTCTGACTGATACTGCAGGAAAAAATACCTGGGCATGCCCGAAGCTGATCAGATGCCGAGCAATATGGAAAATACAATCAACACCGACGTTCTCCCAGGTAAGACCAGAGATCTACTGAGACAGATGAAGCCTTTATTCTATTTAGAATATCAGTTGCTTCAATATTCAGTCAGTGTTCATGTCAAATGCTTCATGAAAGTCCATGAAATGCTGGCAAAATCATGCCAGATTTCTCTGTGTTCAACTGTATTTCATATATATAAATGTGACAGTGTTTTACAGATGAGTACAAATTGATATTGAACTTATTTCTGGCTCATTTAGAACTAAGTTTCACAAGTATTTCACCTCTGCAAATAACTACAACATTTTTGTTTATATGTATCTTCTTGGAGCATTAACATCAATTCATAAACGACAGCAAAACAATTTCAGTTCCTGTTCAAGATGTTTAAGATAAAATGGAATGAAATGACTACATGAGACAAGAATGGGGCCCTGTTGTGCTGCACAATGATGTGGGCTGCCCACACCATGCAGCCTGCAAGAGCGCCGAAAAACGTTTCGAGAGCCTCTCCATTTTCCGTGCCACAGATGGCGCCGAATGCAACGCTGATCTCCTGAAGCCGGGTCAGAGTCTGGCTGCTCGGCTGCTGGCGGTGATCGAAGACTTGGAGCAGGCTCACGCCACCTTCCAGCGCAGAGAGCAAGAGGACGTCAGCGGCGTCATCCTGAATGCCTGAGACTGCAGGTGGACCGGGAGGCAATAATGGCTGAAAGGGGATTTGGGGGGGAGGGAGGGAGGGAGGGGGGTGTTGGTGGATGAGGGTGAGGTGTGGTGTGGGCGGGACGCGACATCCTATCCGAGTGAGCATCAGCTCACCACTCTGGTGATTGTCGGGGGGTGGGGGGGGTGGGGAAGAAGTGGCCGCACGGCGCTGCCTCCCCTTGCCTTTGAGTACATTTCCTGCTGGCTGCGAGGAGCAGAGGGAACTGTGCCACTTTGAATCTTTTTGTATTCTCTGAGTGCCACCGACAACAGCGCCGGGGAGAGATTAGGACACTTGACGATAAACGGGGACGAGGGACTCTGAAGCATGATCCCACTTGATATTTTCTATGTAGATAACGAGCACTCTGTTGCATGGCCTGCCTCCACTTGTTGTGAAATGTGAAAAAAAAAGACGAAGCTTTTATACTTTGGGATATTGTACAGATCCTCTGTCTCACATTTTTATGCAAAAAACCCCACATTTGTTGTAGTGTAATCTACGGTACCTGAATGTAAGTTTTTTGATATGTTTTTTTTTCTCAACGTTTTGTATTTTTATTGAGGTGATTAATCATCATGGCCACAATGTAGCAGTGACACATCACAGGTTGGGCTTCTTTTTTTTTTTTAGCCATGAGATCATAAAGCGACAGTTAACACGCCGCGGTGTAACGCAGCCTGTACAGTGAGCAAACAGACTCTTTTAAATGTTGCTTTGGTCCCTTTATACAAAACAATGTGCTTTTGTTTGGTGCTATGGCCGGTCCTCCAAAACCTTTGATGTAATATTATTGATGGCAGTTGCTGTTTAGCTTTGTTTAGCCTTATCTGAGTGATGTGGGTAATATTTACCTGTTGATGAAACAGTTTCCACATACAGAGAATCAGAGACAGCTGGAGCGTGTTTGTACATCCAAAAAACTACGTTTGTTGAGAGATTTTGGTGCCACGACATTCGGCTCACCCACGCCTGGATTTATTTGAGATGCCAAATTTACTCTGAGGAAGAAAGAAAAAAAACACACTTTAAATTAATTACATGTATTTATCTCACTTTAAATGTTCACAAAGCCATAAAAACATGTATGAAAAAACAAAGCTATATTGCATTAAGTCAGTCTGTCATGCAAACAGAGAAAATCAGTGATTGTAGTGAATTCTTAGCAGTTTGCTGCTGTGGGGCTGTTTCATAAGTTTTTGGACTGTTTTGCTGAATAAACATGAAGCCTGTTTTTACCACTGTAGTGCACTTGCCAGACATGACGGCTGAAAGCCTTTCTTAACATGCTAAGAATCTTGTTTTTTTGTGTTTGGTTAATTGCAGCTGTCAATTTATTTATTACTTTTATTTGAGTTGCCACTCAAGTCCTGACGTACCTGGGAAAAACGTTGCTGGTTTGTAAACTTCATGCTCCCCAAAAACAAGGCTCATGTTGTAGGAAGAAAACACTGCCTGTACTTTATCTTGCAAATTAACATTGAAAGTTTGTTCCAAGTGGATTGTTACTGTGAACACAAATGTATTGTCGATTAAACTCATTATTTAGCAAACAAGTCTACTTTCAAATTCATGCACTGACAAAAGAAAACCTCTATATATTGGGTTGTTTTTGTTTATTTTCACTTAACCTATGGTGAATGAAGATAAAATCAATCAATTATTCAGTTTATTTTCCTTCTTTTTGATCCTATTTTAATACAAGTCAATTTTTTAATCCGTTTTATCCATTTTAAACTTCCCTTTTTTTCACAATAAAAGATGTCACTGTCAGCAGCTGTTCCACAGGCAATAAATGACATCTGTTGACAGGTTCTACTTACGGGCTTTTACTTTGAAAGCGACACCTTCATTAGGACTCTGCAACTGGTGCACCTGGAATGTTTCTTATCATCTTTCATCACATTACATTGATTTTTTCTTCTTTTTTTCAGCTTCAGTCACAAATCTAATGTTGCCATGACCACATTTTACAATCCAACAAGCTTCAGGAATGTAATGTTAAATTATACCACCCAAACAAAGCGTGCAGCCGTTCCACCTCCAGGCCTTATTTAAATGCTAATGAGAGCAGACCTACCTGCAATGATGCAGCAGAGTCTCCCTGCAAGCGCCCTCATTAGGCATGAGAGGTGAGCCATGAGGGGAGGCAGGGCATGGGATGGAGGGGCGTGGCGGTGGGGGGGGGCTTGGGTACCAATGCCAGAAGGGGACTGACCTCCGCAGTCGAGCCTGGGAAAGGCTAGAGGCGGGGAGGGGGGCGGTCTCCAAAGGGGGGGGGGGCTGCTCAGGCTATCCAGGCTCGCTCTCGTATGCATCTCTCCACCACATGACCAACTTACAGCAGCCAGAGACAGAAAATGACCATAAAGCAAATTTACTGCCAGTTAGAACTGTTCCTGCTGCACTTCTCAGCCCCGGCAAGGCTCATTTATATCCATATAACGAGGAGCGCAGCGGCGAGCTGGCCGAGCAGGAGCAGGGAGTGGAGCTGAAGGGAAGGGAGCACGCAGCAAGCAACTAGGACACAATAAATAAAGAAACAAGCACACGAGAAAGAGTCAAGGTGACAAAAGGTCAAACAAACTACCCCCCCCACCCCATCGAGGGCACATTTATTTTTCCACAAGAAACACACAGACATGCAACAAGGTCATCACAATTCAATAAAGACCGGTAGATTAAGAAGCCCTTTATAGTTGAATCAATGTCTCTCTACATCCTGCTCTTCGCTGATCTCGGTTCGTGCACCGTCTCAGACGGCGACACGCGGACACCGCTCAAGCTCAAGTCAAACCACGCGAATCATGATTTGATAAACGTCAAATAAATGGGCACTTAAAAATGCAAAACATTCGGGCGTTTCACATGTTGTGGAAAGATGGGAGGGGAGGAGCCAAACGCTGTCACGCCCCCTCCTGTAGAAATCAGAGCTGATCGAGGAAAAATACACGTTCCTAACTAACTGGAGGAAGTTGCGAAAAAAACCACAGTGCTAAATCACCAGTAAACCAGGGTGATGTTTCTAGAGAAGCTAGGATGGTTTCATATGCAAAAGAAAACAAAAGAAACCAAAAAAACAAAAACAGAAGCCCTGCATTGTCCAGAGAACTCGCTCACAGTTGGTTATCATGCACCTCTAGGAGAACATTACTGTATCTTTAAAGGACATGAACCTAAGCTTCGTCTACCAGACGCTCACACTCACGCACATTCACACGGACAGACGTACACAAACACACAGTATATCCACACGAAATGCTAAGGAATCATTTAGAGAGAAGTATAGTTTGCAGTGGACGCCACGAGGAGAGTACAACTGGTAATACTTCATATGTTAGGACAAAGTGACATCTCACCCCGCATCCCGCGTCTCATCAAATATAACATCATGGAATGGATCATATCGAGAGTAATACAGCAAATGTTACGTGAGAGTTCATTCAAAAAAAGACATCAAAAATATATGTTTTTTCTAATACATGTTAACATCTTCGGATTGCGACCTCTCTTGTTTAGAAACCTGGAGGTAGGAACCCCGTAACAAAAACATCCATCGTCATCGACACCAAACGAAAATCAGCCTTCCTGCTACACATAAATCATGTAATAGGTCTTAAAAATAGGAAATTGCATAAAAACCACCTCTCTCTCTTTTTCCGTGTTTTGATCAGACACCGAACCGCGTTTGAATTCTTCGTTCCCAAGTTGGTTTTTTTCTGTACACACCTGAAAAGTCTAAAGGGCCTGCGTCGTTCACGTCACAAGACCGACACATGGAAAAGGAAACGTCAAAGAAGCGAACATTTGGATTTCTCTAGTTTGCTGAAACTTGAGTCGACATGGAAAAGAAAAAAGATTCCCTGATAGGTTGGAAGCATTCGCTCTTTGAGCCCCCGTGTGTTTCGTGAAAGAAGGGGGGCGGAGGGGGGGGCTCTGAAACGTGTGAAGGAGAAAACTTGAAGTCAAAAAAGTGACTGTTTTCAAACCTGGAACTGAAAGAAAAACCTCTGAAAAATACTTTTAGTAGTTTGTTGTAGCTCTCGTACATTCGACAAAGTTTGAAAAGCAGGAAAAAGAAAGAAATTTTAATTAAGAGAGCCAAATTATACAACATTTGCATATAGATGCTCTCTGGCATCACAAAAGTAACACAATAGACCAAATAAAGGCCATTTAAAGGTTATTTTTCAGGATTAGATATGATAGAAATCAGTGGCTTTCCTTGTCCTTGGAGCCCCCCCAGGTTGCTTCTGAGGAAGGCTGCGGACCCACTACCAGATCTCGGACCTGTGACACCAAACGTCCTCGCCAAACAGACGAAAGCAGGGACCGTCAAAATAAAAGCGCTGGAGGTTTCCAAAGGTCTGCTCGAGATTGTAGAAAGTGTCTCGTTCTGATTTTTCTTGTGTGAATCCAGGCGACAGTCGGCTGAAAATGATTGTATTCAACGAGTTCATAGATAATATTGCATTGATACGTAATGCATGTTGCAAGCGGACAGCTGGTTGGAAATGAAGCCAGTTGTGATTATTATTGTCTCAGGCGGACTTCCTGTCATGTCTGATGTTCTACAAATTAAGAGCCATGGATGAAATTAACCATCCGGTCTGCTTTGTGGATGAGACCCACGAACAGCTCACCGTGGGACCCCCGTGTGCACACCTCATATCTAATGCACAGATACAGGTGGTAAAAAAATGCAGCGGCTTTGAGAATAAACGCATTTTTCTGAATGTTTATTTCACCGAACTCGTCATAAGCTGCTTCAGTGAGCTTAAACAAACTATTAAGAACATTTGCAGCAGACCCAGGCTGTTTTTAACACCCCCCCCTCCCTCCCCCCGCCAAAAAAAAGAGAAAATGTCTGAATGAATCCTTTCCCACGTTCTGGACGAGTACAAAAGAGAAATGGCCCATTTGTGGGGAGGGGACGGCCATCTTCATGCTGCTAAAGCTCCCCCACCAATAATAAAGACACATTTACCGCAGTTATTGGTGTCCCACAGAGGATCGACTACATAGACTCTACATTAGGGTAACAACAGCAGCATACGCTAAAACTATTGGTAATATAAGACGTCCATAACAAGTCATACATGTTTCCGTCCCTGACATACTGACAAGTTCTTTGCCAGACTTTTATGTATTCATGTTAATATGTGCCTGTGTATAGATATGTGGGACAGTCTTTATATTTTTTATATAGAAGAGTACAAAAATAAATTAAACTTACACCATTGACTCAAATTGAGCTGAATTTAAAGGTATATCACATCTGCGAATGTATATTATATATATATATACTTTTAATATATATATTTTTATTTTATTTTTTTATTTTTTTAAAGCATCGCAAGCCTGTTTATAAACATCAACATAAAAAAGGACAAATTTTAGTTGCAATTTAAGACATATTTTTCTAAAAATTAAACAACAGGATAAACAAAAATGTTGCCTCAAAGTGCAATGGAAGACTGTGATTCACCCCGAAAAAATCAAGCCCCCCAAGCCGGGTGCCCCCACGATAAACCCAACGCCAACACCCTCGCTCATTAAAATTGATCGGATAAACTCGCGGAGAATTATGCAGCACTGGGTTATCTTTAATCTGGGAGTAAAGAGACATCACAAGATCTCCACTGAGGACCTTCAAAAAGCCATTAGCTCCTGGGCACAACATCTAAAAGGGGGGGAAGGAGGGTGGGGGTGGGGCGCTGGAAAAACAACTGAAAAAACCTGTTTCGGGCCAACAAACATCTGCATCGTTTCTCGATGGAATCGAAGGAGGAGGAGGAGATTTTGGTGGGGGGGGGGCGCACAGCAACACATCAGGATTGACCCCAACAACTGTGACTGAGCTGCTCACCAGAGACTTGCAGATGGCAAGCGAGCAGGAGCGCGGCCGCCCCGCGATGGATCTCCCAGGGAAATCTGTCGGTGTCGGAAAGAGGAACGTCCGTTCGTGCGCTGGGCTTCGACTCCCTCCAGGACCTCAGGCCGAGCGCATTAACGCCTCCGAGCACGCAATTCGCGCGCTCGCACCGCGCGCTCGGCCGGCGTGATGGATCATGCCAACATCCTCGCTCGGCTCCAACGGGGGAGAATAACAACGCGGGTTTTATATTCACAGAGGCCGGCGTCGTCAGCGTGTCAACAGAACAGATGAGTTTAACCTTGGAGCGCGGGCGCAGACTCCACTTCGCAGGCTCGGCCTCTCCAAACGCCCCGCGACGCAGCCGCGAACCGACAGGTCAGCCGGCCCCGCTCCATCTATTTCACATCCCCCCCCCACCCCACCTCCTCTCGCAGACGCTCCACAAGGTTAACCACACAACACACATTTATTACCGAACGATTACCGAGCGCTGCGGACTCTACGTCATGCAACACCCAACACTTTCTCACTTTCACGGCTTCGTCGTCACGCCGGGAGCAAACCCGGACTGACGTCAAACACAGCCAAGAAAAACCTCTCAGTCGAGTGGAAGAAAAACCAAAGCTACTCCACTCGTGACAAGTCAGAACATTATTCTAACACCAAACGGGGAAAGGAGAAGAATCATTTTGATCTCGTTGTAAAGCCGCTCTCAAATACGTCTTCTTGAAATCGAGCAACAACTAAACCCACTGACATCGCGCTCGACTGCAGATATTTGCTGAACATTCGTTTTCGCAGCGTTACTCGGGGCCATGCGTTGTGGAGTTTAGCATTAACAAATAAACGCTCGTATACCTCAAGGCCCCGTTGTTATCGAACTCCCAGTGCAGGAAAAAAAAAAGGAAAACAGCTGGAGTCTGAATTCTAAGAGAGGTTTGAAACCTTTTAGCTGCACCTTCAAACAGGAGAGAGCATCCTCCACCCTCACAGACACGTTGCCGTGGACACAACATGCTCAAAGCATGAAGACAGCAGGGGAGGAGGGGGGGAGAAGAGGGGGGGGGGGTCCAAGGTTATAAAGACCAAACCATTGATTTTTGCTTCCGTTGCTCTCATGCCACCACTTCTGCTGGATATATCTGTTGGTGGGGGTTAAAGAGTAGGCTGCATGGTGGCCTGATGTCCCTCTACCCTAATGCAGATGACGGGACGTGTCGGGCTGCGTTCCTGTCTCCCAAACTCGGGGAGCGGCCGTCAGTCCTTCAGGTTGTCCTCGCCGACCCCCTGGGCCGACAGCTCCGTCAGGACGTTGTCCAGGTAGTTGGGGTCGGGGTAGCCGTGGCCAGTCAGATTGGAGCCAAACTCCGTCTTGTGGTGGATCTCGTTCCACACCACCGTGTCCGACTCGCCCGTGGTGCTGGACGTGCCGATGGTGAAGATGAGGCGACGGTCCCAGGCCATGATCAGCAGCTTCAAGACCTGGAGACAGGCAAAGGGAGAGGGGGAGAGAGAGAGAGACGATGTGCGTCCGTCTGCAGCAAGGAGGAGAGAAACCAACGGCGAGGAGGAGGATCCAGGCTCACCTTCCTGCCTTTGTCGTTGTCGGGGAGGTAGCAGTGTCGAGGAAAACCTCGGGCACTGAACTTCTTCCCGGGGTTGGGGTGTTCGTTGGTCTGGTGGAAAATGTCGAATAAAAAAAAACAAACATTACAAGTCCGTCTCCTCCGATTACCACCTAATTGTGCGCAAAATGTCAACCGCACCCAGAGGACAAACTTTATTGTTCATGCTGCTTAAAATCAGCCATATGCACAGCAAATATGTAACTGTGAGTGAAAATCTCTCCCTTGGTGTTTTAGAGGCTTTAAAAGGCTCAATTAATCAACTGTTGGTGAAAAAAAGAACAGATGCGTCAAAGTTCCTCCACAAAAAATATAGAAGACAATATTCAAGCACAAATAAAAAAGACCAAAGTAAATATTTCGGGACAAAATTCACTTGTCCTGCTTTCCGTTTCTCGACTTTCAGTATAAAATATGTTTTAACGCAACTGATATTTCGAAGCTTTTATCGTGTAATTTCCATCTATTTGTCTCCTCGAACAATCAGGTGCCCTCCATGTCAACATACACGTCGCTCAGTTTGATCGGTGCTGCTCCGCGGCAGACGCACCGACTGCGGGAGACAAAACGGAGGCAAGTGTGCTGGCTGCCGTGTAATTCTTTGCTGCTGCGCGGTGGTTGACCTCTGCGCTCAGACGACCCTCAGCGAGCCGGGACCCCGGGGACTCCGGGACGCTGCTGGTGGGGAAAAGGTCAGCCTAATGAATCCATTTAGAGGAGCGGTCAGGATGAACCACAAAGCGCTCTCTCCTCTCTGCAAGCACACCAGCTCAGACTGTGGCCGCAAGGTGTTCTGTTGTAGATGTATTAGTTGTTGAGAATGAGCATCTTTGGGGTTTTATTGTGTTGTCAAATTGAGCTTTTATCCCAACAAAATAGTGTAAATTTGGTATTCTTATTGTCTGGTTTTGTCCCGTACGTTCCACCTGTGTAGTTTCTAACGTAATGCACAAACGGCGACAGTATCGTCTGCGTTTTCTCCCTTTCTGACCTGCTGAATGGAGCCACTGTGTGATCCCTGAAAACGCTGTTCCCTCGGTGCCCCGACACTGCACCTTCCCGCACCAACGACTGTCCGTCAGACTTAAGCGGATAAGCAGTCGCAGAAAGTTCACCGACTCGGAGGGGGGAGCGGCCGTGGATCACGGCGCGGCGGCGGCGCGGTGGATTTAGTGGAGACAGAGAGAGAGCGACAGTTTGTACCTGGATCCCAGCAGGAATGTCGTAGACTATCCGGATGGTTTTGGAGTCTGGGTAGCCGGGGAGGCAGTGGGGGATGACGTGGTACTCCATCTTCCCCGGTGGCTGGGTCCCTGTCTTCTCCCCGTAGATGGTTTTGCAGGTTGGACACTGAAGGCTGCCGTCCTGTCCAGAGGAAAAGAAAAACACCCATATTGATTTAATAATCATAAAGAAACAATCATAATAATAATGCACAATCTGCAAAAGCAAAACCTTTATTTGACAGTTTATTGTGATTTTACAAGCAGCTCTGCTTGTCAAGACTGATATGATGCGACTTCGTAGGCTCTCCATCTGCGTGCAACAATATTGACTTGCGATCATCTGCCAGTTCCTGCAACCCAGTCGAGCTGTAAGACATCGCGCGTTTATTTTTTGAGCCCGGAGTGACATCATAACAACGTCTGGCTCGCAGGCTTTTACCCACCTTATTGCCATTGTTGTACATGGCCACCAGGCACAACAGATGGTACATGTGCCCGCATTTGCCAAGTTTGCCCACCAGCTCTGGCTTGATGCCTTTGTGCTGCAGGACGCCTTCATAGCCGGATGACATGACCAGCCTCTCCATGCAGATGGTACAGTCCTGGAATAGACAACCACGATACTTCAGACGTCGTTCTACCGGCACGTGAGGGTGCGTTCAAGTGACTTTACTTCTGAATGCATCAGGTTTTCCTTTTGTTCGTGCGCATCGTTTCGTGTCATTCTTGTACCTCGTCTGGAACCACTTTAATCTTCTCGGTGTATCTCCGCACCACATCCTCTGGGTTTTTCCCTTGTCATACAAAACAAAAGTGATCATAAGGGAGGAGAAAAAAGCAACAATTCACTCTCAGAAAACGCAAAGACAAGATGACGCCAAGAAAATTCAGACGAGCGCCATCTTTGGCGATTTTCATTCGGCCAAACGTGAATATCGAACCCTAAAGTCGCACGAGTGCACATGTTTATAAAGTTCACATGTCTGTAAGGTTTAAGAGGAGGTCACCTTCACACTGGCACATACCAACCAGCCTTACCAACACTCTCTCATAATCCCTGTGTGCAACCAGGCTAGCATGGCTGAGAGAACACCCACAGCTTACACCCCTAATACGCTTACAGGCAACCTCTTTTCCCCTGGAGCCTTTGTTTGTTCATTTGAGGGACAGCCAGTGAACAGAGGGAACGAGAGCAGTGGAAAGACACAGCCGGTGCAAAAAAACAATACCTTCAAAGAAAAAAAGCTATTCCCACAAAATAAAAAGACAGAGAGGGAAAGCAGGGAGCAGGAAAAGAGAAAAGAGAGGAGGGAAAGAAAAGACAGATGCGATTCAATTACATATTTTATACGATTGCTGTTTGATGGCTTCATTAGCTGGATCAAAAGCCTCTCCGGCCATTTTCTGCGCTGAAAGCAGAGATGGATAAAGCTAAATCTCCCTAAACAAGGAAAAAACACATCTCTATTGATTTCAAATCCCTCCAGTCAGCCTGGGTTCATGCCTTTTTTGCAAGGCAGCACCAACTAATTCCTCAATCCACAGTCTGACTGTTAACAATCACCGGCGCGATCATTTTGAAGTATTACCACAAATTTATTTAGGGATGTGGAGTGTGATTATTAATATGTATGCCTCCAGGAACGCTCTAAGTTATAGTAGCCAGTATGTGGAATCGACTGCCGACTGAACGCCGATAATTAGCAGCTCATCGCAGGGATCCTCCTACTAACTCACAGTCGTGTGTCGGATAATTCAGAGGGAATTATAGGAGAGAACGTGACTGCCAAAATGTTTACAGCTCTGTTTGCACACAGCAAAGTGTATGTGTAGAGGAAAAGGGGAGGATTTGAAGGGCTGAATGAAAGGACGAGCGCGGCGCAGCGATGAAAGCCCGACAGCCTCACTGATCAATTAGGACAAAGGCTCCTCAGGGAGGGCAGCAGTTTCCACAGCCTGCATCGACCAGCACTTATTCGAGCCAAGAGTCGTCCAGCCAAACACGCCGACCGCCCTCGAAACCGGCGCGCTGCAACAAACCTTGTTAATCACTATCTTTACAACTACCTCGCTCAATCTGCAAGTTCTGTTACGACCATGAGATTATAAAGTAAAACTTCACTGCATTCACTGGTGAATATTTCCCACTGTTCAGTTCAGATGCTCTCTGTCTGCATGCACAGGGACGCTTCTCTACATTTTCATCAGCAAGCGACAGTCAGAAATATGAGACCAGCGTTCCCACTCCCACTATTTTCCAGGACATTTCATCACGACGCTGAATTAGCACTTATGCTAACATCATTGCCAACAGAAGCGTCACACTCGCATGTCAATACAGGAAAACTCTCGAGTGTGAAGTTGCATTTTTTTTTCTTGCATATTTAGCAGGAAACTCAAACGGAAACACTGGAAACCAGGACGGCTCTGAGCGTGCAAACATCGCTCAGTTTCACCCACTGAGAACAAATACGTCCCTGGCAAAAGTTGGTTTTCATTCATGAGCGAGAAAAAATCAGAAAGAGGACAAAATATTCTCCGGGACATTTGTCTGTTTTCATGCGTATAAGTTCCAGGACACTTGGGAGCGTGTGTGCAAACATTGTGGAGGCTAACCGGGAGGCATTTAAAGAACAATTATGGGTCCCTCCACAGTTTGTTTGGTGGTTTTGTCTTCGCGCTGAACAACAGACTCACTGACAGCTGATATGGAAACATCTTGCAAAACTTGGCAGGAAACAGAAAGTCTGCTGACTGTCAGCAGTTGGTCTGTCCCTCTCCTCAAAACATTTCCTCCTCGTTCACCAGCGCGTCGCAAAACACACACAATGGCTGCGTTCTGACACGGTTTGTTTGATTTCAGCTCCCTTGTTGTTCCATCTCACCTCTCCTCAGGTGTTTTTTCTTGGTTTTGCGGCGCATGCCGTTGATCCCTGGCACGGGCTTCATGTCGCTCTTGTTGATGGGCGGTGGGTGCAGTATAGGCTTCGGGGCCCGAGTCAGACAAACTGGCAAACCTGCAGCGCACATCAGGATACCTGTCATACCTGATGCATATATGAAGCACACACAGACACACACAGAAAAGAGTGGAAAGAGCAAACATCGATTTAAATCTTTGGGGGAGAAAAATAATGATGCACATGTTATTTTCTACCTGAAAAAAAAAAACACGCATCTGAACAGGAATAAAAAACTGAAATGTTGCACAGCAGATGTGCTCTGACCTGCGAGCGCTGGATGCACTGGTCCAGAACCAGTCAAGTTCTTCACTGGGAGAGCAGGAACTCTGAAAGAAGAGAAGCAAAGAGCAACGATGGGATCAAACAAATGAAGCACCAAACGTCCCAAAAAAAAAAAAGAGTCGCCCAATTGTAAAACCAGGTAGAGTCAAGCCGAGGCTGAGGCTTAACTGGAAAAACAGCTCGACTGAGTGCTGTGACGAAGGAAGTGACAGAGACAAGCAGAGTCTGGTACTTCGAAATGCAAACTCGAACATGAAGATTTTGTAATGAAGATGCTAAAATATTAAAACTCCAATCATCTCATGATCACAAAATTTGTCCTCATCATCACACATCGAATGTTTTCTCATCATGTAGCCGTGATCTCCCTGGCCTCTGCAGGAACTGGCTCCTGCAGCTCTTTTAATACCGCTCCTTTAGAAATCTAGATTTTAATATTGTCTTAATACCCTGAGACGTCTAAAACGGGCCGTAAATTGTCCCAACAGTGCGCCGCTACTTATTTCCCCACAGCTGCAAAAAAAAAAAAAAAAAAAAAAAGACCTGAGGGCAGCAGATAGTTCTGCTCTGCATGCCACGAAGAAACACTCAAGTTAGAGTGTCACATGTGCTTCACCACAGAGACAGAGACGAGTGCGATGGGATGAGACAGCCTGACTCATGCACAAAGCGCTGCGGCAGAGCCTGATTCAGCGTGACATTTGGAGAGGTTGGAGTTCACGGCCGACGCAGACGACAAAGACAGTTGACTTGCGCGCTCTTCGAGATCCGTGGAGCCGAGCGGACAAAAGCGCTCGGAGCGTCAGTGTGAGCACACAAGTGAGTGAGTTCCCTCCTCCGAGGGCAGAAGCCTCCGTTCAAACGGCATCACACGGCGCGGCAGCCCGGCGCCGAGGCTTCCTCCCTCGGCGCGGTGATATCGCAGCGCAACAAAGATGCGATTATGTGAACGAATCCGATGTTTAGTTTTCAATAGAAAAAAAAAATGTCGCGTTAGTTATTGTTACCAAGGGGACACCTTCCGTGATTCGTCACTGCAACAACTGAAACGTCAGGAGATTAAACCCCGTGTTCAGGACAGAACGCCGCCTTTTATGCTCGGTCATTTGATATTAAAATTAATAGGTGTCTGGATTGAAGTCACAACGCGTGAAATTATTAGGAATTGGCTTTTGGATAGTGTTGATAACAGTTCCAGTGTATTTGTTACCGAGAGCTAATTTTCCAGTGTTGGTGGGTTAAACGAAAAATGTTAGCAATTAGCAGGAAGTGAAGCATTACGCAAGTGCTCTGAAGGTAAAACCAGCTCTGCCCAGCAGACGTTTGCATCATTTTACAAAGAGGAAGAAAGTTACTTTTTATCTTCTAATGAGTTTGATCTTTTTTTATTGATTACTGGATACCAAAGGCCAGTTCTCTGCCACCGTGCAGCGGCGCGCTTGTTAGCCGTGAGAAACCATCAAAAATGTTCCAACTTTTTGCTAGATTCGCTTTATATCAAGTTGAATCTCAAATGTTTTTTTCATTTTCAAAATAAAAGCATCAACTGCTGTAAATTTTGCACAAAATGACATTTGTTGATGAAGAAAAATTGGGTTTTATGTTGAAAAGTAGATCTGCAGTGAGTCTCAGCCATTGAGGAACCACCATGGTCTTCCATCTTATTTGAACACCATTACACTGATAACATTGATCGCAATCAAAACAATTTGCAAAGCGGGAAAAGTGACGCAACTTCCAAGGAGGCTCTTTCCGCTCTGCTGCAGGAATCCTCGCTGACTCTGAAGCGGCTGAGGTCTTCGTCCCGGCAGCTCCGAGGCGCAGCGCGAAGCCGCATCAGCCGTCTGCTTTCATATTAGTGAGAGCTTGTGTTCCTGTGCCAGGGGAAGCCCTTCAGAAGGCTGAGTGCAACAACAAAGCAGGGGGCGCTGTCACATCTCTGGTCTGTGTGTGTGTGTGTGGGACGGGGACGGAAACACTGTGTCCCACATCAGTGGACCAGAAAGCAGAACGCATGTCAAAACAAAAGGAACTCCATGTGCAGATCGAACGAGCCAGATTGTGTTATTTTCGTGGAGACCACAAGCGCAGGATTTCACACCTCTAACCACAGCAGAGGAATAAAAGAGGGTGAACCCACCTCCTGCAGCTGTGGCTTCCAGAAACGAAAAAAAAACAAAAAACCTCCAGTCAAGACTTTACAGCTCACAGTTGCCCTTCACTCGATACAAGATGTCTATTTTCACATGTCTGGGAAGTGAAGGGAGCACGTGGAAGCTACTTTTTGGGGGGAAACAATACAAGTTAAAGTAATCAACTCGAGCAGAATCTGATCCTCAGGAACAAAGGAGGAGGTGGCGCCCGGTGGGAGGGTTTCTCAATTAAACATGCACTCAGGACTTAATCTAATCAAAACACGCCACGAACAAGCTGCCTCCCTTTATGAGCGCATGTATAATTTAGGGTGTTCGCAGCGCGCACTGTGATCAAACAAATAATTTTCCTATGGGGAGGAAATAGGACAACACACCACAAGAGCCCTCAACACCATTTCATTGTGTGCCGTCTGCAAATTTCCACAAACGAAACTGCAAGCGCACAGTTACGGAGGATGAGGTCAGGAATCTGCTACATAACAATCATTAGCAATGCCGTTTTATCTTCATCGCTCCCCCAGTTGGAGCAAAGCCCTTCCTACCAGTCAGAGCGCCAAACACAAATATGTTGAGAAAACAGCCGTAACGTGGGAAAAAAAACCGAGGAGGAAACAAACACTTGCAGCAGCCGAAGATCCTTATTGGTAAAGGGAAGCAAATGTGAACAGTTAAATCCACAGTGTTTATGGTTTATTCATGCAAAAGTCTGTCCTGGCTGTGTTCGGAGAGCAGAAGTTGAAGGCGTCCCTTCACACTTTACTGACATGTCCTCAACGCTGCATCACCTCAACTCTGCATTTCACTTCCCCCTGAGGCTCGTGTTGTTTTTAATCCAGAAACATCACTCCCTCCGTTAAAGACCCCGCACGTACACGAGGAATTGGCTGTCCTTCCTAACTGCATTTTCATAGATAAAAAATCCATTAAACTGAACAATAGCCTTTATTGGCTTCTACTCGTGTCTTGCGAGCAATTACACCTCATCATCCCCGTAAACACGCGCAGACCTTTAACGTCCGCTCCGTCGCTGCGCCTCAGTCAAGATGCGACACTCTCGCTGAGCTCCGCTGAACTTTCGTCACCTCTGCATTTTCTTTCACACTGACAACTCTAATTCTTCTCTCCCTCCTGACCTGTGATCCCCCCGTTGCTTCCTTCCTGTGGGCGACGGAAAAAAGGGAGAAACAGCTGAGCCACGCAACGACCCCATCATCTGTGACATGGCAGCAACACGTGGTCAGACCACGAGGAAATGCTGCAGCCCTGTTTTCCCCGGGTTCAAAAGCTGTAACTTTGACTTAAAACGAATAAATCCTGCCAACATTATCGAGTCACACCACAGTGATCGTGTGTTTTTGCGGATGAAGGGGGTCCGAATTCCTGCTCCTCCTGTGTTTGGTGGTCCTCCTCCTTCTGAAGGGACCCCCGATCTGCTTTAAGAACTCAATAAGACACGATTGTAAAAAACAGACTCTGCAGCGAGCTGCGGAAGTGCTGACAGAGGACTAATATCTCCTCATCTGTTTATTATGCGCTATAAAGACGTAGTGAGGGGGGTGGGTAGGAAGGCGAGAACTACATGTGTGCCTAATTGCATATTGATGTCAGCAGCAGGGGGTGAGGGTAGGTGGGGGTGGGGGGCACATGTCAAATTGAACCTAAAATGCCCTGAAAAAAGTGCAATAAAAGCCACCAACTATCTGCAAAATGGTCCCAGTTTGGTCGTCAGGAGCTCTCATGATTTATTCATGTCTTTCACTTTTAATTTTTATTGTACGGGGAGATGCGGAGTGGAGCTGCGGAGCGGCCCACTGAGGGATAATGATCTCCGCTCTCCACACACTAAACAGCCCTCCAGTCAAAACGCAGAGTGCCATTCTCGACACGAGGAGCTCGACGATGCAGCCGACGACGGCGGCGGCGGCGTGCTGGCAGACACGATTCAGAAGCTTTTCGTTAGAGCTGGGAAAAACATCAGACC
This sequence comes from Malacoctenus tetranemus, assembly GCA_032274765.1. Lineage (NCBI taxonomy): Eukaryota > Metazoa > Chordata > Actinopteri > Blenniiformes > Labrisomidae > Malacoctenus > Malacoctenus tetranemus. The sequence continues at coordinate 4,577,919 of JAUESF010000012.1, read as the reverse complement.
TGTTTACAGCGCGTCTCACCTGTCACAAACTGAACAGAGTCAGAGACAATCTGGTTTCGTAAAGGAGTTTATCTTCTGCTAGAATCCATCACATAACTTAATGTCACTCCTTTTCCTCTTTAGGGCGGAGTTTCTCAAAGAAGAGGTCGCGACCCACAGGTGGGTCACATGACGTTTAATTTGGGTCGTCAGACTTTTTCTTTAGTTTTCTTGCAGGTTTTTATTTCGCTGTCTTTACCATTTCTCAGCAGTGCATCTTTGAGCCACATGGGAGATGCTCCATGAGGAGTTGAACCTGACTTTCACTCTCGTTACTGCAACAATAATTCGCTGAATCTGCAGCCAGTTACAAATGACACTTCGCCAATGATAAAAGGAAAAAAAGCCGATATAAAAACAGTCCTGAGGGTGAAGCCAGCATTTAAGCGACAGCCAAGCGACCCTAAAGTCCCGAAAGTGGCCACACGGTGGGGCAGTGGTCAGCACTCTTGCCTAACAGCACATTCACTGTCCTCTTGTGCATGGACTGGATTTTTTTCTTAACTCACTCCAGCTTCCACCCACAGTAAAGAACGAGCAGCATGAGGTCAACCAGTGACACTGAACTGTCCATGAGGAGACATCACAGGATCACTGTGAACACTAGATTAGGCTCCGTTTGCTCATTCTCGTGGTCAAACGACGACCGGCGACCTGTAAAACGTTAACGGCCAATTGTTGACTGCAGCCGTCACCGCGGCCTTTGTTGCCTTTGTCACAACTCACACCCTGATCGCGGCCGTGCTTCAACAGTGACAATCCAGGCCGAGCTCGATGATTCAAAGAAAAATCGATCGGCGTCCACATCTGTCGCCGCCGCGCTATGCAGGTGGTGATATGTGGCCTGCTCGGCAATAAGATAAGCTGATGTGTTGACACAAGCCAGCAGATGGTGCCACTTCTAATATTTGCTCATGTAAGACAGATGCACACAATGTCGCCCCCCTCCCAATCCTCCAATCCCCGCCCCCCCCTTTGAGTTTACAAGCAGTGGTTCCTTTAGACAATAAAAAAGATCAATATCTGAACTGCAGCCTTCATCCTGAATGACACACAAGTCGTAAAAGCCTATATGGTGCCGTGCCGCTTCATGTAGAGACGAAATGAATCACGCGCAGTTTATCGGCTCTTATAGAAACACAGCGCGGCTTCCTATATGATTATTTATAAATGTAAACTCGTGTAAACAAGCCTCACAGTGCCAAATACCTTTGTAGTGCCCAACAACAGTTATATTTGGGTGTGGGTGTGTGAAAAACAGATCTGATGTTTTACATTTCGTGTGGGTTCCTCTGTTATCTGTCTGCAGCACGCTCGTGGGAATGTGCGAGGGAGTTCACATTTCAGCTTGTGTGTGTGTGTGTTTGAGTTCTCATGTACTGCTGTGTGTGTGTGTGTATGTTAACCACACTCATCCTGTATGTGGAGCCACTCGCCTGGGAACCTGCGTACCCTGCCTTAACCCCCGTCTCTTCCTCTCGAGCGCTTGTGCTCTGCAGACTGGTGCTGCGGGGTTAAAAAAAGTAGCACTTTAACCCCTGAACACCGGAGTCTGCCTGAAGTTTACTGTGATGTTAGAGAAAATGTCTGCGCGGGTCAGCCGACGTTGGTTTCCTCAAACCTCTGCGAGGTAAGTTCTCGCTTCGTCAGTGTACAAAACAAAGTCGCAGCCCTTCGCAGAGAACAAAAAACCTCCTGTGCGTTTTGGTGACACTGAAATAGGCCAGAGAAAGTGAAAGCGTTTGCGCTCCGGTGGAAGAGGGTATTATTCAAACATACAGTAAAGTGTGTCTCTCCCCATGAGCGGTGAGAACAAAATGGAATCAAATTAGATCAGGAGAGGGTTTATTTTAGTAAAAGAAAGCAGGATAGGGGGACTGAAGTATCAGTTACAACGCTAACACACTTCTCTTCCTGAGTTCCTTTCTCTGAATCGCTCTGAGGTCAGAGCGCTCTGCTGAAGCTCCCATTTTTCCTTGATCCATTATTCATTCTTCCCCAGTGGAGCTCTGCCTCCATGGCAAATAGGTTTCCACAGCTAAACCAGAGCCCGCTTCACATCTGACTGTGCACACACACTCACACGCTCACACACACACACACACACACACACACACACACACACACACACACACACACACACACACACACACACAC
>JAUESF010000012.1:4549086-4562145 GCA_032274765.1 Malacoctenus tetranemus | reverse complement strand
ACACACACACACACACACACACACACACACACACACACACACACACACACACACACACACACACACACACACAACCGACAGCCTGTTGGGTAGAGGTGTAATACAAGAGCTACAAAAGAGTACTGTCAGTTCCTCCATGAGTAGAACTACTGACTTGACAGACTGAACGCTGCTTTAGCATAATGCTGCCCCCCACAGTCTGAAGACGTAACTGCATTGAGGGGTGTCCCATTTCACAAGATCGCCCTTAACACTTGGTTTTGAGGGTTGAGATTAAGTGGTTAAAGAAAGGGAATTGGAATTGGGCCTACAAGCATGCATGACTCCTATCCAATCAGATGAGTGTAGTTTCTGGCACTACCCGAGTCAGTGTGCACGAAACAAGTGAAATATCGTCGTGTGAAATAAAGAACGAGGCTCTGTAACGGCCGTACAGGATAAAAGTACTCCGAGTGTCACATCTGACCAATAGAAAAGCAGCCCGATGCTCCGAGACGAGCAGCATGCAGCAAATGAGTTTGCTGAGACGAGCTTTTATAAGCCACTTCATGGCTGTCAGACGCAGTCAGGTCTTATCAGAGGAAACGTCTGGCTGCATTAAAAGCACGCAGCCGCTGCACCAGACGATCGGCAGGAAGGTGGACAAGGTGTGGGAGAGGTCGACGGGGGGGAGGGGGAGGGGAGGGGTCACGGCGAGGGAACACGAGCGCGTCACGCGCAGGACGAATCCGCCAAACTCGACTTCAGCCGAGCACGTTCGACGTCGCCTCGGAGTTTTCTTATTAAGCTCAGACCTGTTCCCTGCTGAATCGCAAGTGTAATCACATCACCGTCATGTTCGTACCTCCAACTTAATGAAGAGATACCTTGATTCCGATATTAATTGCTCATCTGAAGAGCTCAGTTATTTTTAGTGCGTGGAAAGTTTTTTTTTTGGTCCCGAACGTGTGGGAAGAAAGGAGGCTGTTCGGGGAAGCGCCTCGTGTGTGTCGAGGCTGAATGTCCGAGCTGAGGGAAAATCAGGGTCGTGTCCTCGCCGCCGCCGCCGGGTCAGTGACACGGCGCGGCGCTACCTTCAAATGGTCCGAGCGTGCCCAGAGAGCAGATATGAAGGAAACGTCTCCTTCCAAGTCGTCGGTTCCGGAAAGGAAAAGGAAGCCGATCAAATATGGATGAAGTTGTTACGCGAAGCTGTGCTTTGGAGGAGGACATTATGAGATTTTAACGCGCCGATATCATAATGAAAGGTTGTTTTTTCGGCGTAATATCGGTTCAAGAGGACGACTCCCTGTTCCCAACAGCTGGAGGAAACGTACATAATTTATAGGCTGCTGTAATGAATAAATCATTTAGGGCTTTCTGAGAGGGCGTAATTACTCTAGAACAGATGAGGGTCAACTTTGAAATTCAATTTGCGATGCACTCGCAGGGCGATTGCCGGGGTGGGATTACCGGGCTTAAGGCGCCGCGCGCCGCCCTGTTGCGACGCCGCCTACCTCAAAGCTCGCCCGGCTCCACGGCTGAGCCGCGGGCGGCGCCCGCAGCCGTGGATGTTTGGATGATCACCGCACAACTGGACGCCAAAGAAGCGCATCACAGGGAGCGTGTTAAGGTACAGACGGTCTCATTCGAGCTTTATCAAACAGCAAACAAAGACAAACACCTGACACAAACATTTAAAGTTTGATCCCTAAACGTGCACCAAGTGGGTTTGATCACCGGTGAGTTTTCATGCTGAAAGTGAGGAAGAGGATGTGAACATCAACAGTTCAAAACTAAACAATCTGTTGAAAATATTGTATGAAAGAAACAGATGAGAGAGTTTGGAGAGTTTGCTTTCTCCCAACAGAGGTAAGTTTTTACCCGAAACCTTTTAATATTTCGAGTCGGGTCGAGTCGCTTCATCTGTCGAGCGCTCTCTCATGGAAACATTTTGTCTTTTTGCTTTCTAACAAAACGCAAGCCAGCGGCGCAGCAAACAGCCCGCAGGGCCGACAATACAATGAAGCAAGAGATGCTAAACTTACAGCATACGACCTGACTGATCATCTGTTTGCATGTTAGAGTGGAAACACGGGAAATCCCACTTTTAATGAGAAGTGACGACTTGGTGTGAGCGTGTGTGGAGTCACGTTTTGAAGTAACCGTGCGCTCGTCTCTTAAAATAATCCAGCAGAGGTGAGGTCACATGGACCAGAGGGAGGGGGGGGGAGGAGGAGGAGGAGGAGGGGCCGACATAAGGGCTGCAATTACGTTTTATGATTAACTGAGTAATTTTTCAAACTTTAAAATGTCACGGATCGAATTCGAAGCGCAACACGACAACACGCAATGTTCCCATTAACAGCTCGCAGCCGTACGAGCGGCTCCGGGTGGCTGCGTGAACTCGCGGGCGATAAAAACACGAGAATAACGACGGGAAAAAAAACAAATCCAAAGGCGGAGCAACCAAAGTCAGATGCTGGCCGAGCACGACGCAGTCATCGATGAAACGTTACGCAGAAACTTGTGTGAGACAACGAATCGATGCATCACGAGGATCCAGCTGCGTGTGGACAGCAAAACATACAACAGCCCTCAGACCGGTTCTCTGCTCCGGAGCTCTGCAGATTAATTGCGATAACAAGCGCAGCAAAGCAGAGCTGACAACAGATTTCCGTTGCACATGTGAGAGATTACACGTGTATCTGGCCGACGCTCGCCGCGCTGAACCCGTGTTTCCGTGTGTGTGCTGCGCCGCGACCGCAGGAAAAGGAGGGTTCAATTACAGCAGATGGGGATGTCATTAGCATGCGCGTGGAGCCGTTTGGAGCTGACCTTTCCAAGCCCGTTTAATGTGTTCCCATGTTCCTTTGAAAATTTCTCTCATATGGAATAAATGAACTTGTTTTGTGAAACCCCGGGGAGGATTTTTCAAAGAAGCTGCTTGTAAAAAAAACAAAAAAACCCCGATGAAAATAAAAGTGAAATCAGGACATTTCACTGGATCCCACACAGACACAGACACAGACAAACACATTGTTTGAGTAAACTCCTGCGCTGAGACTTGTGTGTGTGTGTGTGTGTGTGTGGGGGGGTCTTCTCTATCCATTACTGTAGCTTACGCTGGAACAAAGACAACTGTCTCGCCACTAACGCGCTTTTGAAGAAGAACCTTCCCATCTCAGTCCTAACGATCGGTCACGCCTCCACAGCTTCTCCGGCCGGCTCACGCCGCTTACTTACTTTCACCAAAACAAACAAGAGCGAAAAAATGCTGAGACGCAAACAACAAAAAACCCCGTCCTGCGTCGCGTCCCTGCATTGGCTGAGAGAGGGGGGGGGCTCCGAGTTTGGCTGGCGTCGCGTCACTGCAGCGCTGGTTCCAGTAAAAGGTTCGACCCGACGCTGCTGAAGATCAAAGAGGCCTTCACTGGTTCCAGCAGGAACACTGTGTCCCCGCTCACACATGACTGGGAACATTTGCTTTTCATGCTGACGCGTCATCGTGCTGCGCAGCCATGGAAGATGTTTTGTTTTTTTGCTTTTTTTTTGCTTCCTCTCATCACAACAGACGGATCGACAGTAAATTTAGCACATTTTGTAACAGCTCCGATGGCTCGAGTGACGGCGGCGGCCCGATGAATGAAAACATCGCGGCCTGGCTGGAGGAATGACTTACTGCGAACAAATCGACCCGAGATAAGAGTGACGAGACTTCCCCAGTGTGGTTCAACAAGAATGTGGCAAGACAAGAGATCAGTCAATAAACGTGAAACCAGGAGATGGAGGATAGTTCGCTCAAACAACGCCGCGGCGCCGCCTAATTTCTATTCGTGGGGCGGCGGCGGCGAGCTGATGGGCCGAGGCGGACGACAGCCTCTGATCTGAGTGACCTCCCAGGCCGGGACCGATAAGCGCAGCGCGGCGCGGCGAGCAGCTTTAAAGCTGCTTCCTTGATCACAAAGTAAGATATCCACTTTAGAAGTTAAAAGTGGTGACTTGCTGGATTAGAAGTTAAAGGGAGATGTAGAGAGACGCTTCTGCTACAAGCGCCAGAGGCTGCCAGGAGCCGGAGCGTCACTCTAATGCAATAAGGATGTGGAGAGCTCAGAGCGGAGCGCCGCAGCCCAGCAAAACAAGGTCACTCTTTGAAGGGAGCAAACAGCAGGACCGATGGCTGAAGTGATGTAGAGCGCTCGCGTTGGTGATTTCTAAATCTATAGTCAATTTCCATCTGGCTAGTTTGTGGTGATTCTGTTTTATTGTTACTTTAATTGCATTAAGTGCATTTTTTTGGTAAGTAACAGTTTGACTGAAATGTGATCATGGAGGCTTAATTATTTCTCTTGTCAGGTTTGGCTCGGTTCAAATTCTCGTGCGATTGTTGGAAAATTCTGACAAAAACTGTCGTCTCTAAATGACTTGAAATAGCTTTACTTGAAACGAGCAAATAATTTGCCAAATAATCGAGAAAAAAGCACTTTATCTACTTGTTTTTGCAGTGTACTCACATTCCATTTAACAAACAGAATGGAAAGCATCAATAAAGGTAAAAACAGTCGATTATCTGTATTTCTTTTTTACATCGAGTATAATTAAATAAATTACCAACAGTTTATGTACCACTTGATCTTCAGCTAATGTTTATGGAGGTCATTTTCAGGCGGTTTAAACAGTGATCTTGCTGAGCAATGTGCGACGTGTTAACAAGATGACAAACTGATCCCATATAGACGCCTGTCTCAAATAATTCAATGTTGAATTCAGCCATATCAGCAAATAAAAGTGGGCATTATGGCAGAAATTTTACAGTAAATGACTTTTGACTCCGGCAGCTTGTGGCAGACATCTGTCGCTGCTCATTACTTCCTATTTACAAAACGCCGAGTCAGACAATTGACCAAAAAATAAACGGCAGATTGTTTAGTAATTGAAATAAGCGCACCTTGAGGCCGTGGAGGGGGAGACTTCACAAAAACAAGTGTGTGTGTGCGCGTGTGTGTGTGTGTGTGTGTGTGTGTGTGCGTGTGTTCCAGCTGAGGGTCTTTCCAGTGTTATTATCCCTCCCTCCACAGTGACTGTCACTTTCCATCAGGAAAACGTTCCACCTCTCCCTCTGTTCCTCTTCTCTCCTCACCTCTGCCGGCTCCCACCCCTCCCTCCCTCCCTTCCCTCCGTCTCGCTCCAATCCCTTTTCCTGCCGACATGCGAGTGGAATCCAGCCAGCTGGTTGGGGCCTTAATGGACCCCTGAGCCTGGTGACAGCTTAGCCTAATGGCCATGCACCATTTTGTTGCCACTAAAGACCCTCGATGTCCAGCGATTCCCATTTAGGGGATGAAGCCGCCACCGGTTTGATGGTAAACTGAGGTAAGACTTTAGACAATTACCATCACGGTGTCAGATTTTAAATGATGATGTTGATCACCAGCGAAGGGAGAGAGTTCACAGCAAACACCGACGGGCATCAGTTGAAGTTAGCGCCGCTGTCCCACACAGCAGTGAGGGCTTCGTTTGAAGTATGTGTGAAAACATGGTGAAGGACGCAGAGATATATCCAACTAAAACAGGCTGAAGCTATGATTTATTATTGCCATATAAGTTGGATTCAACATTAAAGCAACAGTTTCAAATGAAAGCACTCTCAGACTTCATAAACTGCATCTATTTATTTTGATTTTTCTCGTTCTCCTGCGCTTAAATCAATAACATGAACCTCTGTTGCTGATAAACTGCATCTTTATAAATTATTGTTAATAATCGAATGGGTCAGATTAAGTTAAGCCTAGAAATAAATGACGTAGAAGTCACTGAGGTTTATTTGCTCGCTTGACTAAAAGAGTTAACAATGATTTGTCCTTTTTTGTTTAATTTCAATCAACATGACTAGAAAAACACAATCACAGCATCTGTGCTCCTGCAGGAAACACACAGATTTGTCCTTGCTTGAATCTGCCGTTACGTCGCAGCTCCCCGGTGCCCGAACCTGAATATATAAGAGTTTATTTTGGTCTCTACTTGAGACAGGTTCAGAAATCAAAAGGTAAACACAGAGAATCCTGTCACATGTGACTCCCCCCCCGCCCCCCCCCCACCGGCACCCCACCGGTTCCCCTTTCATTTCTATTCCTCCGCGTCCCCTCACCTTTAGACACCAACCTCACTTCCTTCAATCTTTGGTTTACACACGGTGCTCATTTCGCTTTCTTCTGACGCAAGTGGGATTTCACAGTCAGAGCTGATGCATACAGTACCTGACCTTCAGCACGTACAGAGCAGGAATCCTTTTTACAGCTTCCTCCCACAGACCACCAAAACGGTTCCCACACGCACCGGCTTCATACTGAAGTGCACCAAAAAAGACGAACCTCGTCGACAAATCTGCAGCAGTACGTACGCTCGCGCCGGCGAACGAGTGCTGTGGAAACCGCTGCCACGGCCCGCGTTGTTTGTCAGCTCAACAGATAACAGAAGACAAGATCTTTGTCTTCGGGGGGGGGGGTTCACAGTAATTAGTCAGAGAGAGCATTTGGCTGAGAGAGAGAACTGAGCGGGGAAAAAGAGGAGGTTCTCACGGCTCCGCAACCAAAACAAACAAAACCTCGCTCCGGCAACACAGCAGCCAACAGCTGCTGATAGGGGTTATCTCTGCAGTCACACATGGGCCGACCTCACCACAGTGAGAGCAGGAGCTCTCACAGCTCAACAAAGAACAAGCGGCACAGATGCACAAAGTACAACAGCTCCAGTTTGGTTTGAAGTCGGAGCAAATCCCGTCGTCTGTGATTTAAATTTAGCTGATTTTCACAAAACAAAATGTTGTAACAAACTATTTTCGAACCGTTTTCAGCATCCGCACACAGATTTAGTACCGACGGTGATTTAACTCCAGAACATTTTGAGTTCTTTTTGTTGGTGAGACACATTTTGTCACGGTTCGCCATTATGAACCTTTAAGCGTGCTTCAATGGCCGCTTGCGCTGAGGCAAACGTCTCTCCCACTAAGATGTGATAATGGCTCATCAATGCAGAAGAATGCACACGATCTGGTCACTGATTCATGCGAAGCCTCTCCAGCACAGCAAAAGGGGGAAAATGACGGAGGATGTAGCAGCTTAAAAGTCGAGCGGCAGCGGCAGAACCTGCAGTATAAAATCCATCAGACAGGCCACAAGTGTTGGTGTATGATGGAAATGGCAGATAAGCTTCTGTGTTTTGCTGTGAGAGTGGGTGTAGTGAAAGGGGATCAGTCCACAGCAGTGTTTAGAGGTTCAAATGCCCCTCTGGGGAGGAGAACGAATCGATCCCTCTTGGCTGGGAGTCAATCCTCTCCCTGCCTTCAGCCAGATATCCATCCACACTGTACCTATATAAGCCTCTGAGCCTTCTCTTATATGAAATACTCAAAGCACTCGGGTCCAGGATTTCACCACGGACTGGCGTTGCTGTAAACGTCGAGGTTCGAAGGCGCAGTGCTTGTGAATGTCAATGAAATACAGATGTGTTTGGGTCATTGGGAGATGGGGGGGGTGGGGGTGGGGGGGGGCCCGCTGCCCCTGCTGCGGTGCGTGCATTTCCGTCATGACGCGTTGATCACAGGCAGCCATGGAGACGCCGTCGCAGCCGTCTCATTAGCGAGCTGTGGCTGCGCCCGGTGACCGCCCGAAGGAGCTCCTCCCTAACCCACAGGAGAGCAGGGCGCCCCCGCACGGCCTCCGGGGGACGGGCTCGCCAAGGCAGCGCGAGCTGGCAGAGGGGCAGCGTCCCACGCAGACGTCAGCAAACTTCCCCTGCTCGCACCGACACGCACACACATACACACGCACACACACGACACGACACGCGCGCACACACACACGCCCGAGCGTCAAGCACACTCAACCCGCCTTCGAGCTCTTGCCAAAACAACGGCCCCAAGAGGACGAGATCACTGGCTCTGCGACAAAATGGGGTTTCCCCACAGGGACGCTCCATAAGCCTGCAACAGAGCGAGTGGCTGCGGGTGACCTGCTGAGCTACAAATATAGCAAACATCCGACGAGAAGCAGATGCATCACGCACCGCGCCACAACAAGCTCACTGAAGGCCCCTTTTGTGCAAACATAATCACGCGACAACATCGCAGCAGGCCCCGGAGCCGCGTCCTGCGGGAGGCCCGGATCGATGGCGAGGACCTGGCGTTTAGGGCCGGGGGGAGGGGGGGACAGAGAGTGCAGACGGGAGGGAGAGGAGGCGACGGCCGTCCGGCCCGCTGTCCGTCATGGCCCTGCCGTGACAGGTTTATCCCTGCCGAGGGGGCGAAGGCAGCGCACCCGACGGCACAACGAGGAGCGATAAACGTCAGGCCCGGGCCCCGGCACCATGGTAATGGCTGACAAACGGCTCAGCGGCTCATCTCGCAGCCAGTCGAGCCCAGACACGGGCGCTGCTGCTGCTGCGCTATGTTCGATCAGAGGGGAGAACACGGGCAGCCGAGGCTGAGCCAGGCTGCCGCGCCTCCTCTGAAACCACCTGACAGTCACACGGGGAAGAAAAACACTCACACGGCAGAGAAGTTTTTTTTCCGCACACAAACACACCGAATATGATCCATCAAAAGAAGCACATTCGGTAACATCCTTCACTTCTGCACATGGAGGGAAATAACGTGACTCCTCGGTAGTTTTCTAGTATTTTTCTTAAGGTTGAAAATGTTCGGCGTGAGCCAAACGTGAAGCTTTGACAACCTTCTCAAACCACAGACCTTCAGGCCACAGCCAGTATAAATACATCCGACACACAAACCAGTCAGCTGACGCTCAGCAACTATTTTCTTTTTCCGCCTTCAAAATAATCACAAGCGCACTTCGCAGCGTTCTTTGCTCTTCCTCAGCAGAGTGGTGGAGACCTCCTGTCACGATGCGAGTTTCAGCTCCACGTTTCTCCTTCGTTCTGACTAATAAAGTCAGCCGACCGGCGCGAACATGCATTAATGCAAATGTAAGCAAACAATCGCAGATTCATAACAGGTGACTCGCCGCGGCTCCGCGCGCGCTGAGGTCACCTTCTGTGTATCCCATGTGCATCTGTCTGTACCTCGTGACGCTCCAGAGTTACATAACCCCCCCCTCGAAATACAGTAAGGAGCCCGCCTGTGACTTAAAAGTGAGAAGAGTTCTCACCCCTCGTGCTTCACACCATCAATAAAACAATAAAACATACTTTTATTGCAGGCATGACCTGCCGACTCCCCCGAGCAGCTAAGGAAGGAGTGGCAATAAATAGCTAATAGATTTATAATTGGCTCCGACACACAGAGTGGCGATTTATCCACGGCTGGTTCTCACAGATGTCTACTCCAGCCTCCCCCATATCTCCGCTTCAAACACTGAGACAGCAGGAAGGTGAATTCACACGCAGAGGCAGACGCGAGCGGAGCGCCGAGCCTCGGCGGAGTGTGACAAAAAACATCTGGTCGCGTTTGAAAAAAAAAAAAAAAAAAAGGTAGCAGTCATCAGAGGGAATTACGGCGCAAAAAAAAAAAAAAGCCCAAACAAAGGCTGCGCCGGGTGGATTTTACTCTGAAGCGACATGTAGTACCAGCAGTGAGGGTGTTCAAGAGCAGTCACTGTCAACATGTTTTGGCCAGAGGGGCCCAATCCCCGAAAAATGCCGGTTTCAATCTGTCTCACAGAAGCCACAGAAAACTTTTTGATTTTCCTCAAGACACAAACCGACACACTGCAAGAAATGCTTCTTTTTTTCCATCAACCCAGCTCAGAATATACTTTACTTTCTCCCAACCCCACGTCAATGGAAAGAAACGACTCCTATTCAGCCTCTCTTTCACAGACGGTCGCAATCTCGGAGCTCCTTTCAGTCAGGATGAAAAGAAAAGCGAGCTGAGAAGAGGGAGGAGCGCTGCACACGCGAGGAGCTCCCTCCCTGATGCCTGCACGGCCCCGTCATACGTGGTGACCTTTGCCAAGGTCACGGCCTCCCAGCAGCTGCTGAGAGATGCTGCCGAACGGATAAATAATTGACGGCCTCTTGTCGTCTGGGTGCTTCCTCGTTCGCCGCGTTCCAGCTTCTCTCGGCTTTACCTGTGGCTCGTTTACACGAGTCTCGGAGCAGTCGGGGGGCGGGGGGGGGCATCGCAACCCATTTATTCCCTCGAAAGTTTGTGCAGCAACCACGGCGAGGCCGACTGTTGTCTCAAGCAGTTAGAATCATTTGTAGCGCGGGCAGCGCGGGATTAAATATTTATTTATGTATTTTGGAGGCGAGGCCCACGGTGTGCTCTGTTGTTGTTTACATCTCTGTTGTTTCTTTACCTTCCGTGATATTCTCAAACAGGCAGCCCGGCGCGAGCCTTACCTGTGTCCTGCCGGAACTGGTGCATGGACTGCAGGTCGATGATGTAGGGGGAGAGCTGGCCGTCCACCTGGCCGAGGACCACGCTGCCCCGGGCGTCCCCCTTCAGGACGTTCTCGATGTGGTGGCACACGGCGGCGCTGTAGGGCCTCCAGCGCCCGTGCTCGTTCAGCCACTCCCAGACCACCACCCGGGCCAGGTTCTGGGGCGGGTACCCCAGGCCGTTCATGGGCGCCAGCAGCCCCGATCCTGGGCGAGCCATCCCCGTCGCGGTGTCTGCGCCTCGCCCTCCCTCCCCTCCCCGCCCCCGCCCCCCGGCCGCGTCCCGTGCTAGAACACCCCTGCGATCCTGCCAGTCAACTGACACACGTGAACATTTTGGGCCGGCTCCGAACAGAGAGAGAGAAAGAGAGAGAGAGAGGGAAGAAGGCTCGAATCTGCGATCGGCTCGGTTCTCCTCAATTATCTCATGCTGCTTTTTCAGGGCGCGCGGCTCCGACGGAGTCCTCGTCTACAGGTACTTTGTGACGCCTGCCACTTTGATCAGCTGAGCAGCGCCTCCCCGCGCGTCCTTCCCCGCGCCTCGTTGCGTTTGAAGTGGCAGATGTTGACGGCGAGGAGATTTGCAGCTTCGCGGAGTCTCAGTGCTCCACGGCCGAACCACAGCAGCTCCGCAGCAGGTAGACGGGAGGCTCTCTCTCTAAACAAAAGACAGAGGGGCACAGACGCACCGGTAAACAAACGCTGTGATTTATCCCTGGAGTTATTTCTTCAACAGCCAGGTGCTGCTTCTGTTTCTGTTTTTTTTGGTGGAGAGGATGGCACCAACCTACTCTGCTCTGTGCTTCAGCTCCATTAGTGGCCCTGTGTCTCCTGGCAATGCTGTTTACTCAGATTGTGTTGAGGAGATGAGTGTGAGCGCTGCTTCACAGGCATTGTTATTAGACGTGTTAGGAGACAGGGCAGTGTGCATCAGCAGCCAGATGCTACTATAATCAGAAGTATCACTGAGATATGTTCCACGGGGAGGCTGTGCAGATGGAGCAAATAGCACACCAGCGACTCTGTCTGTCTGTCTGTCTGTCTGTCTGTGTAGCTCCTATTTACCCTCCACACTGATTCAATGATTAAACCTCAGACTGTTTTGGATTTTTTTTTTCATGCATAACAACCATACAGACCTGAGAGCCGCTGCTGCGCCGCCTCACATATGTCAGGTGCAGGCTGCATTTTCTGAGGCTCCGGACGGAGAAAAAATAAATCTGATGTGCCTCAGAGGGGAGAGAGGAGGACAAAATGACCACCAAAAAAAAAAAGAGGTGCAAAATCTCGAAAACGCACCTGCCGTTTCACATCTGTAACTGTGCGTTATCTTCACTCCTCCTCCGCCTCCTGACGCTCCGACATCCCGCCACAGGAATGAGACAAAACGGAGAAACCAGCGCAGAAACGTCGTTTTCTCCCCGTGACTCCGCTCCGGTCCACAGCAGCTTGTTGGTCCGCTGCGTGGAGTGAACGCATGCCCCAGTTGTGCGGTGCTCAGTGAGAGAGAGAGAGAGAGAGGGAGAGGGGGAGAGAGGGAGAGAGATAGGGAGCCGGAGAACGACGCCGCTCGGCCGTGCACGCGCACTTCCCGCTCTCTGTCACGCAACGAAACCGCGCGCACTCACGTCCCAAACACGCAATCCCTCCCGCCGCCCGCAAACAAACGTGCAGTAACACCTGTTTGGATGAACGGAGAGAGCGGAGGAGAAAAACTGTCAACTCACGAGTGCATTAAATTAGTCAACATCCGGTGTCCGCTTTCAAAATAAAACCACTGTATGGCTGGTTATTGCTCTGGTTGGTGCATAAACTGACAATAGAAAGAGTCTGACATAATTCGTCAGAAAATATATATAAAGAGAAAGAAAACACCTCTGCTTTAACAGTCGGTTATATTTTACAAGGTGCTGGAGCTAAACTGGGTTGCCAGGTCCTGATTCAGGTCTGAGCTCAGAGAAAAAAAACACTGAATACATTGAGAATCAGACCTAACAGAAAAAGGCTGGATAGCTGCCCACAACTTTTATTTTGAAGGCTGCTGATTTTCTTTGTTGGTGGCAGTAGACATGTCCACATGTGTTTGGCTTCACTGTAATCTTTTGGCTCGTCAGAGACTGAACAAAAGGATTCCTTTTAAAAAAAAATGAACCAGCGATCTACTCTAATGTTACCTTTAGCTCTATTTAAGTCAGTGTAAAGTTTAATAGAGTGGAAACTAATGTTCACGTTCAAGTGTTGACAGCGTGTCAGTTTTATCACACACATTTGAGTCAGGCATGCTTATAGCTGCTAGATAGTGCAGCAGCGCCTTCTGCTGTTCACAAACATCTCTATCGGTTTTGATCAGTGTTTGGCAACCAAAAAGAAAACGAATTTAGAAATATTTGTGAACACTGCCACCATGTGGCCTTTTGTTGTCACTAAAAGTCTCACAGGAGTAGAAACACTTCCCCACTTTCTTCTTTTGCAGCTATTTTTTATCTGAGGGTCACATGTTCACAAACAATGTCAGGATCAAGTTCTGCTGTTTGCTTGCTTAGTTCCCCCTTCCTGTACACACACACACACACACGCACACACACGCACACACACACGCACACGCACACATACACGCAGAGTGTCAATCTGTGACAAAAACGTTTAATAGTGAATAAAATACATACAAAAATCAAACACATT
>JAUESF010000012.1:4505800-4535480 GCA_032274765.1 Malacoctenus tetranemus | reverse complement strand
TACACTTTGATCTGCTTCTTGTGGGGTTTTAAATACGCATGAATGAAACAGCAGCAGGAGAAGAAATAAACACGAGTGCATTAAGTAAAACAAGGGAATAATGAGTCTCAATTAAGCAGAAGAAATGACAATCACCCACATTGTATTCAAACCAAAAGTAAAAATCAAACCCTGAGTGCATTCAAAGCTAACTTATATGCTTGTTTATGGCTGACTAAACAGCCAACACCTGTGAGTGACTCCTTTACACTGTGCCATTGTGGAGGGGGCAGGTATAGCCACACCTATGCTGATTTTCTAGTGCCTCAGGCATGGATAATTCTTTCTTATTAACGGAGGGAATACACAGTCTGACCTTTCAACCAGCTAAATTGGGTTGAATTACATGTAAATTCAGGAGAAAACACATTGTTTATTGAGGCTAAAAGGATTGAAAGGAAGAGTCAATATAAGAAGGAATTCATTAGTTGTCAGATAAACCGTAGCAAAACTTCACAAGTTTTACAAAACTTCTAATGTAAAGATTTACTTTCAAGACACTTCAGAGTAAAGTGTCACTTTGGCCTTGATCATATAATCTTTCCAACACTGGCGCTGCTGTGTACAAGTCCTGAACACAAAAGGCTAAGCAGCACCGGAGCCACTGTTGCAAAGGTAAACATTTGTAAAGGTTGTGACATGACATTGGAGACCAAACATTGAAACGCATTTCATTGCACTGTTAAAATTAAACAATGTGACTTTTTATCCACCGATTGAGGGAAAATAAACGTTTACAGTCAAGTGACGTAAAGAAATAAAAGAAGCGTTTAGTTAATCTTACCTTCCAAAATATAAACTTTGAAGCCACTGCTCATCCGAGTGATGTATTGGAAATTAGCCACCGCCATGTTTTGTTGTCTTTGTCCGAAAGGAGGCAAACACGGAGCAACAGTTGGACTGCTGGAGTTTATGGGACACAACGCGCCTGGTTTATAGATGGGATTGGACAGGTAGTGAGATGCTGGTTCTGAGCTCACGCAGGTAAAGTATCAGGTGAGCGCAGATAGGCAGAGAGACGTCCCGGTGACTCATTCCCCGCCTCCTGATTGGCTGCAGTTTGAGCCAATAGACGGCGCTCATTGGCTGAGCCTTGTTGTTGTATTGCGGACGGGATGGTCACACAGGTAGTTGCTTAATGTCACAGTAAAGGAACAAAGTTTCTCAGAGGAGACAAACTTCAGTGGCTTGTCGAAAAGTCCCCACCAAACATCCACCTGATCCGAGAAGCCGCTTCTTCCTTTTCACTGTTTTCAGATTTCCTCCAGAGTCTGCCCGTGGCTGAAGCGTGTCTTTTGTTTTCCTCCATGTAGTCAGCACCTGTGCAGCCCCCTTCCACCCCACCCCACCCTCACCTCACCCCCCCCCTTCCTCCCTCCTAATCTGCAATCTCACCAAACTGCATTTTTCTGAGCGCTTAGCCCACCGAGGCTCCAGTCATTCCACTGACCAGCCCATACACGCACGCAGCTGTACCCTGAGCCCGCCTCGCCAGTAATCCAAAGGCTTTTGTTGATGGCCAGACAAAGACTCCTAAGTCCCGAAAAACGCTGCTGCCATGAGAACAATCTCATCCGGGCGGGCTGAGGCGATTCGACCACATCGGAGAGGTCCCACTTTACAAAAAAATTACAGTCCTGTAAAGAAAACAACACAAGGACAATGAGTTTACATGCTGCAATACAAAACTTACATCCAGTTATTGTCTGTAAGCATCTGAAATAGTCAAAATGACAAAAAAAAGCAAGTTTGACCACATATCTCTACAAAAGCAACAAAACAAGTCTGTTCGGTGTTAAATTCCACAAAGATTCAACATTTTGAAATGTGAAAAATGTGAATTTGAAATGTGCGGAATCTGCATGTGGTCAAACAAGCTCGAACCATCAAGGCATCAACACTCCAAATGGAGAAGACGACCTTCTGAGAGTGACACACATAACAGAGCTGCCAACATGTTTACTCCTCTTTGGGGGGGTGAACTCAAGCCCCCAGGGCTGTAAAATAGTTTGTGTAATAGGTTGTTTTCATGTGATCGCAGTCCTGCATTATTGTATGTACACGTCTATCTGCCCGTGTGCAGGTCCGTGTATGTGTGTGTGTGTCTATTATTGACTCTGCAACAGACAGACAACATATCTCATACGATCTCTATTGACTTTGTTGAGAATCAGAAGAGACACTGTTTGTTTGCCACCTGGCAGCCACACAGTGAAACAGTAAACAGTGAGGGTGCAACACTGCTTATTGAACTCAGCAGGATGTCAGATGACATCAACACCCCATATGTATCCTGTGGAGCCAACAGCAGGCTCGTGTCTGACAGGGAGAGATGCAGTACGACTGGTGGACAGCACGGTGCCACGGCTCGTCTGAAGCACCACGGCCCACCGCCACGAAAGGATAAGGTTAGAGGAGAAGATTGGTGCACATTAATGAATTAGGTTGACACCGACACTGCTCCAGTGGAACCTGTCAATGAAACGTCATGGACGTGAGCCCCCTCCCCCCATTTTTTGTGGCCATCCAGATAACATCTTTTCGGGATCTTCATGGCTGCTTTTTATTGGTTTTGCTTTTTGTCTGTTTTTGCTTCTTTAATCTGATTTTCTGTCTTGCAGATCCTGCATATGAGGAGCATCGCTGCCCTCAGCTGGTCTGAAACAACAAAGCACCTACTTGGTCTTTGCAGACAGAGAAATAAATTCTTTTTTTTTCAATATCCAACCACAAGAATATATGATTTGTTGGTTTGAGACTCTGATTGTATTTATATTTCCATTTCCTGAGGCAGTTCTGCTGCAGTGTTGCACAGGACTGATTATTTCATGTCAAATTAAATGGTGAGTGATTGCATCACCAGTTTGACATTTTTTTGTCACATCAACTTTTTACCAAAACATGTTCTCAACATGTTGGAGTTTGAAAACAATAGTGAAGTACAATTTAATGTAATTTTGTCCCTGTCCTGTCCTGTCAGAAACAGTCCTGGTAATGACTAGTTGGAAATGGATCGATGTTTTTAGAGTGCATCTCGTTTTATGCTTGCAAGTGTGTGTTGCAAGTTGATTGTTGGCACAAAAATAAACCAGCAACTCATACAAGATGATTTTTTTGGTGTTTGTTTTTTACATCAATGTTACCAACTGATATAATGATGTGTTGCCATGTGTCAGCTGTAGATAAAACATTTGCAAGTCTTATTTCTGCTCTACACAGTGTCAGTGACCACTCTTTTACTAACTCTGAGATTCACCATGAAGCCGTGGAGTGGCTCTTGCCTCATCACCCTGAGGCAAAGAAAATCAAGCAGTGAAATAGAAATCTCCTCTTCCTTCATGCTGCATCAACACAACACATGCTGTTCGCCTGTGATTCCACTGGTGGTAGCAGTTACAGTGGCACCATCCCCCAGCCACAGATAGATAGATCACCGTGCTCTCATCAGCACCACCCTCGAAACCCATCACGGAGCTGCGTCAAGTTAGACGGAAGCAGCCGAGACAAAAGAGGAACAGTGATGCAATAAATTCCTCACAGGACGAAAAAATACTTCAGGAAACACAAAGGAGTCCGAGGTTTCTGATTTAATAAAAGGTGATGTGTGAACAAAGCTTAAGGATTTGTCAAGACACAGTTTTATCAATATATAACTTTAATTGGTTGATCAGCATTTTTGCTATTTTGAAATCAAACATTCTTTTCTATTGCAGAATAAAGACAACATTTATTTCCATACGCAAATGCCAAAAGACTTGGCTTGCTTTTCGACCAGATGAACGTCCTGACACAGTCGGGATTCGATCTCATGTTCTCCGCATTTAGACATGAAAATTACTGACTATTACTACATGAATGGATTTGTACTGGATGACATCATTGCATTTTTGTCCTCGTGTCTGGCCAAGGAGCCAGAAAACACCGCTGAGAAAACGAGAAAACCGCAGGTAAAGAATGAGATGCTTTTATTTGTCGAGCAGCCACCGGATGTGCTGCTCCGCACGCTGCGTAACTGGACGGTCGCTCGTCCTCACAGGCACTTTCCCTCAGGATGACTGGGAGTGACGCAGGGCAGACGGCAAAAAAAACTGGGGCTTGAGGGGAAGGACGGCGGTGATGCAGGAAGGACTGTAGCCTTATTTATTTCACGCGTTTAGGACGCACGACCTGCAGGTGTGCACCCGGGACATGAGCGTCAGCCGCGGTAAAGCTTCCCTCTGAGAGATAACAGCTAATAAAGGAGCCATCAATCCATCCTTGGGGCCGATCAATTTGGACACTCCCAGGTAGGCTCCAGCATGCCGCGTTAGGGATGCTACTACAGACTGCTGGGGAGGTCGCCTCCGGAGGTGAAATACCGTGTTCAAACATGACATAACTTGTATTTTAGGGGGTCTTTATCCCTGCAGATGTTTTTTATCTGCCGCCTGTTTGACGCTTTCTCGTGTCTCACCCAACTCATCCTGCACAGTCACGATTCTTTTACAACTGTCATCAAATATTCACAATCTCCTTCCGAGGCTGCCAAGATGCTTATTTTTCTTTAGGAGACGTTCATCCTCATTTAAGCATATTGGAGCATGTCATTGAACGTGATTTTAATGCTGAACACCAAGTTGAGATATTTCAAGCCTCTCCCCGCCGTTTTCAGTGAACCTCCATCATGAACTACCTTCGTCGACGGCTGTCGGACAGCAATTTCATGTCCAACCTCCCCAATGGCTACATGACCGACCTCCAACGCCCCGACCCCCCGCAGCAAAGCCCCGCAGTGTCACCAGGGCCACCGGAGAGGCGCCAGTCCACCAGCCAGCAGCAGCAGCAGCAGCAGCAACAGCAGCAGCAGCAGCAGCCGCCAGCGCCGCAACAGCAGCAGCAGCAGCAGCAATCTGCAGGTGGGAGCTTCTTCTCATCCATATCCAATGCTGTCAAACAAACCACGGCTGCAGCGGCCGCGACCTTATCCGAGGCGGCGGACCGCGCGGGGGTCTCCAGCAACGCCAAGATCCTCCTGGTTATCGACGACCAGCAGACCGACTGGTAAGAGCAGTGTGCATCGGCCGCGAGGTGCCTCGTCTAGACAGAAACGCAGCCCGTGCCAGGTCGTGGGCTGCGGTGGCCTGACATCGAGAAGGTCATATGATTCATCCATTGCTGGGAGGCGGATCACGTGTGACCGCCGGGAGGCTTCCTGCTCCGTTGAAAACACCTCTCGGCGGTGTCAGTGCGCTGATTGTGCCATATGGCAAAGGCGCAACCGACCGAAGGCAGAGGAGCCATTTTTATTTTAAGGATCTTCCACGACGTCTTTATTTATTAATTTACATGGAAATTGTACCAAAGGAATGCATTTTCGAGGTTGGTCAAACATCTTCACCTGCGCATCTTGGAGTTTTATGCACAATCTGCGCACAAAGACACCATGTCATCATAGTTTGTGACATAGTCTGTTGGTAAGAAACCCAGGAAATGGCTTTGATAAAACCCCTTTTGAATGTTTCATCGTCTATCAGTATGCAGCGCTGCCGCGCTGGTGTAAAGTGGGATTTTGTTCCACTGATGTCAGCTCATTGTGTAAACATGGTGGCACTGTGACCAGGATTATTCTCAGTTTCAACATGTTCTACTGGCGCAAAACACTTTATTTGCAGAGGATATTGCAGAGGAAAGAGACAGTAAGTCATGTTGCGTCTAAGAGCCGCAGAATTCAACGTCTTGTTTCTCATTCAGGGCGAAGGTCTTCAGAGGACGGAAAGTCCACGGTGAATTTGACATCAAGGTGGAACAGGTGGGTTTTCTGTGGCGTAACGAACCGTTTGGTTCTGAATAAGTGTTTTTATTTACTCCTAGAAAGAAGAGGAGAAAAAAAGAATATAAACAAGGACAAAACAAGCACCATCAAAAAACTGCTGGATCTTTTGTGTGTTCTACTGATAGATAGATTTAACTGCCAGTCTTCTTATATGGCCATGAACTGTTGAAAGCACGGGAGTCAAAGTTTCCTCGAAAGGGTTGCAGGAGCTCCCCTAACACATAGGGTGTCACCTCTTTCTCGGCTCTTCCTCGGCTGCTCCTCATCAATGAGAGCCAGCCTCGGTGCCCCGGGCACCTGTTTCCGATGCAGATTGACCTGACTTGGCCTCCCTCCCCCTGGAGAGGTGTTCTGAGCGTGCCCCAGCAGGACGAGGCCCCGGGGAAGACCCAGGACGCACTGGAGGGGCCACGTCAGCCTGCTTTTCATGAGGGACTCCAGGGCTCCTCTGGAAAAGCAGGAGAAAGTATCTGGGAGGAGGGACGGCTGGTGCCTCCTCTGAGACTGCTGCCGCCCCGTGACC
Source organism: Malacoctenus tetranemus (assembly GCA_032274765.1). Taxonomy (NCBI): domain Eukaryota; kingdom Metazoa; phylum Chordata; class Actinopteri; order Blenniiformes; family Labrisomidae; genus Malacoctenus; species Malacoctenus tetranemus. The sequence goes on along the minus strand of JAUESF010000012.1, from coordinate 4,529,106 downwards.
CAGTCCTGAATAACTGGGAGGAAACGGAGGGATGGGAGGATATTCATGTCAAACCCAAAGACAAAAATAGACATGGCAGATGGTTTGTTTTTCAGAGTGTATGAAAAACATCGCCACTGGACTATAGAGTGAAAGATTTACCAATTTTTATCTTGTTAATATGTCAGATATATATTTAGTTTGGACTTTGAACATTTTTCTCAGTGATTAAAACAAACATCCAGTGATTAAAAATATCTGCAGTGATTCTCTATTGAGGGAGTGTAAATCAGCACGTTTTATGACGTCAGATGAATATTCAGAGCAGAAACGTCCTCAAACGGCTCAAAATTGTCTCTGTTGTTTTCTTTCCCTTCCTAAATTTGTTCCTCTGATGCTGAACTGGCATTTGCATTGTTGTGGTTTCTTAAGGAGGAAAACACACGTCAGGCAGATAAGGTCGCCTCCTGACCTGAAGCAGCCAGTGGGTTATCTTGATCTCTGTCATTTCTCTGGATGTTTGTCAGGTGTTGACCTTGTTACTGTCATTTCAGGCAGACTTTTCTGAAATCAACCTGGTTGCTAATGCCACAGGCACCTACAACGTGAATATCGAAGCGATTCGAAGTGGACATAAGGTCACGAGGTGAGTGTGGCTCTGACTGTACCTCTGCCTCAAGCCTGAAACGGATTCAACATGCTGCCCATGTCCTGGTTGCCAGATCCTTCAAGCCGGACTTTGTGCTGATCAGAGAGCATGCCTTCAGCATGGACAAGAATGGAGACCACCGGAACATAGTGATCGGGCTGCAGTATGCTGGAGTGCCAAGCTCCAACTCTTTGCACTCTGTGTACAATTTCTGTGACAAACCATGGGTGGCAAGTAGCGTTTAACTAATGAGCTCATTTAGATCCAGACTGGCTGAATTTTTTCACCTGGACAACAAACAGCAGCGTCCTAAACGTTTGTGTCCCTTTCAGTTCGCTCAGATGTCTCGACTCCACAAGCAGCTGGGCCCAGAGGAGTTTCCACTCATTGAGCAGGTTTACTATCCAAACCACAAGGAAATGGTGAGTTCTGTGGTGCTCGCTTCTCCTCTCCTCTCTCCTCTTGGTTTATTTATGTTATCATTAAATGCTGACAAACACGCAGCCAGCTCATTTTACACATACGTCGGAGGTCGTTAGTTCTTTATGGGCTGAATGACTGAATGCTTCCTGGTGTACTTTAACACAAGGTTGGTGGTTTTTGTTGTGTTTGCTGCAGAACCCGAGGAACAAAGTTCAACCAGTGTTGCAACATATCTTTTTTCTGTGGAGAGTTTGCATGTTCTCCTGGTTGTAGCTGCTTCAGTTTCCTCCCACAGTCCCAAAACACGTGCAACTAAGCGCTCGCTTCATTTTGTAACATATTTATTTCTATTTCAAGAAATCCTGGCAGCATTTTTGTACTTCTGAGCTGAGTCACTGTCACTGCAGTTAAAACTGAGGCTGTTGCAGCAGAGCAGTTCGTTATCTGCACTCCTGCTGTCAAAAGTTGAAAATCCTCAGCCGACTCTCGAACCATCAGTATGATTCACGATCTGAGCTTGTAGTTTATTTTTTTACTGATTAAACAAATAGTGTGCTGCATCGTCTACAATCCTCTGATGTGGTTTCTGTTTTTGGTGCAGATTACCTCTCCTCGATTCCCTGTGGTGGTAAAGATGGGACATGCTCACTCAGGGATGGGAAAGGTACAGCTCAAGAACATCCTGGTTTCAGTAAAAACGCCTGTTTTCCAGGTTTAACTGCGTTGTGTCACATTTAGATGTTGCTGCTTTTCTCTCCAGGTCAAAGTGGACAATCAGTACGATTTTCAAGACATTGCCAGCGTCGTGGCTTTGACAAAGACTTACGCCACGTCTGAACCTTTCATCGATGCCAAGTATGATGTTCGCATCCAGAAGATCGGTGACAATTACAAGGCTTACATGTGAGTGGAATTACTCTGCTCTCCTTACTTGATATGAAGTGACACATTGCCAGATCGACGGCCATGGTGCCAACACACTGGCTTGGAAAAGACGATTATTTTTTTCTAATCAACAGGAGAACATCGATTTCTGGCAACTGGAAAACTAACACTGGCTCGTCCATGCTTGAGCAGGTGGCCATGTCAGACAAGTAAGACCGCATAATTGCAAATGAAAGGAAAGTGTAAATGGTATGATATCACACTGTACTATTTTATCCCTGCTTAACACGTCAGGTACAGATTGTGGGTGGATTCTTGTGCTGACATCTTTGGAGGATTGGATATGTGTGCCGTGGAGGCTCTGCATGGAAAAGATGGCAAAGACTACATCATAGAGGTACAAGAAAAACAGCCCACTGATTTACATGGACGAATGTGATCATCAAGGGAATGTGCTAAATCCATCATGTTGCCCCCTTTTAGGTGGACGACTGTTCCATGCCGCTGATCGGAGACCAGCAGGACGAGGATCGAGTTCAGATCGCCGAGCTGGTGATTTCTAGGATGAACCAGACAGTTCCTCGCACCCCGAGCTCCTCCGCAGTCCGAGCCTCATCAGGACAGGCCGCACAGGTGCTCAGATCAAAAGCACATTATGCTCGGTCCAGTGAAATGTGACCTTTACAGAACAAAACCATTCGTTGTGAAATTAATATCGAGGATTTGTCCTTTACATCTGTTGAGGAAACAACTCAATCATGACGGTGCATACGAAGATCAGTGGAGGTGTGCGTCGATACAACCACAAATGTCACCGAAACTTATGAGTTTAAGACTTAAATTTACTGATTCAAACAGCTTCTAAAAGGTAAAATGGCACAAGTGTTTATAGCATTGTCGCAATATGAAATTTCTTCAATCGTGAATAGATTCCTTATTTTTCAACTTATTCTGCTTTGCAGGTACATGTTTTCTTTTTACATTCAGATGCAGTTGTGAACGTTCCAAGAGTCAGATAAACAGCTTCAAGGCTATATGTCACGTTAATGGGAACATACAAACGAGCATCATCAGCATAAAAGTAGATTTATGCCATATTTATGCTAATATAAGCGAGAGACAGTCACAAATAACCATCCACCACAGACCCCCAAGGGCACCCCGAAGTACTGTACAGGATGATGATCTCATTAGCTACACCTCAGAAAAAACAATGACAAGGAACTGGACTGTAAGGGCCAGAAGGAATCCTCCATGCACAGCATCTTCATTAACGTTTCCACAAACTCTGGACACACATTTTCCACCGCTGAATGTTTCTCTGCATGGCCGATGTGTCATTTTGTTCTGGGTCATGTTCTCATGCAATAATTTACATAATCAACTCAGACATTTATTCAGGAGATTGATGAATCTGTCAGAAAGAAATGCTAAGTGTACTTTGGTGCTTGGAGGAATGTTGACCTTTCGTAATTTGATTTGGCCTTTGTGTTGCAGAGAGCAGTTTCTCCTCAGCCTGTCTCACAGTCTAAAGTACCGCAGACTCAACAGCGACCCTCTCCTCAAGGTAGAGAATGCATGTCCTACCCAAAAACACCCAAATGCAATGGAAGCTTGGATTGTTTCCTAATGCAATTCCTGGTCTCATTTTGTCTAGGTGGTCCTCAGCAAAGTCCCCCAACTCAGCAGCGCCCACAGCCTCAAGGCCAACCTCCGGCACAGACCCAGCAGTCTGCAGGCGGTCCTGCTGCTGGGGACGCTGGTCCCCAAGCTAAGGCTAACCAAGGACCTGCTGCCCAACCAAGGGCCACGGGTCAGGGTGGTCCTCCAGGCCAGCGGCCCGCATCTGGTCAGGGCCCCTCGCAGCGTGGTCAGGGAGGTTCCCCCCAAGCGCAGAGGCAACAGTCCGTAACACAGCAGAAGCCTGCAGCGGGGCCGCCCGGCCAGAAACCTCCTGGTCAGCAGAGGCCTGCCCAGCCACCGAGGCAGCAGTCACAAAGCGGGTCGCAGCAGAGAGGTCCCGGCCAGCAGCCGGGCCGTCCCGGACCGCCCACCACCCAGCAGCCGCGGCCTGCGGCTCAGGGCCAAGGGGGGCCGGGAGGGCGACCCCCGCTGCAACAGAAGCCTCAGCCCCCACAGAAACCCAGTCAGGACAACCCGGCTGTGGGGGGCTCTCCACAGCTAAAGTAAGTCGCTTTAGATGATTCCAGATCAGTTTCATCTCATTTTTCATTAAATGAAGCTTGCAGCCGATGTGTACAGAAGTCAGGAACAACTGTGGTCAAAAATGTGTTGAAATTGTTTTTGAAATCACAAATTAGCCATGATGGAGAGAAGACAAAGCTCAGACCTCTCAAGGTAACAACATAACTGGTCTCAGATTAGGTGACTGGTATTAAAAGGATGACTGAAGTCGAAGTCAAGCTCACAAAAACATAAAAATAAGTGGCAGCCATCAAAATAAAAACAACGAGGAGTTTCTTCAACTTGTTGTAGTTTTTCAACAGTCTATTGGTGAGAGTCTTCCCAGATTTGAGGATTTGAGCTTTGTTTTTCTCCAATAACAAAATGAGAGGTGATTTTTAAGCTAATGGGGATGAAGGTACCACTGGGTGTTTCTGCTCCTGTACACACCAACAGAGGATCTTTCTTTACTCTTTGCCTGCTGCAAGACACGCATGCCATGAGAGAGATGCCTTTAAGAAAATAGGATCTTCCTGTATGTGCATGCCTTATTGATTCTTACATTTTATTGATTCTTCAGCAGCAGTTTCATGTCAGATTGTCTGGAGGGATTGTGATCCGTCAAGCAGAGGGGAATTTACTGCTTGTTTACAATCTATTTTGTGAGAAACTCGACAAAATGCTCTAAATCCTTTTAATCTGATTCCCTTTATCATTTATTTCTTCCCTGTTTTCTCTCTTTATGATTATTCAGAATTTATTTTGTTCCTACAATATCAGTCAGACTTGTAAGCATGCTGTATAATTGTTCTGGATAATGTTAAAGAACTTTTTTTCAAGGTGCTGAATCTTCATGTGACTGCTTTAGGAACGATCGAATGAGTAAAAATATTCATTTTCATACGTGTTAAACACTCAAGAAATGTAATGAGAAGCTTTGAATTTTGAAGCGTATGGAGAGTTGCGCCTACTTTAGTGATCAGCACTGTATCATTTATAGTTTTGACGATTCTTCTATGGTATGGATCAGAGAGTATCATGAATCCCAGACAAAAACATGCATTAGTTGGCTACTGAAAACGTCATTCACTATTCATATCATGTCAAAGACAACTTGAAATGATAAGGCAACAGTGAATGACCTCAGAGATGAATGCACTCTTGTCATCTTTTACTGAGCCTTCTCTCTCCGGTCTCTCCCTCTTCCTGTCTCGCCATGTCCCGGTCTTTTCATTCCATGGGATTGCTGCATGACTTCAATCGTCTCTTCCTCTCCTCTATTGCCATTTTCCTCTCTCTATAGCAAATCCCAGTCTCTTACCAATACCTTCAACCTTCCAGAAACCCCAACCCCACGAGCCAGCCTTAGCCAGGACGAGGTGAAGGCTGAAACCATACGCAATCTACGCAAATCTTTTGCCAGTCTCTTCTCAGACTGAGACGGCACTCGCCCCCCCCCCCTCCCCCTCCCCCTTCCCTTCCCTTCCTACAGAAAGAAAACTGGACAGGCAAACTGAAGAGACAGACCCTCTTCCTCCCCAAACAAACAAGGACCAACAGGACGCCATATTCGAATTCGTGTACACGGAGCTTGACGAGAAAAAGCCCACTCTTCACACTCACTGCCTACACAAATCTTTTACAAGGAACACAAGCTAGAATACAGTTAGGCACTGATGTTCGAAACATTCCTTGCCTTGTCTGAAGATTAAGTAAATCATCTAGTTGAAGTGTGTGCGCGCACCACACAAACGCTTGTATATGCATGGACACACAAATGCAAAAATAGGAGAGAAAAACCACCCAATACTGCTTCACTTGTTTGTTGGTGCCGTAAAGTCAATGTGGTCTTTATGTTTAAAATGGATTATGGAACTGTACAAAAGTTATTTTTGTAGGAACAATAAAAAAGCTGTTGTTTTATTAAAGAAAAGCAACAAACAAGGCCCAAAGTAATGCAGTCAGAGCTGTAGAATCATACCTGCAGCGTATTATTGAGTAGAAATAAGGTAAATGAGATAAAAAGCCACAAAATGAGACAAACACCAGTTTTGTGAGGACAGGTGTGTGGACAGCAGTAGTTTCACTCTCACACACACCTTCATATGACTGAATACACTCTTATACAGCTCTAAACCACCGTTGCACGTTGGTTTCCTCCAAAATATCCATGTCAGAAATGTGGCAATTCCTCAAGCGGAAATATAAGTCAAGAAAATGTTCTCCTGACAGGAACAAGACAAACGAAGCAAACTTTCTGCTCCCTGCAATTCAAATAGTTTTTGTACAGTACAGAATTCATTCCAGCTGCGCACATAAGATGTCCGATGTTAGCAAACGCTAGAAATGTTTGAGCTCTCGACCACTCATGGTGATGGCTTATCTGCATGTCAACGGGAGGCGGTGGTTGCGTTCTCCAACCCTTGACTTTTGGTGCTTGTAACTGTGTCGTCACACCTAGTTGAATTAGTTCGTAAATTAGCCTCGTAGGTGTTCGTGCGTTCGTCGTTGCTCCCAGTTTTTTCTTCGCGTTCACTCTTTCGTTTTCTTTTTCCTCGCACAAGAGCAGAAGCTCCAGAGCTCCCCACCTTTTAACGCATGCCTTACACAGACAAGCACGTCAAATCAAATGGAGGTGTCTCAGGGATGTCCAGTTGATTGTGGCACTTGTGTGTGGGTGAGGGTTGTTCCATTGCAGTCTTGCTGTGTTTCGTTTCGTAGTAGGTGAAGGAAAAGCATGCAGTTCAATGAGGTAGAGCGTTTTATTGTTTCAAAAATACATTTGCACACAGACTATATTGCAAAATTATACTTGAATACAAAGACATGGACTGATGTATGAAGTCTACTCTTTCAGGTTTTATTCGTCTGCCACGTGACAAAGCAGCAGCTCACAGTTCCCACAGCGGGGCGCTGCTGCGTCGGTGACAGGTGTGGCACCGTGGGATACAACATAGACAGGGTTGGTAGCTGTTCAGGTAGAGTTAGTGAAAAATGGTATTTATATTTTTATTTCATAGTCCCTGAATTTCACAACAATGTGACGAGAAAAGCTTTCGACTGTAAACCAGCTGGTAGTTTCGTGGATGTACACCGAGTTTTCCTATTTGTGAGGTGGTAAAGGCGGCGCACAGGGGGACTCTACGCTCAACTTGAACCCTGAGTCTGTATTGAAAAGAAACAGCAGAGCTCCGGCTCTCATGCAAGGCGTCTCGGTTTTCAGCGGGTTCCTGGCGGGAGACGAGAGGTCCTACTGAAAAGCATAATCAGCCAAGGAATGTTCCATTCTGAGTTCATCTGTACAATATAGCAAGAAAAACAGTGTCAAGGAAAAGGAATGTCAACTGTGGGCTGCTCCACTGCAGTACATTTAGCTCCACCTTTCCTTTGCACTGAACACTTCACTATAATCCAAGACAGGGGTTTTCAAGGTGTGGAGGGATGAGCTCCTTGCAGAGCTGCCCCCCCCCCCCAATCTCATGCTGTACATGCTTGGGCTCTTTTGAAAGGAGGTTTTTTGATCAAATGAAAGACATTCCTAATATTTTACACTTCGAAATTTTTGCACATATCTATTTAAATCACTTTTACACGAGAATTAGTTCTGACAACGTAGCAAAACAACTATTTTTACTCTTCACTTACGGCTTTTTATTGTTGACAGCTTGAGTAAAGTTGTGTTCTTTGAACGCGCAGACACGCGTTTGAATCCTGGTTAAAGCAGGAAGTCTTCAAGGCAAGTTGTGATGACTTGCTGTGGCAAGGAGTTAAAGACACACACTTGCTCTACTTTTATCATTTGTTCTCAGAGGAAGCAATCATGCTCGGAAAAGACATCCTCCTGACCCCCAGCTGCACCCCTGCCCTGCAGGCTCTCAGCAGGGGGGCCGCCACCCACACTTTGAAAACCACTGTTTTCTTTCCAGGCACTAAAAAAAAAAGTCTTCCAAAAGGAGTGCATTAGAATCTGAATGTCTATGTAGTACGGCAATATCAAGCTTTTTTTTTTTTTTTTTCAAGAGAAGACCCTGTAACCAAGATTACTAAGAAGTCTCGGCTTCCCTGCAGATTCTCCATGCTGCCGTGTTTATCGGTCTGTTTGTGTGGCCACAGTGACCCCTTGTGCTCAATGGTGCATAAACGTGTGAATGTCGTTTCTGTAACTGGTCAAACCAAATAGTTGTGTTGTGCAGAGCTCTGACTGATGCTGACTGTCACGTTCCTCCCCCCCTGCTGCTATCCGTGCTTATTGATATTACGTGTGTCTCTGAGTTCTTCTATTTTTAAACTCTAAATGTTTGTATGATTACTTTGTACATGCATCATTTCCCTTCTATGAAGCACGACTATCTGGGGCTCGCAAGTTTGTACATTCGTGATTCAGGGCTTCATTTTTAAACTTTACAGGAACTCAGTGTCATTACATAATTGTGGGATTTGTCACGGCACAGCCTACCGGCAGGAGGATCAGTGAGGACAGTTAGTGTTACACTGGGTGTGTAATTTATTCAAATGAGCCATTACAATTAGCATGGATGGGTAACTCTGACAAATGTCCTGTCACTCGGACGTTTCAATGACTCCTCCAGAGTCTGACAGAGAAGTCAGTGCAGAGTAGGTTTGTATTTAAGTTTATGACATATTTTTTCCGTTGCAAAGTTTACACTATTTATGGTGAATATATTTGACTGTGAATGTACATCTTTTCTTTCTTTTGGAGCTTTTTGTTTCCAAATGCACTGTATAATCATCGTGAAATGATCAAATCCTTCAATGAATTTCAGTCAAACTGATTGTCAGTCGATGCCTGCCAGATATAAAAGTGTACATCTTCAGTGTAAGTGCGAAAAATCAAAAAGAGGAGGTTTTTTTCTGTGAATCAAAACTACGAAACCTGCATAATGTAAAACACAGTGGATTATTGAGCTAAACATAAAAATCGATGTTATATGCAATGTAGCGATAATATGTGAAAGATGAGTATGTTATCAAAACATGCACATGTCCAATAAAGTCTATGATCAACATTTGCTGTTTTGTTTGCTTCTGCTGCCAGAGGACCGAAACCGTAACATCCAAGGCTCTTCTCAGTTTACCCACTGAAAGAACCTCCTGTCTTTCGACACTATAAATGCACATGCACCTTTCACACACTGAGCAAAAATGTGCAACACGACCAAAATACGTGACAACATAAAAACAACTAAATCTTTGGGCTCATGGTCAGAACCAGGCCCCGTACGTTTCCAACCTCCGGGAGGCTTCTAACAACTGCACCTTGTATTTACAGCAGTCGTATTATTGTGACCACAAGGTGGTGTGAGCCTGCAGCGTGACGACCACAAGCTGCCCTACTGGGTTCACAGCGGAGAGCTATTTATTGCACGACTTCACACTGCACTGTGTTAGGTTGACTCATAGATGTGGTCAAGCTCGAGAGCGGAGGAATGGGAAGCGCTTTTCATTCAGACAAAGCCGAACGATGCTGTGTGGTCAAGAACCGAAGCAGATTACTTTTTTCTGCTTGTTCATTTTAACTAGTTGTTCAGAAATCATTATAATGCGAGTTTTTGTGACAGTGCTGCATCTGTAATGGTTTCACTGGAGATCTGTCAAGGAACAAGGCCTCATTGTTTCTGACTTCTGATACACTAACAGAGTCACAAGTGACACACAGAGACGTAGAATGTTCAAAGACAGATTGCACAAATGAAGTAAACACAAAAAAACGGGCTCAGCTTGGTTCATCTTAAAAGGCTGCAAGGAGAATGCCGTTATTATGTTCTCTTATACTTCGATTTTTTAAGGGTTTCAGATGTGAATGCAGCAGCTGCAGCTGACAGGGGCCCACAGTACTATGCAAATCCGTACAAGAGACTAGTGTGTTTCATTGCCTTGCGACAAATCGATGTCTGCGTCTCCAGCTGAAACAAAAGCGGTGAAATTGACATATTTGCATTTCTTTACTCACAAAATAACTTCACCCTGTTCAAATACTTTGGCTGCCAGATATCAATCGATGAGAAAGGTTTAGTTTTCATGACTAAATAGACCAATTTCCCCTTTTCCTTTGGAAAATTTCAATGCAGACAAAAGTGTCTGGGGTGCAGAATCCAATTTGCAGGCAGGATGTTTTATAGCTGATCGCTCATGAAAGGTCAGAGTGATTTTTAAAGCTCTGCCTGCCCGCTTGCATTTCCTTTCGGGCTGCCCAGCAGGCCACGCTGCTAGCACCTGACAAATCTTCATTTGGTGGGCAGGTAAACGACTCGTTTGATCAGCAAAGACAAGATTTAATAAAGCAATTTTTTCCAGACTTTAAACCCCCCTGCTGGAGCTGGGATGACTTTGCTATCTTGACGGAAGACACTGAGCCTGGGACGGAGATGCGTCACTTACTGGCAAATCTGTTGTCAAGGAAAAAAAACCAAAAAAACGAAAGGAAATCGTGAAATTTCTCGTACTGCAGCCTTCGGTTGGGGTTTAATCATCCTGAGGGAACTTTTACGACTTTGCTGGTCACATACGAGGAGTTTCAAGGGTTCTGCCAACAAAGTCTCGCTCTGGTACAGTCAGTAGAGAGGAGCAGAGCGGGAGGGGCTCTCACTACTTCATCTCCCAGCCAGGATATTTCTAGAGCTGACCCATTTAAACAGCCCGCAGAAGCTGCAAGCACAGGTGCATCTGGATGCTTGCGACCAGAATGCGTAATTACATACATTAAGTTGCTATTTATTCACATATCGAAGTAACTGTCAAAGCTCATTTGCACATGCAGGTTGATGGGTGGCAGGCCAGGGTGCGCTTGATTTGTAAAGGGAAAAAAATTCCAGGCATCCGGGTCAAATTGTGCTTGTGTCATTGATCTAAAAGTGCTTGTTTTGAATACACAACAAATTAAAAAAGTACTATCCTCGATTACTATTCCTTGATAGAGAGAGAAAATGTGATGCTGGTCCACATTTCTGATGTTTTATTCAGTCTGAGTGACGAATGGAAGTCTGAATGGGAAGCAGTGGCTGTTACGGCTATTATACATGGCCTACAGGCTTAGACAATTAGTGCAACCCGGTACTGCTTTGCATTGTGCTGCTGCGGGATGGAGGGCGAACGATATCCATATTTAGAAGGCCCTCATTGATTCTTCCCAACTGAAGCACAAAAGATTTGTTGTTGGTCCAGTCTTGAATGGCAGCGTGTTGATGACAGTCCCGCATCAGAAAACCTCCCGCTGACCTTAATCAGCATTTGAAAAAAAATCTCGTGGAGCTCCGAGCCGGTGTGGAACTTCTCAAAAATGTAATATCGCCCCGCTCGGTTGCCTTGTCGTTACATAACGATATCACAGTGACAGTGCACAACCACAAATAATACACATTATCAGGCGATGTTGTGAGGAGGCAGCGCCCACTGAGAGGCCCATGCATTCGCTCTCGATGTGGTTCCCCTTTAATAAACTTGCACACATGACTGAGTGATTTCTTAGCCAAAATGGCAGATGATGAAGGATGAGAGAGTAGTGTGCAATAAAGATTTAATTAAGTCTCACCATGGGATGTCTCACTGTGACTCCGGAGACCATGACAGGGAAGTTTGTGTTTGCTCACTGCAGCTGTGAATAAGACCTACACTATTCTTAATTTGACCTACATGAGGAGGGGGGCTTAGACGGTGCAGTGCGCACATGATTGCAGAGCTCGCGCCCCTTTCTTACTTTCACCGCGAGGGTGCCAGAGGGGCTCTCCTTATGTTGAACCTTATGTTAAGTTTAAACCCTCAATCTGTGCTGGGGATAATCTGGAGCGAAGGACGCATAGGATACGTGAATGTACAGTCAGTGAGAGGACGCGCTGCCAAATCCCTCCTTCGGTCGCATCCGCAGATTACCGAGAAGTTTACGAGCGCTTTTCACCTCCCCTCATCTCGTCTTTATGACGCGAGTTTTTATGGTCTCAGTGGAAGACTTCCCATCAGCACTTTACTTCATTCCCCTTTTGAAATCTGCTCGGTCTCTTTTGCTCCTACTCGGTGTGGGTTGCCATGGATACCGCTCCCAAATGGTTTGGCTTGCACATGAATTTGTTTATAAGTGTTACTTGGAGCCGACTGGAATGTTCTTTTTTTGTGCAGCCAAGGTAAACATGATTACCTAATTGAGCACAGGCTTAATTATATATACCAGCCGCTCCCATTATCACCATGACTTCATTCTTTTACCTGCACGTAAAATATTAATTTCATCAAGGCTTCTTCAGGGAACGAATGCGAAATCACTTCCTCAGCTGCAACTTTCTCATTGTGCCGAGTCAGCTACCTGGGGAACCAGCAGGTGGGCCTCTGGCAATATTACTCCACACTAGAAAAACCTGACATTCTCCCTCACAAACAATCCTAACTGATCCGAGAGAAATCAAACACCGCTCCGATGTGGATTCAACCCGTTCTCCCCGAGCTATAAAAAGAAAACCAACACTCAACGACTTCACGTGGCGGCGTCCAAATCCTCGGGAAAGGCTGAGGTCTGAGTGGCGTGCGCCCTATATGGACTGCTACCACTGTAAATTATGTCTGGGTGGGGCGGAGAAGGTTGGACAGAGAGGATTGAGTGGTTTAATTTGCTGAGGAATTAAGCGGGGCTCATTTGGATTTAAGGGAAGACTGGCTGCATCTCCTACCGAGTCTTCATATTCACCACTGGCGCATTTCAGTCGCCTTTGAACGTGAACCCACTGAATCACAGTGTCTACACATGAATGTGGGTGGATCTACAGGAACCAATTACATTCAGTCATACGTCTATCCAAGAGGTCTAATTCTGGCTGTGTGAAATATTCAACGCTGCAGGGGATTGAACAAAACATCTTGAGGGTCCCTGAAGTGTTTCTTGTGACACAGTGAAGCTATTTGCTTAACTAGGTTAGGTTAAATGCGTTTCTCTGGTTTTTCCTTCAATATGTCATTCGATTTTTAACAGAAAAAAAAGCCTGAGTTTCATTTTTTTTATCTGCCACACTGGTTATTTTGAACATTATGTCCTGGTTGTGAGCGCATCCCCACACCTTATATAATTCTGCTCAGAAATCAGAAACAAAGTTTGCAGGGAGTCACTTAATCTTGCATCCAGTTAATTGGAGACAGCTGGAGAGCTGAAGGTTGTTTACAGAGCCGCATGAACGCTTGTTTCAGCAGCCGATGCCGAGCGAAGCGGCGTTCTGCTCTGATGTTGTTACTTTGTGGTAATATAAGCCTGATTGATCCCCATCAGAGGGACGCCTAATCAACAGAGAGCCATTGATTTCCTCTCCACACAGTCTACGAGGTGCCTCAGACACCTGCTAGCGGCCAGCTGACAGACACTTATGCCTGCGAACCAACAGCTGACACAAACTGATGCCAGTTCACTGTGTTGGGAGAGTGAGTCACACGTGCTCGGATAGATCCCACTCTCAAGGATGCTGGATGCGGCACAATGTGAGATCCACTGTATTCTGATTCATGTCTCATTCACGTGGTTTGTCACAGATGGGAGTCTCAGTTAGCTGTTGTGTTTTGTAACCGGAATGCAAAGAGAGGAGAATCAAGACAGTGATGCACACAAAAAAGGAGGCTTGTTATATTGTCTGATCTAGCAGGAGAGAGCTGTCTCTTCTGTAACGAAATGAGCTCCTTCAAAGTAATCATTAGGGTAGTCAGCGTGAACCTCAGCACACAGTTTGTCCAGTGATTTCTATCTGCCAGGAGAGTGCTTCAGTAAGCACTTCTTGTGCGGCAGTCACATGCTCCGGGCCGCGGCTCACAGCCAGCTGTCCCCATCATCAATTCAGGCGATGCGGGAGGATGTGGCGAGGTGAGACTCTGAGGGCAGATGCGACGACACGGGGCAAACTGTAATGCAGGGTGAAGTAGGATTACCACCCACAAAGTCCAGCGGGCAAGGGGGAACATTTTGTCGCATTGAATTTGTGTTGTTTTAGGAATTTTTATGGGGTGTTAAGATTAATTTAATAGGTTCAGTTTACAGCACACCAATTAGATGAGTCAATCAAAAGAGCACAGAGGTGAAGCATTCTTAGAGAATATTTGCAGGCAGTTAGCCAGGCAATGCATTACTCAGTAACAACCAAACATAATAAAAATGTGTTGTCTTTTAAGGTGGTGATTTGTTGCTTTTCTGAGACAGACGTGAATAAAGGAGCTGCCACATTTAAAAAAATCAACCCTTTATGAACTTAACCAAGAAAAAAGAAATAGAAAAAACTATTGTTTTGTATTTATTATTTCCTTGGGTGAGAAGTAACAATAAACGCCTAAAAAATGGTGGTAAACCACATAGTTTGCTATATAATGGTCTCTACCAAGCACCTGAGATGTCACTTCATAAATAGTTCAGGTATTCATGAAAATACCCCCCAAAAAATTGTGAATTACAGATCTTATGCATAAAGATATAAGTAACTGAAATGGTTTCATAATTGTAATATTTCTTCCCTTGTAAAATGCTCCAAACAGAGTCAGTTTTCACTGTTGCTGCCTGACAGGTAAATGCAGGTCTCTGTGGTCTTTATGGTGAATCAATGAACAACTAGTGCTTAGACAGTTTTCATCCATTTTTCAGAGCAAACAATGAAATATTAATCCAAAAGATAAAAGGCAACTTCGGGCTGATTGATAATAATCGCACATAACTTCAGTCCCAATTACATAACGAGAAAAGAAAACCTCCTGTTGGCAGAGGGCTGATTTTTTTCACGTCATCGTTTCTACCTCATCAGTGTGGGAGGATCATCGCCAGTGATCATTCAGGAGCACAGAGAGGCCCACGGCTCCCGGGGCTTTTAGTCCTGCATGCTCACTTTCCATGAAACGTGAATCGGTTGTGATCACCCCCCCCCCCGCCCCACACACACACACACACACACAACGGACGGTAACGAAGGGCGCTGCGGGATGACCTAACCCGCCAGCGGTTCTCTCGGAAAATACCCACGCAGTCCGAGATTAAAGCTGCAGATCTCGGAGATGAACAGAGAGAGAGAGAGAGAGAGAGGGGGGGGGGGGGGGGGGGGGGGGGGGCAGGGAGAGAGAGAGAGAGAGACCGCAGTGCTGCTCCAAGACTGAACATCCAGAAACCCTCCGCCCTCCCTCCTCGTCCTCCTCTTTCCTCATAAAAACACGCACAACCACGCCTCCAGATACACGCGCACAGGCGCAGGCTCAGACACACCTCCTCCTTACCCTCCATCACACACAAACACACACGTACACACACGCACGCACGCACTCACAAAGGCGCTGCGAGTGTAGGAGCATCGCAGGGGGAAGCAGACAACATGTAAAGCATGAAGGACGAGCGTTCGGCTGCGGGAGGCTCACGGCAGGTGCGGCGGCGCTGAAGCGGCTCCTCGCGGAGGACAAGCTGCCGCGTCCACCGCCGCATCCCATCAACTCTCCGGCGGAGACGGGTAAGGCCTCTCCGGTCCCCCTCGGGGAAATCCTAAATGTCCAAACTTAGCCGAAGTCTTCCTCTTCAGCTCCCCTCCTCCTCTTCCTCCTCCTCCTCCTCCCCCGGCGGGCTCCGTCCTGATTTGAACCCGCGGCTCCAATTTTTTTTTGGTTTGTTTTCAAATGATGTCATTCCGGCTCAAAGGCATCGGGTCAGCCACAAAGGATGGCGGCGGGCCGTGCGTCCCTGCCGCAGGACCAAAATAAAACGGGGGTGCCCAAAATGCGTTATTTGATAAGGCTTGAAGGCTGAATGCGCCTCGGTGAGGGCCCCCGTGGGGAGCCCGCGGACAAATCTGCCTTGGATTTGTTATTGTCGGGCAAATACTGCGAAGAGCGACACAATCTCCCAAGTTTAAAACGCAAACAATTAAAAAATATCTCCCCAATTTCGCGGAGACTGCGCGTAAGGCCACTGCCTCATGCTTTAAAAGTGAAGCGCCAGGGGGGAGAAAAAAAATCGGCGTTTGAATGGGTTTGTTACGCAATATCATTGTTGCATCCTATGATATAATTGCACATGAATGCCAGGGGGTAAAACCTCCCCGGCTCTTCATGCTGATGAGCCTCTCGGTCATTTTATTTTCTGGGCTGAGATTGTGCCCTCCGTGTGCAGCCGCAGGGTCGTTTAATGGTTTCATTGCTGTGTGCTGTAGCCATGGAGACAGCATGTGGCATGTGGTTTTATACTTGTGCTAGAAAGTGTAGTGCCTCTGCTGAAAAGGTGCCTCAGACCATGAAGATGAGCTGAAGCAGGAATGCACAGTTTAGCCAGACGAGATGATTTCATTGCAAACACTGAAATCTGTTGCATTTTGCCTCCATTGTCCTAAATCTAAATAGGGGGTTGTTTATCAAAATGTGAAGGAAAACAAAACAATTAGATGTAATTGGTAGCCTCCTTGTGAATCTACATTAATATTTGATATATTTCATTGACCCATTTTCATGGTAACTTTTACGGGCCTCTTTATAAAAGCTCATTTATAATTCCTCCAACATCATTAATTGATGAGCATCTTATTAAAGCAATAATGTATCAAACTCTGCTCAGCACCTGTTTGAGAGGTCCTAGATTGAGGTAATAAGTAAGGCTGTTCAGTGTTGTCCTAATGAATCCTATTGGGCCTCAGCGATCCCTGCTGACACCTCATTTTATTCATCTAAATGTCAAAATATAACAAGCTAACAAGTCAAATCAAAGCATTTTGTCCTATTACGTGATGTATTCTGATCATTCTGAGACTCTTTATAAGGATGTTCACGTTTCCTTTCTGATATATCAGAACAAATGACACAGAATGTGTCCCAGATTGTATTAATGGCTCTCTGCCAGCAATTAGACATTAGTCACTATAGTCCCAGCAGTGATAGTGCAGCAAATATTAGTATAGTATGACTGCACTAGAAACCATCTCATCCAATTCTCTTAAACTCAACTGCATTTCAGCTCAGCAATCCAAATGATTATGAAAGGTAGAATTATGCATTGCTACATCAGCTGCTTGCAAATCTAAACTGCACACGTTGGTGTCCCATGATATGTGAAAAAAAAGAAGAAACCCTGTGCAAATCGGTGACTCAGAGTCTATTTATTGTGTGCCGGGGTTGGTTGGGAACCGACACGATTTTGAGGTGTGTTGTACAGACATGAGAGGGGGATGGCTGGTCAGTCCGCTCTCATCACGGTGAACAGATGGTAACTCAGGGTTGGCTTGTGGGTGAGTGCCAACAAGAAAGCCCACGTGTGTCTCTGACACACAAAAAAATATCCATTGTTGAAATGTTTGGTTACAGACCTCAAAATAAATACTGTTTAATGAAGATGATGTTTCATTAATTAAGTTTGTATTGGTTGTTTTTGACTATCAGGGTTTATTGTCAGGATAAACTCTGTCTGTGCTTATATTTCTGCATTTTGAAAGAAACACAAAACATGCATTACTCCCACTAACAAAACTTTTTTTGAAGTGACTGTAAGTTTCTTTTCTCACAACTCATTATCTAACATAAGAAATGCAACTGTGTTCAGTATAGAAAGTTTCAGTTACTCAGTTGGCTGAGTTCAGGGTCTTGGCCACCTTTTTTGAGCAGTGCAAAGATTTGTTGGTATTGTTGCAAAATTTGTCTGAACGGAATGCATATTGTAGTAAGTTTTTCTATTTATTTTTAGACATTTTCTCACCCAAAAATCCTGTAATTCGAGCTCTTTTAAAATGGAGTGTTTTGTCATGTTGCTGTGGCTGAGTTGGTCCTCTTGGCATGTTTGTAACCTGGTTAAATATTAAGTACTGTCCCTGTTAAACTTTTCCTTTTGCAACCTTACAGGTCTCCATCCAGGACACCAAAAATATGTTCCCAAAATATGAAATTTTGCTTATATTTCCTGAACAGAGCATTCAGTGTGTTTGTTGTTTGAATATCAAAGTTATGATATAACAATCTAACTGGATTTGCTTCGTCTTTTTCCTCCTGCAGACTGTGTTGATCATGAATCACACTGAGTGGAGAGCATTGAAGTTCCTCTAAGATGACACGAACACATCCCCCTGATATACTGGCATCGACTCTGTATCGGGACATAAGTGTAAACCCCACCACCGATTGCTCCATTTCTCTCCATTCATCCCAGCAATGTGACTCGAAAATGATCGATAAATCAGAAATCATTAACAAAAGACACTGCCGCAGTTTTGACTTCATCGAGTCGCTGGATGACCCGCAGCCCTTTTCTTCTTCGATGGAGTATCCGTACAAGAGGTCTGATCAACAGACACTGAACAAAGATCTCATGTGGAATGGACTCGATCAGCCGGGACACCTTCGCTTTTCGTCTCCTGACCTGTTTAACACCAGGCAGTTCCAGCAGCACAACTCGCAGGACAAAACCAACCACCTCACGTGGTCAGACTCTAAGAAGCGTTCACGGTCCAAGAGTGCTCCCCGAGTTAAGGCCACACTCACTCCTGTGCCCATCTCGGTGTCGCCTCCGGGGGCCAGGAAGGGGAAGGACGCCCCTCAGGCTGTGACGGACACTTCGAGGACTACTGAAACACAGCGAGAGACCTTTTCCTCAAACCGGGCGTTTTTGAACGAGGTGCATCCAATCAAATTGCAGCCGCACTCTCCTCTCTATGTTTCAGACTGCTTTGAGGAGAATAAACCAGACAAGCCTGCCGTCACCCCTCACGTCAGGTGCCGGGTGGACATCAAACCAGATGCTGCCGTGCTGCAGCACACATCCAGACAAGTTCCCAATGTACGGACTGACCATCCTTGGCAGAGATACTCCCAGGCCAGTAGCAGTAGAGGTCTGTATGTACCACGGCAGATTGTCTCCTCACCGACGCCCACTCCCAGCGAATGCTACAGTGGAGATTTCAGACAAGGCTACCACTACACAACCAGCATGTCTCCTATTTCCTATCAGCATCTAGACACGCACAGGATGCCATCGCCAACAACACCCTATCTGAGTCAAGAACAAAGAGCATACTCGAATCCCAACATACCCACCAAGTTTTTCTACACGGAGGATGCTATTCGGTATCCTGTCCATCCCTATTCCCGAGCCTACTTTCAGGATGATCGGTCCAGCCTGACCAGCCACAGTAGTACCGTGACAAGTCAGTACGATCCAAGAACTCGATGGGTGCACACCCTTCCTGTCAGGTCATATTACACAGACCACCTTTCCAACAGAGATTCACCACACTCGGTATATAGTCGACCTTATTCGACAAGCGAGGCAGGATCCTACTTTTCTCAAACGCCTCTCTCGAGAGCTTACTATGGAGAGGACAGCCGCTTCAATCCCTATCAAATGAATGGTTCCAAGTTGTTCTATTCCAAACCATACAGCTCTCCTGAAGACCAATATTTTCCATCAAGGCTGTATCACACGGAAGGCCGTCGGCGCCCCCGAATGTCCCAGGCCTTTTCAGACGACTGGTATCGTTCAAGTATATCTGGGTACTCCAACCAGTCTTCTCAGCAAACACCACCGAGGGTAAGGCAAGACCCCAGCATGCCCCCATGGTTTGTAAACAGCTGTATGGAAACAAATCGACTGGGAGCAGAGGCCAGAAACCACTCAAAGTCTTGGGATAATATTCTCTATCCGCGGCATGACAGAGAGCAATCCGTCCCACGTGGACGGAGCTACGAGAATCTGTTTTACCAAGTGAGACATGCGGCATCCTCTGATGTCACATCACAACCTGTCATACTAAACCTTTCGAGTTCACCCAGGCGCTACGCGGCTCTCTCACTCTCTGAAAACTCCTTGGAGAGGAGTTCAAGCAGTCCCTGGAGGAACACCAAGAGTGGACACTGGTTTGTCACTCCAGAAATCACTATTACCGACAATGACATATGTGCAGGCAACAACAGGCGGCGTGATGTCCACTCGGTCACCTGGGACGTGTCGGACAATGAAAAAACACCATCAACGAGAGTAGCACAAGAGAAGCAGCCGTCGGAAACAAGTGACTTTACCAAAGACCGGAAACACAACAACTTTTCCCTTCAGCAGAGTCTGGAGCAACTGGATGAGCTCTTAGCGGATCTGGTCGTTGACTACAAACCTCCAACCAGCAGGAAGTCAAGCGAAGACCTTATCGACCAGCTGAAACAGCTCATCACCGAAGACGACGAGAAAGACAAAGATTCCCCCGTGCTTGAAAACTTAGGCAGCCTGAGCATGCAGTTCCCATCCTCCAAATCCAGCCCTGATACAATCAAAGACCCAGACAGTGGGTGTGACGCTTTACAAAGGAGTGCTGAAGAGTGTTCTCCGGACCACAGCACAGATGAAGATGACACGATGGTGTGTGCAAACAAAAAGTGCAACCGGGCCGAGAATATGTTCAATGCCTGCTTGTACTACAAATCATGCCACAGTTGCTACACCTTTTACTGCTCACGAAATTGTCGCAGGGACGACTGGGAGACCCACAAAGAGACATGCCTCTACGGCCGTGTCAGCAGTGTGTGTCGACACACTCTCAAGTTCTGCAGAGAGAACTCAGAGATTCACAAAGCCTTCTCACGTGTTGCTAAAGCTGGCTATCTCTCCAGGGGGAGAGGCGTTCTCTTTCTGGGTTTTGCTAATCCAGACACAGCTGACAACTTCCTGCAAGTTGGACTCGAGAGCCTCCTCATGTCCCCCACATATTTATCTCTCAGAGAATTGGACGGCTTCAAGGACAACCTGGGTGGATACTGCAAGGAATTGCAGCAGGCAGGTAATGAGTATGACCCCAATGAATGTTTTCTTCTGAATGTATCCATAGCTGTTGGTGAACTAGTGCCTAACAGACCTTCTCCGAGGGTCCAAGCACCAACGGTACGAAAATATGCAAAGGTTTCCTTGGCCTCCTCGAGCCCCGACAAAAAGGTGCTGAAGAAGGATAGTGAAATGGAAACTCTCATCCTCACTCCACCTCCAGGCACACCAGACATTGACAAGGAGGGGGAGGATGGAAGAAAAGCCAGGGAGGTGTGCTTTGTCAATATTCAGCGTGAGCTCAGGACCAGAGGAGTCTTCCTTCGTCACGAGTACCCCAAAATCTATAATCAGCTGTGCGAGTTTGTCGAGAGCAACAAAAGGTTCACTCCCACTACTATTTATCCAATAGATAAGAGAACAGGGAAACAGTTCATGTGCATGATCATGGCCGCATCTGAGCCAAGAACACTGGACTGGGTGGGTACGCCTCATCTCTTGGATGATATTATATAGCATAGCACTAAATAGTAATGATAACGATGTCAAGCATTGTACATACTGTAAATACACAGCGTGATTAATCAAAGTGAAAATGGATATCTCTCGGAGTGTCAGTAATGAAACACTTTTAGGTTGTCCTCTGTTGTTTTGGCTTGTTTTGATCCCGTTGCACACAGAAGAGTATAGCCTGCATGTAGACTAGGCACAACCCCAGTTATCCAGGTGTTTAAGATGTGAACATGTATGATCTGTGCAGTTTCTGCTGACAATGTCTGAAGCACACAATATTTATGAAGTCCACATTTCATTGCCTATAATGACACAGCCAGGTTTCATATTCCTACAGTGACACACTATATATTTCTCCAACAAATGCTATATCAGAAATTTAGATTTTTACCTTGTTACAGTGTTTGTAATTTCACAACTGTTTATTGGTATTTAGGTATTATTTCTATGGTGTGCTGTAGCTTTGTTGGTATTCCTTTTAATTTTTTGCTATGTTAGTTCAGAACAAGTTCAATCCAACCACCTGTTCGTCTTCCCATTTCTTTTAGGTTTTTAGTTGGTTGTTGTTTTATCTTTTGACAAGACTTGATGTCATTCTCGTTTCAATTGCTTTGTTTGAAAGTGGCCTTCAGTCAAAAACAAAAAAAAAGCATTTGACACAAAGCAATGTATAGGGTTAGGTATTTCTAAAGGCTTTTGGCTCTAGATGTAGGTTGTTTGAACTACCATTGTAAATGAATAATTATTTTGCTCAAAGCATGTTATTTATATTCAGGTATTTTAATATTGATCTTGCTTATAACTAAATCTGTTATGTCAATGAGATAACATTTGATGCTTAGAAATGTAAAAGGTAAATTATCTATATATTGAATATCGCATAATTTGAACATCATGACCTTGAGACCTTATTGTAACTACTACCATAGTATGTTCTTATTTAAACTATATGCAATAAAAGAGCAACCTTAACATCTATATTAAAATCCTATTTTATTATAAAAGAAGAAGAAATCATTTGTGCCAAGAGCTGCAATGAATCTGTTTGCACTAAAATACAAATTATAAGATGAGAATGTTCCTAACAAAGCTGCACCACTGATCCTGGACATGATGATATGCCTGCATCCAATGCCATTGTTAACTAATCTAAGGTTGCTCTTTTACTCAATTAAAATATCTTTGTGCAAGACCTTCCTCAACTTTATATTTTGTGATGTTTATAGCCGATATATAAATATATAATAAATGGAATTTAATGAGTGATTTCATGAGTTTGAATTTGTGTGTTGTGTTCCACAGGAAATCCGATTTATAAGAAACAGTTATCAAGGTATTTAAGTGCCATAGATTTGTCAGAGCCTGATGTAACGTGCATCTTGTTTGAAATTTTACACGTCCTCACTGAGCATTTTCTCTACAATCCATTCAGATTTCTAGTAGGTCATGTATTGACTGAATAACCCATAGCTGTCAACTGGTTTCTGTGTGCAATTGTCTGTCTGGTCAGTTGGAATTGGCTGCTGTGTGGATGAAGCAGCGTATTGATGGATGAACAGATCACAGAGCGTTTTGTCAGTGTCAGTGAGAGACTCAACTGATGGCAGAAACAGAGAAACACTGACAATCTGACGCAACGTTACTGAAATGGGATATGAAAAAAAATTTGGACGGAAAGTAGAATAGAAAACTTGCTTTTATGAGGAAAGGAAGTTATTTGTAACTAAATAGATTAATGTTTCCCAAATTTTAAACCGATCACTATAATATCTGTGCTTAACGGTGAAGAACTGGTTGTGGTTTCAATCTGAATGAAGCCATTTGCTCTCTGAATACTACATAGTATGAATATCTGAGTGACCTGCCTGGTTGTCTCTCAAGGGATCCTCGTTGGTTTTTCCACAACATTAGACCACCATCTAGTGGGGGAAAGTAAGTACTGCT
>JAUESF010000012.1:4491532-4505700 GCA_032274765.1 Malacoctenus tetranemus | reverse complement strand
GGTTGTCTCTCAAGGGATCCTCGTTGGTTTTTCCACAACATTAGACCACCATCTAGTGGGGGAAAGTAAGTACTGCTAAAACTCAACATTTAAATCAGGGGGTTATTCAGTATCTTCTATTGCAACAACAAATTGACTGAAATCTGCAAACTAAATGGAAAAAAAGGTTAAATAAAACACTGCTTTACTTGAATAAATGGATGTGATGTCAAACGCAGATATATTAAGTTTCAGCTATGTCTCATACTAAATCCAGGTCACGTTGAGCAGGGACAGGGTAGGCTACCCCCTTAGCAGGTCGCCAAACTATTGCAGGGCAAATATAGAAACGACCAAAAATCATACAACCACACATTCACACCTATGGACAATTTTGGAGAGACCGTCTGACTTCGAATGTATGTTTTGGACTGTGAGAGAAGAAGACAATGTTAGTCCTTGTACAAGTGAGAAGCATCACTTACCAACACTCTACCAGATGACAGATTTGGTGCTAAGACGGTTCCACGTCGGGCCATTTAACAAACTCAATTGCAAGATGAATCGCAGCAGATTGCAGACCTTTTGCAGTGGTCCATTTTGTTCAGTGGATCTGGGCCCATCATGCCTTATGTTGAGTTTTAAATGCTGTTTAAAGTGTCTGAAGAACCCACACATTGCCTGTTAAAAACAAATATATGATATGACATGGTTGTTACAACATATTTTTATCTATTCATTTGTTTTGGTCCTTTACGTGTTTGAGTTAAATTGGAAAATGTCAAATAGAACAATACAATGAGAGAGTGATGTCTTATCATCTTTCTTGTAATGTTATTAAACCCATTTATTCCATTGTAACCCTGTAATTTTAATGTAAAAGCTCCCTTTAACGGTGGCGCAGCTCCCCTTCTGCGCATGCGATGTGCGCAGGTCTCCTCGTGATGACAGCGAATGACAGCACTGCTCGCTCCTGCAGCAGCCAGTGTGAGACCGCTAACCGCCAACAAACAGTTCTTCTGACTCGAGAAATCTCATGATCAGCTGCGTTTAAAGAAGCTGCGAACAACCGGTACGGGGTAAATACATCAGGTGAGTGACCGAATACACGTTAGCACGGATTGTTGATCACATTTGGCCACTTGGGAGCTTGCAGCCTGAAGCTAAGCTAACGTAGCTAACCAGCTAGCTTATCATTAGCTTATCCTGTTGGACTAGCAGACGCTAGCACGGTTTTAACTTGGTTAACGTTACCGACGATTGTTGCATTAGCTCGTCGACCAGTTTTGCGTCCTGGGCTCTTCCTGTAAATCACTGCTCGCACAAGTTTTTCCTGATTCGTATCAGTGTTACAGATTTGTCTTGGTTGTGTCAGTTTCCTTCTTCGCGTTTCGCTACCAGACATTAGTTCTGTCGCCTTTTTGATATGATTCTCGGTTCCCACAGTTCTATTAACGCAAATAGACCGAGGAGACAGGATGAGACATTTTGAAATAACCACTCCTCTGTGAATGAGTGTCTTCCTGGCTGAATTTCTGTTGCCTGCTACCCCATCAAAATAAAGACACAGCAAGCTCGAGACAAAAAGAAAATCATGCCTCGGCAAGTAAAATGTTTACTTTTGGTTTGGTGCCTTATAGCGTGTCCATTCACACACTTATCCGGGACAGGAATGCATAAACCTGCAGTTATAACCATTTGGACCAGGTTTACATGACGTTAAAGCGTTTAGGCCAGCGAATAAGAAAGAAAAGCGTCAGTTGACACTATTGTGCCAACACTCCCACCAATAACTCAGTGTTATTTAATCCTGTTGCTACCTCCATTTTTTTAAGCTGTTATACCAGTTCTAGACTTTAAAGAAGTGGTCAAAGTTCATCAAAGGTAATTGGTTGAAACAGTGGTTTCTGAGCTGAGGCCCGGCACCCTATTTGGGGGGCTGAAACTTTGCCTGCTCTGAACATGACTGAATTACTATGACATATTTTAAACGACCCACAGTATCAAGAATTTGACACACTGCTTGTTGCTTTTATTTAGGAACACTTCTCTGTTTCTTTGTTGATGTTCTCCCAGTGTTTAACTGGTCTGTATTGCTGTCGTAAATCACCCATTGACAAGAGGTTTGACACCCTTAAACCAGTCAAAAACATGTTTTGTCACTTTTCTGTCCGTGACATAGTTACACAGTTTTGTTGTAACAACACAGACCTATTGTGTCTTTATTTCAGTTTGTGTGAGCTTTATTCCGTGTTTGTAGCTGTCACATTACACACGCCTGCATGTCACGGGATAATGGGATAGTTCTTGGTTACGATAAACAGGTCTTTGCTAAAACATAAGTTCAGTCCAACAGAGGAATATTAATGGCTCCTTCGCTCTCTGTACTGGTGACGACACATCCAAGGAAATGAGGTCAGTCGACTTTATGGTTTAACACAGCATTGACTTAAAAGTGTGACCAAGGGATCAGTCTTTTGCGCTGAAATAGGATTTAAAGTAATTCCTATGCTGATGCATTGCATACAAGAATGCTTGTGTCAAAATGTTCCTCCGAAAAAGTCAGCAGTGAACCCCAATGATACATTTTTTCACTTGTTTGAAGCCATCGTCCACTTCTATTTCTTTGCTGCGTTTACTTCATGCTTAGGTCTTCATTAGATTCATTTGGACTCAATTACGGAAATGTGTCTTTCTTTTATTGGACATTAGCACCCGCTAAAGGAGATGACTACTTATTGGATGTTATCAGAATGCTATTAACCGCAGAGCGAATGCTTTTTATCTGTGCGTGTATGACAAAATATTTACCTCACTGGTTTGGGACAGCTGCTGTTGAAGGATAGGATTTTGTGTTGAGTAAAGGTTGTGTCCCCATTAATGCAATTACTGTGTTTTTCTCAGAGCCATTTCTCTGTACCTTAGATTTGGGTCAGTGTTTTTGAGCAGCACAACACCATCAGTCACCATTTATCAGCCTATCTGGAAGCCTTAACACTCTGTTGAACTAGCAATCATTTCCTTGATCAAAAACTCACAAAGTATGGCCAAAACCAATCAGACAAATCTTCCATGGTAAAAGGTTGCTCTCATGTACAAATCAAAGTCAACAGCTTAGCTTTCACTTATGATGAATAGTTGTCAGTCCTAAAAATGCTGAATCCCATTTGTAACTAGGTTCTACCTATACTTCTTCACAAGACGCCAGATTTAAGGGCTGATACACAACAATCAACAGGAATAATGAATGTTGTTTGTTCAGAAAATTCCAATGTAAACCGAATGTGACTGATGAGATGTGGCGCAGTTGTCTCAGTGAGCCATGAAAAGTTTCGTTTTAGAAGATAAGAGTTTTTTTGTGTGTGTGCTTTCCCCCTCATAGTACCACTTCAGTTTCAGACAAGGAATAGATGTAATGACGAGATAGGTTTGCCAAAACCAAATGACTTTCATACGGTGACATCATTAAGGGAAACAAATGCGATCAACATTTATTTTAAAAAATGATTAGGTGGTTAAAAATGTGCTGCTTGCATGTCTGATGTCTGAGAAAGATTTTTTTCCTTCTCTGACAGAGGAAGTCAAATGAGACATGTGAGTCTTTAAACCACCCAAATGAACACAAACCTCTAAATAACTGACCCTTTTCCTGAATCTGTTTCCAACACTTCAGTCAATGCTGCGTGTGATGGTTCAGCTCCAGCCAATTTAGTGGAAGAGCATACATTTACTTATAAATGTCACAGGCTTAATGTAAGCTCCCTGCAAGTTGAGCAATGTGGTAAATTATTGGAAAAGGAAGTGTGAAGGGGATGTATCTCAGAACCACAGATACCTATTGTTGAAAGTGAAATCCCTTCAATATCTATAAAAAATCACTGTTGCTCCAGGAGTTTGTGTGTGTGCGCCTACAATCAAGTAGTGGGAGGAGTGGGCTGTGTTCCAGCTCTTTTGCTTCAATACTACACTATTTATTTACAGCATTTTCTTACATAATTTATTTTGTAGGTGCTGTGTGTTTCTAACAGATTTCAAAACTTCTTAATGTTCAATTTCCTTTTCTCACCCTTGCGATCTTTTGTTTCGCCTCCTGTTTTTACAGTCTTCTTCATTGTAATGATTGAGGAGTTTAAACAAATCTTTGAAGCTTTTCAGTCGCTGTGCACGACAGCTGTATTTATTCTCTCACACTCACCAAGTTGCAATTTGTGCCTTCCCTCACACTTGCCTGTTGTTTGGTTTCTCTTCTGCTTTAGAGTTCCTCAGTGAGCTCCATGACTGACTCACAGGGTAGCTCTGTACTGTGGCTTGTATTGGAGCTGAGCGTCGCATGAGGCGGTGACAAACCGCTGTAAACCCCTGAGTTAGCCACTTAATAGTGCAGTTGCTTTTTCACTTCTGTCTCAGTATGTTAGGAATGCGCTTAGTTGAGGACATGAGTGTGAATCAGCCCCCTCTTGTGCCAGTTACCTGTCTTTGTTTACATTGTGATGCAAAAAGCAACAGAAACCAGTGAAAAGTTTCCGTTCTTTTTTCACATAATATGACCAGTTACAAAAAAGGTCCTAAGTGCAGTTGTGTTCTTTATAACCAGAGTGAATATGAATGCTTTTGATCTTTTTATGACACAGTATGGGAGTCTCTCTTTCCTTACAACACCAGCACAAACAAAATAAATGATAGAACATGACTGCTAAGCTCATTCCTCTGTTTTGGGTCATGTCCTCAAAAGTATTTTTAAAGTTTCCTTCTTGCATAAGCATAATGTTATGATACACACTAGATCAAGTAACAGTAAACATTAGGTCAAGGTATTATTTGTGTTATCCTTCTAACATGAGTTTTTAATGGTGAATGGTGGACAGTAGACATAGCAGTGACTTCTCCTTCCTCAACACATTTTTTTCACAGATGGCTTACAATTTATTGTACCACCATATTATTTTATACTCAAGACTCCACTTAGTGGTGCTCACTGAAGGATTTACAAGTGCTATAAATAAATGGTTATAAATATCTTCTCACAGCGTGATAGTGTGTTGTGCCTATGCGTATATGTGAGTGTGTGTATTCATATTTTAATTATTGTGAATTTTTTTTTCGAACAGGGGAACTTCTTGTCATGTGAAGTTTAAGGCACCTGTGTTCTAGCATTTAAGTGTTTTGCAGAAATAATTTCTTTGTTTTTTTTCTGTAAAATGACAGAATTAATTATGCAGTGGTGTATATTAATGTAACACACATGTCGTACTTGACATTATTTCTGCTGAGGGGCAAATTAGCCAAGTCTTGAAAGCAAGTTGTAATGACTTCCTGTGGCAAACCCTCTGATAAGGGAGCAACACACACACACACACACACACACACACACACACACACACACACACACACACACACACACACACACCCTGCTGAGTAGCTAAATTCCTTGTGAGTTTTCTGTTTTTGTAGCACCATAGAAAGACCCACCTCACAGCAGAGGAAAAAACACTCCATAAATCATTTTTTCTCCAGCAAGTAAAGCAACACGCTGAATATGCATTTGAAATCATGTCTGGTCTGTTTTTTTCTCTCTCCTTATGCTCAAACAAAGTGACAATCCAGCAGAGTAATTGGAGATCGGTAATCACCATTTATTTTTGGTTTGCCAGGGAATTCATTGTAGAGTCTATCATTATGTGTTTAAATCTGCATAACCAATTTGATTTGTCAGGCATATCAGGTCTACCGTCGTGGTTGTCTGTTAGTTTGTGAGCGACAGACTGCCTTGCAGTCGTTCCCACTCTGAGGCAGTTTTCCTCAGTCTGGTCTCATTCTCATCCTCGCTCCACAGTTAAATCAGTGTTTTTTATGTTAGCTACCGGCCACAAAGAGGTTTTTGTCGAAAGGATTCACCAAGAAATCATTCAAATTTCATGCACTCGGTTGGGATTGTATGTTTTGGCTCCACATCTCTGGAAGGGAGAGAGTGATTTGCATTTTCGGCTGCGTAGCGTCTCCCAAAGCCTGTAAAGCATGCTTCTGCTGGTCTTACTGGGCCAGCATGTGTAGCACAATGAATACAAATGTCCAAATGTTCTCATGTGCATGATTCAACCATAAATAATAACTACTCTTTTGCAGAATGTTTCCTCATGTCGTGAAACAGTAAAACCCAAGTATCTGACTCTTACTGACAAATATAGAATAAACCATTTAGCTTGAAAATGTTTTCCTTTAGCTTGAGGTCAACAGAGCTGAATGATAGAACTCCTACAAATGTAGCAGTTACTATTTAACACTGACTTCCACTCAATTCTTGATCACGTGAGGCTTTTTAAAAAAGTTTCACGTTTACCTTGTCTTGACCTCATTGAACTCATTTCCCGTTTCCATGCTCTCTTGTGTCCAGCTTTTACTTCTCTGCCTGTTTGAGCTGGTGAAGATGGTGAAGCCAGACATCCACACTCTGGCCCATCACCTGAAGCAGGAGCGGCTCTATGTGGGATCAGAGAAGCAGCTGATCCAGAGGCTCAACAGTGATGTGCTGAAGACCGCTGAGAGGCTGTACAGGGCCGCTTGGATCGCCAAGCAGCAGAGGATCAACCTCGATCGCCTCATCCTCACCAGGTTGGGCATGAACACTCCGGTCTCAAGAAGAACTGATTTCAAGTAGATTGTTAATGCAAGGCCTGTCTGACTTTTCTTAGTTGCACCCTGACAAAAAAATCTATATTTTTATTTTTTAATACTGAAGGTTCACATCACCTGGTATATTTTTTCTAAATTTGAAGTTACAACACACTATTTCTTTTTTTTCTACACAAGAACAAGTTTATGACTTTTTGGTTTTCTGTGTTTACATAGCTCTCCCCCTAAAAACTGTTTTTTTTTTTTTCAAATAGCATGTGAGACACATTAGGAATGCTTGGGTGTCTTTCTATTCAACAGCCATTCTTGCAAATGAAATATGATAAAATTATATGAACTGGTTGCTTGGTGGCTTTTTTTCAATGCCTAACCCAAATGTAACGACTCTGTCCTGCAGCGCGGAGGCCTCTCCTGCTGAATGCTGCCAACATGCCAAAATGCTTGAAGATACACAGTTTATTGATGGTTACAAGACTCTGGGCTTCCAAGAGACGATCTATGGGGAGTTTGTGGCCAGGTTGAGGGAAAATCCCCGACTGGTTGCTTCCTGCCTGGTCGCAGGTGAGCGGCTGAACCAGGAACACACCCAGGGCGTTATCCATACCGTCTTCACCTCGCTATATGGAAACTGTATCATGCAAGAGGACGAGAGCTACCTGCTGCAGGTCAACATTTCCTCTTGTCTAGATTACATTATTGAAAAAAACATGTAGGTGATTCGGAAGTCCTTATTTGGCTCATCATTCTTTTTTTTTGCCATCTGCCAGGTGTTGCGATATCTGGTAGAGTTTGAACTGAAGGAGAGTGACAACCCTCGCCGTCTTCTCCGACGAGGAACCTGTGCCTTCAGCATCCTTTTCAAGCTCTTCTCTGAAGGCCTGTACTCGGCCAAGCTCTTTCTCACTGCTACCCTTCACGAACCAATTATGCAGCTCCTGGTAGAGGACGAGGACCACCTGGAGACCGACCCAGCCAAGGTGACGGAGCGCCTGACTCCGGCCCAGCAGGAGCGCTTTGGAGAGAAAGGCTCTGAAGGCTACAAGCAAAGAGTGCAGGCAGCTGTGGAGGCTAACGAAGCAAAGCTGGTAGCTCTGGTCAACAAGTTCATCGGTTACTTGAAGCAGAACACCTACTGCTTCCCTCATAGCCTTCGCTGGATCGTGTCTCAGATGTACAAGACTCTGTCGTGCGTGGAGCGTCTTGAAGTCGGTGAGGTGCGCACCATGTGCACCGATCTACTGCTGACCTGTTTCATCTGCCCAGCCATAGTCAACCCGGAGCAGTATGGTATCATCTCAGATGCACCGATCAATGAAGTAGCCCGCTTCAATTTAATGCAGGTGAGTGTCGGCACGTTTTATCCTTGAGTTTATAACTTGAGACAACTTTTTCACTGTCGACTGATAATGCATTCTCATTGTTATACAGGTTGGACAGCTTTTGCAGCAGCTGGCCATGGCTGATGATGATGCTGACCCCAGACGGAAAAGCAGCCTATCTAAGTTTGATAAGGTGTGTGTGCAAAGCAATATGTTGAGGGGTTTTTTTTGTCTTATGTCGGGGGCGGGGGGGGGGTGTGTGTAACTGAACTGTTTAATGTGCTAAGGGACTATTTTTGTTGTTTTTCAGAATTGTGTTGCTGCTTTCTTGGATGTGGTGATCGGAGGCCGAGCAGTTGAAACTCCACCGATGTCATCGATGAACCTTCTCGAAGGCCTCAGTCGAACGGCAGTTTATATTACACACAATCAACTGCTTGCGCTGGTAGGTTGATATCAATATGCGACAAAACATGATGTAATTGTCTTTGTCTGTTCCACGCTTATGCAGTTATCAGTTCGTACATTTTGAGTAACTCGCCAACAATTTTTTGACATGCTCAAACACTGATCAAAGTCATTAGCATAGTGACTGCCATTTCAATATATAATGTTGGGGTTAACTGGGTTAAAGCTACAAATAAGTCTGCAGTCTGAACCTGTTTCAATTTACAAAGAACATGTTTGGCAAGTACAAACCTGCCAAGGATGTTTTACATTCTTTATATTTAGATGTCCTCGTATCAAATGATTGGGGTGATCCAGAGAAAAACACCGCCCTCTTCCTGCACAGGTGGACTTTGTCCGTAATGTGATGGCAGGCGACCACCTGCGAGAGGAGGAGCACATTGCCCTGGAGACCCTGTTGGCCAACGTGCCCCAGTCTCGAACCGTGAAGAGCAACAGTCTGGAGCTGACTCCCTCCAACACCCCCCAGCTGTCCCCGGCTACGACTCCTGCCAACAAGAAGAACAGATTACCGATAGGTATCTTCTTTCACTGCCCATGAACTTGTGTTTTGCCGCTACCCGAAGTTTTCCAGATGTTACTTAGAGATGTGCTCCGTTTGACTCAGCCACTCGTCATTTATGAAAGAGAGGATCTGAAGGAGGATTTGCTCCATAGAAATTATATCACAATTTGTAACAAGAACTAGAAGTGTAATATTTTGTCTAATGAGAAGCAAATAAACAAGTGGAGTTGAGTGGTGATAGCAAGTGAAAGCCTGTGTTTTATAGGAAGCTAATGAGCTACTTCTCAGCTTGTTATAAAGATAATTAGCATGGCCTGGATTGAGGCTCAATTACAAAAATGACAACCAATTAAATTACCAAATATAAATGAACTAATTTTAATTGGAATGGATGGAAAAGATGCATAGATTACCTTCATTAGCATTTCCAAGACAAATTACGCTGTAGCAACACCCTCCTATTTAGAAATGAACCACTTGTGCTTGAATTATGACAGCTATGTACACAGTCTTGAATTGATACTTGAACTACTTTGAATTCTGAGACTGTGCTCTGTATTCTTTCTCCAACTCTCCACCTTGTCCTTCTCCTTCCCTTCTGTGCTGCCACTGAATGACCAGGACAACACTTAGCTGCTATAACATCCTGGGACCCCACAAGCACCTCTCTGTCTGCTCACATTCCATTAGTAACCCCTTTTGGTGGGTAGACTGTCAGTGTTTTTAGAGGTGGAGAGAACCTAACCCTCGTATCTGTTGTTTCACCTGGCTAACGTGTGAGATAACACCCATCATAGCTTTAGTTCATACTCCAGGCTGCACAATAACCCCGCTTCCTCGCCACTGTAACAAAGCACTGCTGTTGTCCATGCGCTCTCACCATTCTTGCTTTGCCTTTGCACAGTGATTTAAGCGTATCAGTAGAGCTAAGAAGTTCACCACTTATTATTTTTTCTAAGCTTTTCCATTTTCGCTTCCTCATCCAGCGGAGTATGGCCTTTTATTACCAGGTAGAGTGGGGTGGGTGGGGGTTAATGAGTCCACGATCTATTCGCAAGTCGTGGTTAGAGTAAAGAAGCATCTAGTGAATTTCCTGCGTATAATTGGCAAAGATGCTGTGATGACGTGACTGTGTTTTTAACAGCAGAATCTGCTTATCTTGCACAGGGAATAGGTGAAATTAATTACACTGATAGTGTCAAAGATTCTGAGTGTTTATATTAACTCCTGGTTGTTGAGGCACAATTTCAGGTCAAATAAAAGCACCTTAGCTGGAGGACATTTATCAAAAAATATGTCATATTATCTTTATGCGTTTTGATTGTTAATTCACAGGTAACTCTTTGCTGAGGTCATTTAAGATGCATAAGAACTTTAGAGTAAAACGTTTTTTTTACTTGTTGGAATGCAAAGTATAAAGTATGTTCTTTGTGAGAGCAGAAACTTTAAGGCATCACATAGAATCAATGCATTTGTTATTATAAGACTGAGTCTTTTGGGCTAGTCTTAAAAGAAATACCCCAGCATAGTATCACCAAATTTGTAGTCATCTCGCTATTTTTTTTTAGCTCAAGAGCAGGGATATTTAATTTATGAATTACAAAATAAAATGCACAGAAGATGTGTAATAATAAATTAATTTGGATACTATGACACAAAATGTGTTTTTCTTTTCAAGTTGCAGCATTCTTTCTGTTTTTTCTGTCTGTTTCCTTGTCGCTTAACAATTGAATTGCTGTGCACAGATTTCTCACAGTATGATTTTTTTTGAGTGGTTTTCTGTTACAGTAGCATTAAGCTGAATTATATAATTATAATAGCCAACAAAGTCATCCTCATGAATTATGAATCGGATAGAGGAAACTGATTGTGTTGGCATGCAGTGAGAGACCCTTAGTTCTTTTTCTTTTTTTGCAGCATTTGGTTAGTAATATTCATTTTCACAAAGCTATTCTGTGATTGTTGTCGTGGCTCTGCTTTTAATAGTGCTAACCCTCAAATATGAATTCAGATGTACCAATCAGAAAATAACTGACTGTTTTCTGATTCCCTTCAACTCAAAACATTGCAGCTGCTCGCAGCCGCAGTCGTACCAACATTGCCCAGGAGGGGGAGGCAGAGGCCAGCTCCCAGGAGTCCCTACAAGAGCTGATGCCAGAGGAGGTGCTGGTGATTTCACTTGGAACTGGTCCCCAGACTGTCCCTGGGATGATGTCAGAGAATGAGGTAATGTGACTTGAATTAATGCACTCATTTGCAGGAGAGATGATGATGTGATAAAGTCAATGTCATATTTTGTCTTGTCACTGAAGGAGAGTAAGACTTTTTAGGGTCTGTGCCATTCATTTTACAGTACTTTATGTGTGCTTGCAGTTTTATGTAACCTAATGATACGAAAGCTTGTATCTAATGAAAAAAGTAGCCCTCTGATCCTGCTCTGTTTCAGTGAGGTAATCCCTCACACAGGAATGACTCCTGTTTCAAAGAGTTTGCTGCCGAACATAAACAATAATTTTGTGTTACCCTGATACTCTCCAGGTTTTGAACCTGCAGATGGCAGATGGGGCCCAAGGGGATGGCCATGCTGATGATACTAAGCTGCACGGCAAACCGGACAAAACCTTGCGCTTCTCTCTCTGCAGTGACAACTTGGAAGGCATTTCAGAGGGTCAGTGTGACTCCTTCCTTGTAAAGCTGAAACAAAATACAAGTCACAT
Source organism: Malacoctenus tetranemus (assembly GCA_032274765.1). Classification (NCBI taxonomy): domain Eukaryota; kingdom Metazoa; phylum Chordata; class Actinopteri; order Blenniiformes; family Labrisomidae; genus Malacoctenus; species Malacoctenus tetranemus. Next base: position 4,494,082 of record JAUESF010000012.1, on the reverse strand, counting down.
TCAGGAGGGTTTTTTAACCATTTGGCATCTTTTCTTTTATTGCTTCAATCAGTTTTTATTTTGTTATTGTCTATTTTGTTCACATCCGTAATGAAATGGAAAAAATTGTGACATTGATTTTGTTCTTGTCAGGTCCCTCGAACCGTTCTAACTCTGTGTCATCTCTGGACCTGGAGGGAGAGTCTGTCTCTGAGCTGGGAGCAGGACCCTCAGGGAGCAATGGGGTTGAGGCACTTCAGCTTTTAGAGCATGAACAAGGTATCTGTGCACACAACTGCATGCTTCACATTCAGATTGAAGTGCAGAGAAAACCACAGATAGGAACGCGTATGAAGCAGGTTGGAATAACCACATGGTTTGACTCCTTCAGCGACGACACAGGACAACCTGGATGACAAACTGCGCAAGTTTGAGATCAGAGATATGATGGGCCTGACGGATGATCGGGACATCTCGGAGACAGTCAGTGAAACCTGGAGCACCGATGTGCTCGGCAGTGATTTTGACCCCAATATGGATGAAGATCGGCTGCAGGAAATAGCAGGTTGGATGTGGTTTTGTTTCTGTCTCTTTCCCACTTTTAAATCAGTCATTTGATGAATATAGAACTAAGAGAGCAGCTGGAAGAATACATGTGGAAAATATACTTTATATTATGGGATGAATTTGCTGAATTGAGAAGCCTTCTCCAACTGAAAAGTAGATTTAGGGAAATGTCATCACCTTGTGGTGTGTAAGTGAAACAGCAATATAAAGAAGCATTTTTGGTTCAGCTTAAGTTTCACCAGTTCATCCACCTAACTTGCTGAACTTTTGGTCCACTGTAACTTATATATTCAGAATCAGTTTTGACAATATCCTTTTTTAATTTTTTTTTTGCTGTCATAATGAGCTTAAGAATTAAATGTTTAATTGACACATTTAATGAAACTAATTGAAAAGAGAACTCAAGGGCAAAATGACTCTCTAGTCTGAATTACTTTGTATTTGTCACAACAGCGGAGGCTACCGACGTGAAATCCAGTTACGTTTGGATTTTGCTAAAACTTGTTGCCTGAAAACACGAAGAAAAGATGTTTCAAGTCAATGAATAGTAAATGAGTTTATGCTTTTCTTCAATTGGAAAAAGTCTTTGAACATTTGATGTGATCGCGTCATTGTAATGTGAAAAAAAAATCAAGGATACATTTGATTTGCATCCTGTTTCATTCATGTTCCAGAAAACATCCCAAACTTTTTGTATTCATGGATTCATCAAGTACAACACTCAAATAAAACCCATTTTGTGGAGGCCTCCTGCTTCCGTATTTACCCCAAAACTTTGTAGTTAACCTCATGTTGTCAAAATCACAGGTAATGGGAATAGCAGCTGGAGCCAAAAGATTTGATTGCGTGTTTCCTTCAGACCTCGTCCTCCCCTCTCCTCTGCCTTTGGTTTACTTCACATCCTCTCCTCTGCCCATCTCTTGCTATGCCTCTCTCTCTTTCTCTCTCTCTCTGACATTCACTCAGTCCCTGCAGTCTTATTGACCTTGGTTCCTTCTCATTTGCATCCACCATTTTTCATTCTTCGGAATATGGCGTTGGGGGACTTTTCCATCATTAAGTGAATTTACAGCGATTTCCTTATGTGTTTTCTCCAAGGGATTGGGTTATGAGATGCACATTAAATATCCATTAATACCTCATTATCCCACTGATAAGATTACCATGATAATGAGGCAGAAATTCTAATTGTTTCACTTCTTGTTGTGCCACTCATTTAATCATCCACCTGAAAGACAAGTACTCTGCGCCCCTACCTTGAAGACTGTAAACACGGACAGCGGGATAGAGCTCTCCCACTGCCAATGAGAGCCCTGCCCCCGCCAGCAGCAGCACACACACACTGTTGCCTGGGTGCTGGCATGCATATGCGCTCATGGCGCGCGTGTGCCATGAAGTGGAAGCATTGCGTACTAGGGGGCGCAGCTACCACAGGTTGATTTTTGGTTATGAGCCTTGGACATTGACTCCCACTCACACCTGCTCGCTCCCCCCCTGCCCGCCCCTCCCCCTCCCTCCATTCTTCCACCTTGTTAGGCTGCAGTTTCCCAAATGGAGATGGAGAGACTCTGAGCTGAGGACTTTTTGGGAGGCTGGGCAAAACAGTAATTTGGTTTTGAATAATGCTGGGCTTAATCAACAGCGCAAAGTCACGGCCCTGGAGGCCAGGGCAGGGTGAGATATTACCATTAACCTTCGACCTTTGGCACAGTGGTGGATGTGCCTGTGGGTCCCAGCGTGAAAAGCATGTGACCTCTGTGTCTCTGTTTGGAAGGCTCACTCGCTCTTAACCCTCCTCCACCACTTAGTGGCTTGTGTTATATTTTTGCTCCTGCCAGGCTTTTTTGCTCTGTTTGTTGAAAGGCATCACAAATGGGTGATCAGTTTGATTTTCTGATTATAATGCACCCCTCAAGTCACTATATTAGTTATTAAAAGGTAAGTGTTCTGTTGAAGGGTAAACATAGGTTAATACTTTTTATCATTAAAAAATACAAAGGTTCA
>JAUESF010000012.1:4475315-4491432 GCA_032274765.1 Malacoctenus tetranemus | reverse complement strand
AAAGTTTAAGCTATTTGCATTTTTTGAGTCATTTTTCATATTGTCAGAACTAGCTTATATATACGATACGATTGTTTCTTTTTTCTTATTCAACACATTAGTAACCAATAGGATTACAGCTGGGGAAGTGACTTTGTCCTGGCCTGAAACTCTTGGAGGCGATGCTGATCAAGGAGCCTGACTCTTTGTCTCTCTCCTCCTCTCTGTTCCCAGGGGCGGCAGCAGAGAACATGCTTGGCAGCCTGCTGTGTCTTCCTGGCACAGGTTCAGTGCTGCTGGACCCCTACGGCTCCACCATCTCCGAGACCACCAGTGAGGCCTGGAGTGTAGAGGTCCTGCCCAGCGACTCAGGTGTGTGGCCACAGTTTGCTCATGTGGCCATGTCCTTTTACTGTGGTATTTCACCCACACTAAAGCGTGTCTTCAAATGCATGTGTGCATGTTTGTGTTTCTTGACTGTAGTGGGGGATGGGACACCAGGTGTGGCTGCAGCTACATTCCACACCAGAAACGTGTGCTTGCATCTGTCATCATATTTGGGTGCACTTGCTTGTCTTTCAGGGCAGATCTGCCTGTGCCAGTAAAAGGCAGCTTAGGGTTTCCTTAGAGGGACCACCAGGTGTGTTTGCACCTGTGGTAGAGCAGTGGGGAAGAAAGCACAAGGACAGCAGCTGTCCTCAGTCACTGTAGATGGTGTCAGTTCTTTATCTGGTTTGTTTTAACATGATACTGCTCAAGGATTTCTGCACATATTTTGTTGTATACACAGTCAACACATCACCTATTGTCTCGTTTGTGTCTGTTTTGATGATAGTGGTGGTTGATAGTAAAGACTGCACTTTGGTCTGATACAATTACTGATGAGATCTTTAATTTAAATGAGTTTACTTGACTGACTCCCTTTTTGAAAACAATGTTTTGTGAGAATAAGTTGAAAGCTTTTTTAGCGCTCTTAAGTGTTTGTAAAAACCTTGGGCCTTTTTTAATTGCAGGAGAACACTATCTCAATATGTGCTGTGCAGAAATGACATGCATTAGTGTCTTGATTGCTTTTTGTTCCGTTTGCTGCCCCTGTTCTGCTCAATAATAGCGTGATCGGAGGTTTGCTTCAAGTAGAGTGCTTGTTTCATGGCCAGGCAGCAGAAAACTACACTCTGAAGAGCACTTCACCAACACATTATTACTAACGAGCATGCAAATGAGTACTGCTGTTAGTATGGAGCCTCTGGGTTCGACCCAACTGCTCCATTGGGTAGCCCAAGAATTGGCCGTACTAGGTTTATGGTTTGGATTGGCAGTTATAGGACATGATAATATATGCTTTGTTTGATTTCTTGCATATGTGCCCACTTGGTTACCCAATAATCATAAAAGAGGAAGAGGAGTTGGAGAATGACCATCTCCAGAAAATCTCCATGAGCGCAGTGGGTTTTGAGCGGTCTTTTAAATTGTACTTCATCCACACTTCAAGGAAAACGAGTGCACCGTTTTGCCTCTGTTGTTTTGTTTGCTCGAAGAGAGAAAATTGTTTTTCTCTGTCTTGATTTTTGTTTTCATCTGAAGAAGCGCCAGACCTGAAGCAGGAAGAGCGTCTGCAGGAGCTGGAAAGCTGCTCTGGGGTTGGCAGCACCTCCGATGACACCGAGGTCAGAGAAGTCAGCTCGAGACCCAGTACACCAGGCCTCAGCGTCGTCTCAGGTATATATGGGCTTAGACCTTCCCCACCGTCTCTGACAACTCTGCCTGTGTTTTTCTCTCTCTGAAACTGCTTGTTCTTTCACCGTTTTGACTCCAGAGTCTCTTTCCTTTGTTGGAAAGTCATTAATTGACCTGTACCTGAGGTTTAGGTAAAATAACTCATTCACTCGCTCTCCATGCCCATATACGGAGTGGTCATGTTGCCGGGAGGGTTGTTAACCATCGTGGGGTCAGTGGGAATTTTTCTGTATGACACAGAGGTTAATGCTGGTTGTCTTGTCCACGGGCTCAGGTGGACAAGCTATGTTGACATGCATGAAGTAGTATCCTAGATTAAGAAGCCAGCGGTGACGTTCCTGGCTCGGCTCACAGGAAAATGTCCCGCGGGATCGGGCCGATGGATAGTCTGCTTCCGATGATCACTCTTATTTGTGTCTTTCCCTCAACCCAAGGGAGCTTACGCTACCAATTTAGAGTTCCCACTGGGTTCCCAACTGAGAGAGACCATACAGCATAGTCTAAAGAGAAAAATATCCTCTTTTGTTTCCAAGCCATTGCATGTGCAAGTCCATGTTTTTTAGCTGCTGTCGAGCCAAAACATATCACCAGAGAGGATTTACAGAGTTAGTTTTTGTCCTGAATGTCACCAGAGCTGCTCCCTTTTGTCTGCGGGTACCACAGGTATCAGCGCAACCTCAGAAGATATCCCCAACAAGATCGAGGACCTGCGGTCAGAGTGCAGCTCGGACTTTGGAGGGAAGGACTCGGTGACCAGTCCAGATGGGGAGGAGTCAGGCCACGGTAGGAGAGTGTCACATCCCCACGAGGCTGGCGAAGCCATCAGTCTCGTGTCTATCTGGTCAAAACAGCTTTAGCCCGAGCTATCTATCCCTGTCACTTGTACAGCTGTCACTAAACTAAATCACTGTTGTGCTCTCTGGAAAGGTAATTGTTGTTTAAAGTTGCATTGAAGGGCGATCAATACTTTTAGGCCTGCAAGCGGCGTCAAGTTTGCACACCAGGGATTTATACTTTTAAATTGATAATACAAAGACTTTTTAATTAACACTTGCATCCAGTTCTGTATTGAGGGCTGATTTAGGAAACACTGTTAATTGTCTCATATTCTTTTGTGTTTATGCAGGAGGACACCATCTGACATCTCCACCTTCACAGGCTGATTCCTTACTCGCCATGTTTGATCCGCTCTCCTCTGCTGAAGGTAATTTGCGCTCCCCGAATGCTCCACAGCCAATGAGAGCTGGAAATGAGTATCATTAAATCCCTGCCCTGGTGTCGCCGAGTCACAGAGCAGCTTGAGCGGTGCGAAATTAACCAAAAGAGTGGCTGTACCCCTCACCCCAATTACCGGACGTATTATTAAAAGTGCAAGTGAAATGTCACTTCATTCCACTCATTTAGTATCCCAAATTATTCTTCGCAGTCTTTGTTCTTGCTCCCGTGCGTTTTGTTTGTCGTGCATGCGGGTGATATTTTGGAGAAGAATGCTAGTGGCTGCGCGTCTGTGGCAAGGTGAAGGGATGACAGGTTGAGAGACCTCACCCCAGGCTCTTTGGCACTGTCCCCTCGTCCCACTGTGCTCATGGCACCAGGCTGCCTTTGGAAGCTTTTCAGGAGAGAGAGTCTACCCTTGGAACAGGTGGCCTACCTACACCCAGGGCTCGTCTCCCACCAACATCTCTCTTTAGCACTCTCCCCACATTTGGGCTGTTTTTTTCTGCTGATTATTATGTTTGGCAACCTCTCTGTAGAAGCCTGTGTGTTCGCTCTCAACAAGGATACATCTTTTTGAGAGATTAAGTGGTTTATAAACTGATAAAGAAAAAAGTTCTCATTGAGGGAAAAAGAGGATTAGCAAAAATGAATTCAAGTGTTCAGTTGAAAGATCTTTGAAGGGTTTTTTTTTTTATTCACTGTATTTGTGAACAACTTTAAGTCTTTCCCTCTCTGCTTTATGACCTCAGGCTCCTCCACTGGAACAATAGTGAGGCCCAAAGTGCACTATGCCAGGCCCCTTCATCCTCCCCCTGACCCCCCCATCCCCGAGGCCAGCGCCCTCGGGCCGGAGACGCGCCACTCTCTTTTCACGCCCCACTGCTTGGCCCAGGCTGAGCTGGAGCACACCAAGCAGCGGCACTCTTTCCCTGACAGGCTGGTCCGCAGCCGCAGCTCTGACATCGTGTGCCCGGGCCGCCGGCCCACAAGTGACCCCGGCCTCAACCGGCGGGTGGCGGTGGAGGAGCGCGACCCTGCCAGCGCCTTCGCCTTAGGACCGTCCTCCTCCCCCAGCAAGGACTCCCTGAAAGGAGAGGTAACCGGCAGCAGTGAAGCTCACAGTTACCATCATTTGAGAGGATTCTACATGTTGAAAAACTTACAGAACAAACAGTTTTCAGTTCCCTGTTTCACTCCTCTGGCTGCAATGTTTGTGCTTGAAGATTGAGGACAGGAAGGACAGCGACGACGAGAAGTCCGATCGCAACAGACCCTGGTGGAAGAAGCGTTTCGTGTCAGCCATTCCCAAAGGTAAGCATGGAGGCCTCTTGGTCTTTTTGAGCGAGCCCTCTTTTCCAAACTGAAAAATGTGCCGCTGTTCATTTAAAAGTGATCAGTTTTTTTGCGGCAGTCGTTTTTTTTTTTGTTGCAGGAAGGGAAAAAGTTCTCTTAATCACAACTGACAGGAAATATCACACTTTAAAGAGCTGAGCAAAAACCAATTTATAATGTGAGAAAGAGAATGATGATCCATGTTGTCCACTCCATTGCTGATGTTCCAGTTGGAAAATGATGTTTCTTGTTGTTTGAAGTTACTCCAGAGACGTGTCCACTCCTTTTTCTCTCAGGTCTCACTAGCTGCAGATTTATATAGACTTTTCAAAGCTAATCAGTCATCAGAGGAGCTTTAGCTGTGTAGATTGTATGGCTGTAGCCCTCCCAGCAGTGCTGTCAGCCAGCGGCTAATGGTCATTAGATAGACCTCTCTTGTCATCAGCACTGATAGATGACACATCTCTTGTTGCAGTTCTCCTCTACAACCATCTCTCATACATCTGTCTGAGAAATAATGAGCTGTGCCCACATGGAATGACTGCTTATTACTCTTTGAGATAATGATATTTCTTAAGTAAACAATAAATTGATATTCATAAAAATAGACGGCTGTGTGCATACCAGACAGCAAAGAGCCGTGAATCCAAAGCCACCGGTGGGGCTTTGGAACCTCAGCAGAGCGCAGTCCGTTGTGTTCGCCCCGGTCGCAGTGCGTGGTGATGCGCGGTCAGTTGTCGTCCCGCAGAGTGTCAGCCTGTGCTCGGAAGGCCAACCCTGTCTGTTGTGTTCCTCACAGTTCTGTATTGGACGGCTGAGAGTGACGTCCCAGGTAAACGCTCCCACGCTGCCGTCATCCAGCTCGCTTTACTGCCGGAGCCGGCGGCCGCGAGCCGTGCTGCTTTGTAGACGCTGCCTTAGAGCTGTAGGACTGTGATGTGACATGGTGTAGCCTGAGTTCACACGCTCACACTCCTCACCCATGCATCTGTTCTCATCACTCCCCTTTGTTTTGTTTGTTTTTGCAACACTGCCATTTTTCCTGAATGCAGAACACAGAATATCAGTGTATAAATTCCACCCAGTGTTTCCAGTGTACGTCGTTGAGTCCAAGTCTCTTTCACCTCCGTTTGTCCTGTCGACATCTTTGTGTTAAAAGTCTGAGTGGAAGTCAGATTTACACATAAACACACTTGACCTTTGACAGGTTACAGTGGACCCCCGTGATATTCTGCTGTAAACAAAATGGATACTGCACCATCTGGATGTTTTTTTGGCTTTTTTTCATTGCAATGATTTACATGAAAACTTTGACACTGTATTAATGCCATACATAACACACGGAGAAATATCATGAATCTACAACTCGTATAAATACACCAATGAGATGCTGCAGTGGCTGAAAGCAGGTGACTCACGATCAGCTTGCCATCAAGTGGTTTGAAAAATTGTGTTGTTTGATTACATCGATTCATCAGCATGGTTTTCCCCTCCACAGCTCCAATTGCTGCATTCAGGAAAAAGGACAAACAGGACAAAGATGACATTGCACAGGAGCGTATCCCACAAGGTCAGCCATGATTCGTCTCAAAGCTTTGTTTTGACTGAGAGTTGAAGCATCACGGCCGGTCTGAGTTTTGACGTGACGCGTTTGTTTTTGCAGACGACCCTTTGCCGAGACACAGCTCTCAGGCCCAGGCAGCTGAAGACATTCTGGACAAGTACAGGAACATTAAGAGAACCAGCCCAAATGAAGGAGCTGCAGCTGGAGCATCCTACGATGGTGCAGGAGGTCAGGAAATCTTATAGCATGAATACATGTGACACACACACACACCTCTGTGAATAAAAGTTGCTAATATTTCTCATCTTGTGTTTTATTTTCAATAGATATTTGTGTTGACGACACTGTGCATGACTTGCCTCGAGAAGACACTCTGCAGAACATTTCCACTGATGACCTCCCAGACTCGGCGAGCCAGACGGCGCAGCAGCATGACTCCAAGTTCTCTTTCAGGTCACACACTCACAATCCTGCACAAGTCGTGGAACACAACCACACACACTTTCTTTTGTGAGTTTCCCTCAGCTTATGTTGTTGTTCAGGAATCCTTTTTTTGTGTTTGTCTCCCAGTGATGCGAAGAAGAAGTTGAGGTTGGCGCTGTGCTCTGCAGATTCAGTGGCTTTCCCCATCATGGCCCCGGCAACCACTCGCAACGGGCTGCCGGATCACATGGATCCTGAAGGTACAAACCTCTGAGCGTCAGTCGAAACTGCACCCTGTGTCGATTCTTAAGCCTTTAGCAGACTTCTTATATACTTGCTCTTTGCTGAATTGAGTTGGTGTCAAAAGCTCTCTTTGTTTAGCTTCTTTTCAACCAGACGGAACATTATTTTCTCAACATTTTTCTTTTTGAGGCATTAGTGCAGTGAAGAATGTGGCTGCGTTTAAGTCTAAATCAGTTCACCTGATGCTGGCCTGCGCCGGACAGATATTAATGCCCCTCTGGTGATGAATAGGCGGCAGTAACATACATTTATTATACCAAACTATTCATCTAAAATATGTTCAACAACAAGTTACTGACTGTATTAATTTGGTGTTCTTGTAAAACTTAGCCCCCCGAAAGTGCAGACCTCTGTCACGTCTCCGTAGGGAGCAGGGTCAGGCCTGCGACGCTGGCAAGCGTCCAGACTTCTCAAAGTGTCCTTAAGCAAAGCAGCAAGCCTGTGAAAACCTTCACCTTCTGACTCACCTGTGGAGATCTGGGGCAAGGTCGAGGAAGTGTAGAAGAGTGTCGAACGAGAAATTACCATATGGTCCCGGTAAAATATTGCGTTATTAAAAAATCATACCACTTCAATTAATTTAGTCTCATCGTTTTGTCAAATTGATACAGTTGGGTTTTTTTGCGATAAAACAAAGGTGGAGCTTTTGGACTAATCTCACAGCTGAACGGCAGAATCCAGTGACACCCTGTGAAAGGATTAACATTAAAACTATAAGACTACCATGGTGGCTGTCTGTCACGTTGTCATGTGGAGGTGGCAGGTTGATTAGATTACAGCGACCAGCCGTTCCTTTGTTCGCACTGAGCCGTGTTTACAGTGTATCTCTCCCCGTCGGTCTGTCTCTCAGACAACGAGATCGTCTGCTTCCTGAAGGTCCAGCTCGCCGAGGCCATCAACCTCCAGGATAAGAACCAGATGGCTCAGATCCAGGAGACCACGCGCTGTGTCAGCCGCTTCGATGCGCGCACCTGCAGGAAGCTGCTGGCTGCCATTGCGGAGGATTACAGGTAAATCTGGAATCCTGGAGAGATGAAGCGAGCCCCCCGAGGGAGCCCCCACGGGCCTCCCTTGTTTGTTGTCTTCTCTTTGTTTAGCACAACATGTTTTGAAGACGCTGCAGCTATCGAGCCAGGAGTAAACTGAAAATAATCAAAAACGTGTTATCGTGTCTGTGTCTTTTTAGGAAGCGGGCGCCGTACATAGCTTATCTCACAAGGTGTCGTCAGGGCCTGCAGACCTCACAGGCACATTTGGAGCGGCTCCTCCAGAGGGTGCTGAGAGACAAAGAAGTGGCCAACCGCTACTTCACCACCGTGTGCGTTCGACTCCTGCTCGAGCATATGGAGGCCAAGATGTTCGACTTCATTAAAGGTACTCCAGCATCTCCATGTTTGTGCAGGAGTGAAACCTTCAGAATAAGATAAATCCAAGCATCTATTCATTGGGCAACGGTTTTCTGCAAAACCTTTTAAAAAGGGCTTAAATAGTCATCGCATTTTTTAACTCTAAATGAAAACAATGCTTTGTTATGTTTTTGTGCATTTAAGTGTGATAGAAAGACTATAAGTCTGTACACAGCATCAAGTGCACCAAGACTCTCAGAGATCATGGTGATGATCATTAATTTCACACTGTAGAACTCTTGTGAGGGGTCAAATCTGTTGTTTCTGTGCTTCCCCCTTCAGCATTCCAAGGGTGCACAGCAGCTGATGACAAGACGGCAGCAGTGGAGGAATTTCTGCGCTACTTGTACGGTGCCATGGCCCGTGATGCCATTTGGCAGTATGCAAGCGAGGACCAGCTGCAGGATGCCCAAATGGCTATCGAGCGCAGCGTTATGAACCGCATCTTCAAACTGGCCTTCTACCCTAATCAGGATGGAGATATTCTCCGAGACCAGTGAGTCGCCGGAATCTCTACTGTAGCGCACTAAGTGCTGCACTCGGCAGAATTGGATTTCCAGCAGTCAGGAGGCTTTAAAACTGGAACTGTGAGGACACGACAGAGAGCTGCGCTGCCATGTTCTGGCTCAAATACAGGCGTGCTAGATATGTTGGACGCACCATGTTTTATATGATATATTATGGTGTATTATCTGAAGTATTAAATGTGTTTTTTTATTAACAGGCTAAGTCATTTGAATGTGCTAGATCTTTTTTTCGATTCTTAAAAGAACCAAAAAACAACAGCTTCAACAAAAAAGCTGATTAAAGTAGTTCATGTTTCATCTGTAATAAGTTGAAAGTTGTGTTGTGAGTTTGCACTTCCTGTTGTTTCGAACTCCAAGTTGTTTTCCTGCACACAGGCTTTTCCATGAGCATATCCAGCGGCTCTCCAGAGTTGTGACAGCCAATCACAGAGCTCTCCAAATCCCCGAGGTATCCTCTCCGTGACTCTCTCCCAATGATCGCACGAGAACAACTGAGACGACACTCGGAGCTTCAGAAAGTCCAAGTTTTTCTTTGACCATCTGCTGTTGAACGCGTGTGATCGCAGGTGTACCTGAAGGAAGCTCCCTGGCCCTCCGCTCAGTCGGAGATCAGGACCATCAACGCATACAAGACGCCCCGAGACAAAGTCCAGTGCATACTGCGCATGTGCTCCACCATCATGAACCTCCTCAGCCTGGCCAACGAAGACTCCGTCCCTGGAGCGGACGACTTTGTCCCCGTCCTCGTCTTTGTCCTCATCAGGGTGAGTCTGATCTCCTCTCCGCGTGTCGGGTTTTCTAGCTTTTTCTTTTGTCGATGAAGATTGAAAAATAATCAGCAGGAAATCTCTTTTTCACGTTTTCCTTTGAGCACTCCATGAAGACGGTGTTCTACCACTGCGCATATATTTTTACATATTTATGATTCTAATCTGTACAGTGTTGCATGAAGTTCTTTGAGCGGCTAATGCGGGCCCATCCCCACATCTCCTCCCCTCCAGGCAAACCCGCCCTGCCTGCTGTCCACCGTTCAGTACATCAATAATTTCTACGCCAGCCGGCTGAGTGGGGAGGAGTGCTATTGGTGGATGCAGTTCACCGCGGCGGTGGAATTCATTAAGACCATCGACGATCGCTAGTGAAGCAGAACAGCCACCTGTATGGGCAGACTGCGGGGGAAGGAGCGGGAGACTGGGAGACTTCCCAACCAACTGCTCCCTCTGCACAGCCTCTGAAGCCTGGCCCTCAGCCTGCTCTTTATTTGTATAGCTTGTACATAGCCAGAGACGTTGAAAGATTACAAAATATATATTAATGTACGTACGTGGACAAATCCAGGTTTTAGCCGTGCTGAAAAAAACAACGGCCTTGGGGAAAAATTGGCAACGCATTAACTTTGAACCTGATTTGATTTATTTTTTTTCTTTCCTTTTTCCTTTTAATCTTTTGTCTCTTCTGTCAGGTTTCCTTTTGGGGTCTGTGTTAGAAATTTTATATACAAATATGACATTAAATCAACATAAAAGATAATCCTATATAAAGGGACCAGACTTCCTTGATGTGATCGCTGATCTTTCTGTTTCGTTTCCCCTGGTGAGAGAGAGAGAGCGAGCGAGAGAGAGAGAGAGAAGGGCTTCCAATTAAATTACAATATAATGTTCATTAAATGTGTTGTGACGTGGGGATTTACAGTGAATGATAGTTACTGATGGGATTTACCGACTCATAAACACTGAGAGCAATTCACAATTAACCATACTACTCATAAGATTAGTGCATCCAGCAGCAGGGCAGCTTATTCCATGAATTGTTTACTTTGTTTTATTCCCGAACATGCAGCATTTTGGAGACAAGGGCCCACGTATTTATATGAAATAAAATGTATTTATTTCCGTCATTCTATTTAAATGCTTTGTGAAACTAATTTTAAGGAAAGTGAGAATGCATATCACGCCCATTCAAGATGTCTGAGGCAAGGGATATTTTCATAACAAACTCAGAAGGCACCTTAGCAATGACCAGCCCCCATGGAGGGGACATTAAGACGTACAGGGTCAACTCGTGCACAGAGTCGCTGCGGCATTTTTGGACATAATGAAAATAGTGCCTTCGACGTGGGGCGCTCTGTACAGGTAGTTATTTTCAAGTTTGTTTGGTTTTTTTTCTTTTAACCCAACAAAATGTAGGCATTAACCCCCCCCCCCCACACACACACACACACACACACACACACATGCACACACACACACACACACACACACACAGTTCAGTGGACCATCCCCGTCTCACTGAGCAACTTTTGTCCCCCAGCAAGAACGTAAAGGTTCCCAGACTGCTGATCGTCCCTTTAACGAGTTTGAACAAACCCCCCCCCCCTCCTCCCGTTTTCGGTGTTTCCAGGTCCTACCTCAGAGTTGAAACCAATGAGCCTGATGTCAGTCTGTCCACGGTTGCTGTCCCGCATTGGTTGACAACAGAGTACTGGATCACTTTTTTTTTGCACTGGTTTAAAGAAAAAAAAATGTCAAAACTGCGAAGGGGGGAGGGGGGGGGCTGGGTAGGAGATGAATTTTGACCTGCTGTGCTGCTTGTTGTGGTCACATCACCCTTAATTAACTCAAGCCTTTGTTGATTCTAGTTTCTTATGCCTGAGATGCCACACGTGTCCCCGTGGGTCGACTAGTGAACTATTAGATTTTTGGTTCTCTACCTCCTCATATGCTCAAGAAAGGGACTCTTTTATTGTTTATGTGCACTTATGTTTTTGTTTTGTTTTGTTTCTTTTCCTTGCTCCCAATTTGGCGTGCTGTGATCTCCCAGTGTCACTGTATCTTTCCAATTATAGTACGAGCATGTCTTTAATTAACCAGAAATGACTAAAACTCCTTTTCTCCTGAGGTCCTCCTGCTTCATCTTTGTGCGCAGACGTGCCACATGTATTATAGTTTTCGATAATTTTCTGGGTAAATGACCTGACAGCACAATACACGGTAGGATAGAAGAGCAAATAATCAACACTATTGAATTGTTACTGACTTGCAGTTTATGCTAAAGTGGTTGGTGTAGTACGTGAGTGTGTGTGCGCGTTTCTTTCTTTTCTTTTTGTCCAGTGAGTGTGTGTGAGAGATGCTCGCGTGATTGGTTGACCCTCTGCCTCCTCTTGCATGAAGTCATCGAGTGGTCTGTACATTCTCCATCGCGATAACTGTAGAGTAGAATTAGTGTCTGCCACAGGCCAGTACGTCAACCTGCAAGAGGATGCAAAGCTTCTCTTTGCAGCGGTGATTCTTGCATATCAGAACTCGGATTATTTTGCACAAAAAAAAGATAAAGAGACGTGTGTTTTTTCCTGGTTAAAGTTGACAGGGAGCAGTGCATTTTTTAGAGATGTCTCTCTAGTCTTTTCTCATCAGCATATTGTGGTTGGAATAATATTTGAGTAGCAAAATCAAGCACCTGACTGTTACTCTTCCAGGCTGATGAACAGTCACATTTACGGGCAGAGTCACAGATGCATTTTTTTTTAATAAGAGTCTGCAGAAGCACACGCTCAAGACCCGCATGTGCACTACACTTCCTCGCACAGTCGCTGTAATCAATTTGATGAGAAAACCATGCACTGGAAAATCAAGTTGCAGGTTGCATCTATACTAATTAGGTTTATGTGATGTCACTTTAATTGGAAATACATACTGCACAGATCTGATGAAATTATTTGGACCTGGCTTGTGTTTCAGTGTCCCCCCCCCCCCCCCGAAAGCCGATGGTAGCAGCTATGAATGACCCCCCACCCCTCCCCCGAGGTACTGATCAACACAAATATATAGGCAAAAGTACGCGTGATTGTTCCAGCAACTGCAATTTTTTTCTTCAGCCTTGATTGTATGCAAGCCACCGAGCGGTGGTGTGAGGTGAGCAGGTGATCGTGTGCACTCTGTCCTCCAAAGCTTTACTGCTCTGCTCCCTGTTCGATCCAGCTGATGAGCTGAAGCAGAGAGAGAAACAAAAAAAAAAAGACAACTTAAGTTTTACATCTTGCATCTAATTTTAAATCCAACTGTAAGCTTGCACAACTACGACACGTGGCGGGGAGAGCCGGTTTGTCTTTACTGTGATTAATGCATTATGTAATTCTTTAAAAAAAACAAAACAAGAATAATAATAATAAAAAGAAGCAGAAGTTTTCTTTTCTTTCCTTTTTTCTTCTGTGACTCTTCAGGTTCATTTCATCCATTAAAAAAAAACAACAGGACATCCACAGTCGTAGTTCTTTGTTGCTTCTTGGCCACTTGCAGCTCCATTCGGTTCATAGTTTACACAATAGCAGGTAAGGAAATGTATGCATGATACATAATTGTAGGTGGGGGCCGCGGAGCAGCAGCATCCAGTCGAGCAGTCACAAATAGCAACCTCTCAGCAAACATTTCATTACTGCTGACAAGTGTTTCGCTGGATGGTAATTGGAGATATCCCCTCACATCTGAGAGCCCTCCTTACTCCACCGACTGCCTTCTCTAATGCTCATCTTTTTTTCATCATAAACTTCTTGGTGGGGTGCTTTGTGTCCCCTGATGATATCTCCCAATTGTTAATTTAAATTCAAATTTTGGTGTGTGAAAGTTAATTAGTTGCATAAGCCAATGGCTAGATAGAGCAGATTCAGAGATTGCATCTTTTGACTATGTGGCACTTAGCTGATCCCAGATACCGGGCGAGCTTGATTTTGTTTTGTATTAAACTGCCTCGCACGCTGAGAAGCTCCACACTCGACGCGTCTGTGCTGCCGAACTCTCTGCAAACCAAACTGGATCCATGCGAGCACAAAGGATGAGCTGAAGATTTTGGCTCTCACAGGTGAAGTCATGTTTTTTTTTTCTCTCCTTCCATTCTTTCTTTTTTTATTTCACGTATTTGAGGTTTTTTGTTTTTTTTTTACATTGACGCCATTTGGTTGCTTGAAGGCATGAGCAGGCCCGAGGTCTCACCCAGATGGCTGTGGGATAACAGATGATCAGTCCAGCGGGGCTCGTGCATGACTTCACACGTTGCTCTGGTACTTCCTGGCTCCTCTGGGAGGGGGGCTCGGGATCAGCAGCAGAGCCCACCCCACCCCCACCCCTCCCACCACCTTATAGCATCACACAGTGATCTCATGGAATCACACAAATCCCTCGAGACGGAGGGAGAAACTTGCATGAACATTCAAATAATAAAAATAAAACCATTTTCAGACATGTTGAAGCTGGTAGTTGAAGGATATTCAGGATAGAGGAGGAAATATGCAAAAATAAGTACATTGTAAAAAACAATAGAACTTCAGTATCATTATTTACTCTATTACAATTTTTGGGGGCGGGAAAAGTGGGTGCCCATCTATTGATCTCTATATAAATACTGCTATATACAGGTTCCTGTACATTGTGCCTCATTTGGCTTAAAATCATACTTCTAGAATACATTTGTATAAATGTCATCGTCTCCTCACAATATTTAATTTCTTTTGCTCATTTTCAATCCAACAAATGGGGGGCTACGACCCTCCTTCTGTCTGTCTGACTGATCTGAGGAGATGCCGTGGACCACTGACATGCCAGAGGCTTCAGGTTGCATCCAGTCCTGCGGACGCAGCCTCTCCGAGCCGCTTATGACTCATAAGGAGCTGCTGCCGAGTGACCGCGCAGCTGCAGGAAGCGCAGCACGAGAAAACAACATCTGCACCGTGAACGTGTCCGGCTGGACGCACCGTGGCTGGACGCGCGCATTCGACGACGATCGGGGGAGGGGGGGAGGAGGCGACTGCGCGCAGTACCGCCGGCGGCCTGCAGATGGCAGACGCATCATTCCCGACGACGGTCTTCAGATGTGACGCGAGAGCGGCTCAGACAAAGGAGACCACTGGGCACGACGGCTTGACATTTAAAACCAGAGGGACTCAGTGTCTGGAACAGAACCTGTGTTTTCACTATAGATCCTAGTCCCAAAAGATTATTATTATTATTATTATTATTATTATTATTATTATTATTATTATTATTATTATTCAAAGATTCCTATATATGTTTATGTGTTAAATCATACAAATGTATGTAAAGTTCCTCTTGCCGTGATGTGACTCCCTCCACATGCACACGCTGCACGCCTCAGTTCTGTGCATTCACATGTTGTTGGACTGATCTGCTGGTAGTGGCGGGAAATCTTCACTAAGGACAAAAACAAACAACACAAGGCAGCAGCACGTCAATTAAATTAAGTGTGGAGGGGTTGGGGGAGAAGGAGGTGGTGGTGGTGGTGGTGGTGGTGGGGGGGGGGGTGCCTAAATGAACAAAATGTCAAATACACATATTAAAACTTAAATGAAATAGCCGCAAGGATGCAGGCAGACGAGAAGATTAAAACTCAAAGGGATACCAAGACTCGGTGCCCTGAGGTGGTGATACTGAAAGAGATGCAAATAGTAAAAGTGAGCACCATTCTCTGCAGTAATTTCAGCCTGAACTACAGAGACAAAGGGTTGAAAGGGAGATTTGTGTCTTCCAACAAATAACATAATAGCTCTGGTTTATTATAAGGTGGCTGCAGAGAGTCAATATTACAAAAAAACACACACAGCAAATGCAAACAGGAACAGTAATGTTGGCTGTTGCATCATTCCACCATAGAAATATATGGGCTTTGCATCCCTCTGCACCTCTATCATGGCTTTTATTTTGCTGGAGAGGAGAAGACACGTGGATAAACTGTGCGCGCCGCCCTTTACCTCTTATTACAACTGCTATCAATTAGAACAAAAGTGTCAATCGGGGCGCTGCGGCTGACGCTGCGGCTCGTTCCTTCTATTTTGCTTATATCATGAGAAAAAGAACAATTTCCAGTGGCTCCGCTGATTCCCTCCGAAAAAAAGAAAGAAAGAAAGAAAGAGTGGGTGGTGACATCAAATTGAACCGTGGAAATGGAACAGGAATTAGATGCACTTAGCCATCACATGTTAATGGCAGCAATCAACAGCCAATTACCCGGCGTACTTGAGTACCTTGACAAGTGCAGGTGTACCCTACAACGAACACAGGCCCCTTCCGTGCATTTCCATAAATTCGACAGTAAACTCTCTCTCTCTCTCTCTCTCTGATTGAGCATGCATGTTTGACTGAGGTTGCAATTAAGCAATATTGTTAGGGAAGTGTCAAGTGTGGATCGTAAGAAGAAATCCCCTTTAGGGCAGTAATAACATGCATTTTATCTGGATGCCTGTAAATCAATAAAGCTGTTATTTGTTTATATTAAAATGCCCTTTGTTGTCGTTGCCAAGAGAAACGCCTCGCGGCGGACGCTTGTGCCGATTTAAACATTTTTCCAAATCAGTGATTAGAGATCTGTTGGCAGGCAGCGACTTTCTGTGTGTGTGTGTGCGACTGGACAGTGCGGTGGTGTCAGCGCCTGGCATGGCCCTCATTGTGAACATGATCCGGGCTGAAGATCTGCTGCTGATGCTGATGATCTCTGTCACTGGGGTGGATTTCAGGGCTCAGCTCCGGCTGCTGCCCTGACAAGTCTGAGGGAACACACACACACACACACACACACACACACACACACACACACACACACACACACACACACACACACACACA
>JAUESF010000012.1:4449662-4472162 GCA_032274765.1 Malacoctenus tetranemus | reverse complement strand
ATACAAAGAAATAAGTCATTAAATTCCTAACTGCATGTTGCTGATGTCGTCTATGGAAATATTTGTAATGTATATTCTAATTTTTCTGAATAAATTAGGCAGAGATGCATTTCCATGTAAATTTATTCAAGGCGCAAGGATGAGGAGTGTGGGGGGTGCACTAAGATCTGCCAGATTATGCATAATTGTAGTATTGTAGCCCTCATTTCTACATCTAGCTCCGTATTGCGTGGTCATTAAATTCTAAAATAATGGCAACCTCACAGCTTCTCTGTCCTAATTGCCCCTTCCATACAATTGCCTTCTCAAGACAATATGATGAAGTGTGCTGTAGGATGTGTTAATAAGATGGCATTTCTAACTGAGGAAGACAATGCTTTGGAGTTGCACTCTCGCCGCGCACCGAGTGGAATGACTTCACTCACTCAGTCCGTCCTATTTGTTCACCTTTTTCTACTTCTGATGCGTCAAACAGCGGCAAACAGCCGTGCCGAGCGGCGTCCTGACACGCGGGGAGGAAACTGGGATTCCAGCTTGTCTCCACTCATCTCGATGCGTGAAGGAATCAAAGAGGGAAAAAGGCTCATTAATAAAAAGACACATCTCTAATCCACTCACGGGGTTGGAGGGGGATTTTTTTTAATGAAATGCAACACGTTACCTAATTGCGCGGCCGCGTCAGGAGCACGGTATACATTTCAAAGGAAAATATGCATGAATTTCAAATGCAGTATCTCTCAACTGAGACCAGATCTGAATGAGGGAAAGGGAAGGGGGAGATCAATCTTTGTGATGATGTGTGAAAAGGGCAAGCTTCCTGCCCAGCATGTACTTTTCCTCATTACCTTTCATTTAGCAACCCAACATCTTCCACTCGATGCAAAATAAACAAGTCGAGCAGAGCGCGACGACGCTCGGGCCGTCCGCGGCTGCGGAGGAACCTCCGCGTCCTCATCTGCGCACATTTGTAAACATCCGCCTCAGACGGGAAGGGGGGGGAGGGTGCGTGGCTTTGCGCCTGCATGATAGAAGGTTATTATAACGCGTCTCAAGTGTCCCCCAGTGGACATTTGGTCCTCGCTGAGACTTGCTGGACTCATCACCGGCAGCTCTGCAGGCCTGATCTGTCTGAGCAGCAAAAGCCTCACACACACACAAAACCCCAGAGTGCCCCCCACCACCACCACCACCACCCCCCCCCAACCCCCCTCGTAGCCTAACCCACCTAAACATCGGCTCATTCCGCCTCTGACGTTTGGCCATGCTTCATCTCCACATCCTTAAAAGCAGAAATTAATGACAAGCACAAAGCTGCTCATTTATAATTGCTTCATTATACTGTTGTGTTCTCCTGACAATAATGGTGTTGCTGGTGTTTTTCTAATTATATGGCATTTTTTTTTTGCTCGTTATCAAGGACTTCAGGTAATTGTGGAGAAAATAATGACTGCCTGCCTGCCTGCTTCCTCCGTCTCTCATGGATTGCACATCACAAACAGTCTCAGTGCAACCCGGAGCCTTATCAAGGAGGCTGTTGGGTTGCCTTTTAAAGCTGACTCCATTTACACTGTTAGTCATCAGCGGCTCAGTGGCTCAAGCGTCTCTAATGAGCAACGTGCACCGTGTTTAACTGAAGGTTTATGACAGATTACAATTAGCCTCTATTTTTGTTGCACTCGAATCAGAATAGACCTCCTCGCTAATTCTCATTTATCATTTGTTCTCATTGTTTTTTTCCCCCACCACTGAAATCCCCCCTTTAAGACGTGAAGAAGTGGCTCCAAAACAGTGAGAATAGTTGCCTAAAAAGCTCATAACATGGTGAACGACATGAAACTCTATTCGATAACCACACATGTCTCATATGAAAAAGCCTCAAATATGATTTACAGCGGCGATGATAAAATCACTAATAATGCTGTCTGTGTAGTGTGATTTCATTCAACTGTGTGGAGATTAGTGATTTGCATTTAATACCCGGTGTGCTCTGCTGTTCCTTCTTTTTTTTATGCAACATTGCCGGATATGGATGATGACATTATAATAATTAAAGAACATTATGGACAGAGGGCGCTTCGCTATTTGCTACCATGCATAATGGCGGCCAACGCTGTTATTTCTATTTGAAGAAGGCATCCATGTGTGAAATAATAATACTCCCTCCAGGAATACCATTGTCATATTTTATTCGTCAGTATAAAAAGATGAAACAGAAAAACATAATAATAAAAAAAAAGCCGAACTCTCACTCTTCATTTCCATTCTTCTTCCTTTTGTTTTTTAATTCTGCTGTTGCAGCATCCAGCACCATTGCTGTCTGAAAACCTCAGAGGCGGACTTAATTAGTTGCTAAGAGAAAGCTGCCAGTGGTGGGGAGCTAAGAGAGTGGGGCAGATTTTAGTTTGCTCTGAACTTTGCTAATTATCAGGTAGGATGTAATTTTCTCCGTTCCCAGGAGGCGCCCAGCAGAGAGCTGCACCAACCAGAAGGAGGGGAAACGAGGCTGAGCCCTGAAAAAAAAAGAAAAAAGTATGAAATATTGACTGTTCTGCAAATCCTTTTGTTGCTATTTCTTCTTCCAGATCACCACCAGTTATTTTTTTCCCTGCCATTTCTCGGGGCGTGATTATAGCCTAATGCCCTGACACCTCGCGGACACCACCTGAGAGGAAGTGGGAAGGAGCGTTTGCACAAAATAGTGATCACGGACAGGTGGGAACAGGATGCAGTGTGCCTGAGAATGGGTAAGGCGAGCGCAGGGCGTATATCATTTATATCCAGCAATGTCTGAGCAGTGACAGGGACTGTGTTTAGCAGGTTCCCATCCCACATGCATCACATTATGATTCTGAAGTGCCTCAGACGAAAGAGGAGGTTGAATTGCCGTTGACCTGAGTGAGCTAAAATGACATAGATTCAGACAAATAGAGCACTGAGCTAAGCGGGGAAACAAGATGGATGTCAAGTGGCAGCACATCTGCACGGGCTCTCTCTCACTCGCCGTGCTGCCGAAACCAAACTTTTGACATTCGCACCGCATCCAACGCCGCCTGGGTGCTGCGCTTACCTGGCCTGCACACGTGTAATTCAAAGCTTAAAAATGACTCAACGCGTCCGTTTACAGGTGCACGTTTCTTTCAGTGTCACGACTTCGGCAACGCTTAGACGAGAACGATCTGAACAGGAAACACAAAAGGAGCCTCGTGTTATTGCTTTTCATCCAGGTTTTGGCAAGTGGGGAAAGAAATCAGACAGGGAAAAGTGTGAAATTAGCAATTTATTGATGCAGTATGCATGCCAGGTGGCTAGGGGGCACTGTGTTACACCAACACTTTTTCTTCTATGCTCAGATAAAGATTCATTCTTGGCTGTTCAACAGATTTGCTCCGACAACTGGTGGAAATTTTCCCACTTTTGTTGTCTTTTCCGAGTCCTGGCGCATGCCTGAGACGTTAATGTTTCCGTGACAATAGCTAACGTGAGCCGTGTCATCACACATTTTGTGTTTTTACTATTTTGACCGAGCTGCACGGTTAGATTGTTTTTAAGATGTCCACTCTGGAAGGTGGTCTCCTTCTTTGCGTTTTTTGACCCCCAGAAACCGTCCAAAGAAAAGTTCCCCTGACAAAACATCTTGTCGTACAAACGGCGCCTCCGAAAAAGATCCTTGAGCTGCAAACGAGTTGACTTTCAGACTTCAGGACTGCGGATCTTCTGTGCTCGACTATGTCAACAAGAAGTTTTCAGGGCGGCTCTCACAAGCTCCCCAGTTTAAATCTTGGCAGAGCCTTTCTGTGTGTAAGTGTATCACCATGGTTGCAGCGTCTAATATGCACGCCCCAGTGCATTGAGAAAAGAGAGTACTTCTTCCTCACTTGGTTTAATTGTCCCTCAGAGACCTGTGGAATTGGAATCTAAGTGGAATACCAGTCTCTTTCTGCAGCCTCGCTCCACCCCGGCACCGCCGCCCCCCTCCCCCCCACCCCCCCTCGCCCTCTTTCTCCCCCTCTCCCCGGAGTTGAGAGCGAGCGTTGGGAGACTCTTGATTTGGTCCTGTCTTTATTTCATCACGGGCATCTTCTCGGCGCGCTCCTCGTCGTGGCGCCTGAGCGCGGCGGCGTTAGGCTTTATTAACCCCCCTAAGCAAGGAGTACCTAAGGGAGGTCAGACGCTGGTCGTTAAAAATCTATTGTGACTTGTCTGAAAAATGAATAAATGAGCACATTATTTCCCTCCGTTCCACAGCCCCGCTGCACTGTTTGTCTAATCAAGTGCGGGAGCAGGCAAAGTCAACCAGGGTTGACATGCACATTTTATTTAAGTTTTTGTCTGTCAGAGGAGTTTAAATGTGTAATGAACAAAGGAGTGGTGATTTGAAATATAATCCCATTACACTGATGAAATTACAAAGACGGCGAGAGTTCACAAATCATGCTCATTGTTTTCTATCATGAGCGATGCCCCTGTTGAGGTTGTGGCGCGAGGAGGAAGGGCAGGCCGTGAATGAATAGTGACAGCACTGTAAGGGGATTGGGAGCGCGCCGCACCGCGCCGCACCGCGGCCCGGCCTCCGTGCACCTTCCTGAGGCGGGAGATGCCGAGGGGGCTTTGCTGTTTCCTCCGCAGCAGCTCGGGATGAAAACATGAGAGAAGGAGCCCGACGCCAAACTCAAGTGTGACTTCCATCATAACCCAGTCCAAGTATTTAGAATATTTTGAAGAAAAGTTCCAGAGAATCAAACAAGAAGACGCAAAATGCAATTTACTTGAAACAACTCGGGATAATGCAGCTGATGCAAAGATGTCCTCCTCTTGACTTTACACTCTGGACAGAATCTACATACGTGAGTGATGTGTAGTAATGGTGGGAACATTTGAGTGTCAGGGAGGAGAAGAAGGGAGAGATTTTTGTCCTAATCATGAACACAGCCGTGTGGGCAAAGCTGCAGAAGTCTTTTGATGTCTGTCTTCTTAACATATATATATATAAAAAAAGAAGGGTGCTAATATTTGGGCCCACGGCTCAAAGAAAGTTGCATCTAACTCCAGGAAAAAAAAAATTATTTGGAGGAACTTCTGTTTTAGTTTTCTACAGCTTTAATTGGAAGCCTCATATGCCCCTTAAACAACATCATCTGAAGCTAATAAGACTTAAAAAGTACATCTGGCTGTAAAATGCTTACCATTTTTAACACTAATGAACTGAGGCGTGCAGAGGAGATAGCCAAACTGCGAGGAGATGTACAGTATATTCTGCAGAATTCCCCCGCTGCACAGGAGCTCATAAAACACATCTGAAGACAGGAACTTGTATCTGGTTATTCGTGTTTAATTGGAGGCGCTGAGTGATGCAAACTAGGTTTTAATGCCCTCCCCTGCTGCCTGAC
Organism: Malacoctenus tetranemus; assembly: GCA_032274765.1. Classification (NCBI taxonomy): domain Eukaryota; kingdom Metazoa; phylum Chordata; class Actinopteri; order Blenniiformes; family Labrisomidae; genus Malacoctenus; species Malacoctenus tetranemus. Next base: position 4,466,775 of record JAUESF010000012.1, on the reverse strand, counting down.
TACAAGTAGCATCAGTGTTGCCACCCCTCCTTTTCCATTTATCCTCGCAGAAATGACCAAACATACTGCTAACAACGGCTGAAGCACACTCATACCGACTCCCATCTAAATGTGGCGACACCACATGCAGATATTACACGCTAAATGTGTCTAAATGCCACAGTTTTGTTTTTTCTTTCTCCTCCCCCTGGCGAGTGAGGAGGTGTAAAAGTGAGACTGCGACAATGCTGCCAAAGATACATTTCAATGACTCAAGCGCGAGGCTGATTAAATCATGTTGGTTTGAGAATATTTTGGGTTCTCCTAATAGCTGGTGTTGAGATTTATAACGTGATACTTACATCATCAGCGCGGGGGAAAGCTGGCTGCCCTCTGAGTCGAGCGGCCCCGGCTGACGGAAGGCACCAACGCGTGGAGTGAGAAAGCTGGGTGTCATCCGGGCGACGTGTTAAATCCTGACCTAATCAAGCTGACAATTACATCATTCAAAAAAAAAAACCCAGCTCGGCTAAACCTTTCCCCCACCGCGGGGCCGCCCCTTTGATATTAATTTTCTCCAACTGTCACACGCGCTCGGTGGCGAGCCTTCGCCGGGCGTCCGGCGCTCGCGACGCCCGCGTCCTGTCTGCCTGCTGCTCGGTTCTCTTGGAGGCTCTGATCTTTCCCCGTGTACGATATAATAGCTCATCCTGTAAACATGAAAACAGATTGAATAAAGAATACTTTACTTTCCCTCGGCCCAGGAAAACAGTTCTGTCATGTGCTGTCCACGCTCATCTCGGCTCAAGACTGGCTGCGGTGCCTTTATTCAATGTGACAGAGGAGAGCTGGGGACTCTTTCTCCTGGCACCCCGGTACTCGCCACACTGACACTCTCCTCTGAAGTGCCACATTAATTCTAATAAAGCGCTGCCTTACCAGGGCCCGTGAAGACCAGGGCTGCTGAGAGGGGAGGTGGTAGTGGTGGAGGTGGTGGTGGGGGCAGACGCTAGTATAAATACCAGGCTTAATGAAGGGAGGCAGTGGTGGCGCAGGTGGCGTGGCAGTGCAGGTGGCACCTCTCGCCCCCAGGCTCCTGGGTGAGTCCGCTGCCACTGCCACTCCAGGGGGCACAGCAGCAGAGATTGCATTTTAATTACCAGGCACACCTTGTCCTCCTGATGGGTCAACCGCCTCGGTGGGAGTGAGCGCGCCCGCGCGCCTGTTTTCAGACCTTCTTTATCTCTACCTGCATGTTTACAATTAGGTACTCCACCCCCCCACCCCACCACCCCCTAAACATCGTGGTGTAATGCTCGAGCCCCGAATAGGAATCTTATTGTTCATGCTTGGCCTGTCACCACTCAGCATAACTAATTCTGTATATGGGAGAGAGCAGCGTCGTCCCTGAGTTATGTGCACCTCTCTCCCTGTGGGGAGGCATCCATCCAGCCCTCGTCATTGCTAACCCTCCCCTTGAGGAGTTCCATCCACAGGGAGGTCCACACCTGTTTCCTCCCCCCCGCCTCTCCCTCCCATCTCTCTCCCTCTCGTTCTTACAATGGAAAAATCATCTCTCTCCCTCTTCCAGCGCTAACTCAAAACTCTTGACATTTCAAATGCTTTTTTAGTTGGGGGTCTCAGGTTTCGGAGCGAGCGCCCGTACCTGGGCGAGAAAATAGATCACGGTTTCCACGGCACCCATCCCCTCCATTTGTCAGGACCCCGTACAGATGGGTGATGAGAGGGGCCTGGGATGTAGGAGGGGAGGGTTGTATGTCCAGGACATGTGAAGACACCACCCCCCCCCCCCTCCCTCCCTCTCGGGGGACGCTTCTGTCAGCACACACACCAGCACTGAGCAGCACAGATGTTGTTGCATTGTCTGGAGCACCAAAGCCCGGATCAACCCAACTGGGAGCTCCTACTCATTAGCTATTGTCTCAGTGTGTCTGACTAGGCCTTTGATGAATGCAGCAGTTAGCCGAAGATCAGACACCAGACAGAGAAAACAGAGAGCCAACCATCGAGACGGCTCCACAGATAATCGCCCCGATTGTTTAAATGACCGTCGCTCATTTGAAATTTTGATACGCGCAAATAAATCAATGCATGACCGAGGCTTGAGCTTTCCTCCAGCTTGCCTTCTTTCTCCTCCACACGACATCATCGGCTCTGTATTTACCATAAAAAGCATGAGCTCTAAGCGTCGGAAAATAAAAGGGCACCGTGTCTGCCACTTGAAAACTCTGCTTCCCTCTTTGCTTACTCACCCAGAGAAAGGCCATGCCATTATTTATTTAATTCCCCCTCCTTCTCTCCCTCTCTTCTCTCCTCCTTCTGCATGCATCCACCCATCCACCCATCCAGCCAGTCAGCCAGTCAGCCAGCCAGCCAGCCAGCCGGGCTATGAACACATTGCGGGGCCTGAGGGCAGTACTGTGGACAACCTGCGCCGTGTTCACATGGCTGAGCAGAGAGCGAGTGAGGAAGACTGGCACGCTGAAACCAAACAGGTGTATGATTCAGAGGCGTGAGCTGTGAAGGGTGAATTTCTTATACAAGTCAATGTTGCTTTTGGAGCAAACAGCGGCTTGGAACCGTCCCAGGAAACATTTACATGCACTGTGACTTTTTCCTCGGCTAAGCCAAACATGCTTCTGTTGTGTCATGGCGGGCTCAGCTGAGGGCTTTGAGGAAATATACATTCGCGTCAAACACAAGTCGTCACCGGAGGCTTCAATGGAAACCATCAATACGTTGAGTAACGACGAGCTTTTGACTTTTCTGGTGATTTTTGTCTGAGAAATTAGGAAATCATTTTCATACCTTTTGTATCTTTATTTGTCTGTCGATTTCCAACCAAACCTCCTTTTTCTTCTGCAAACAAAAAGTAATCGTGTCCTTTTCATCCATGTTGTGTTATTTGAAAAGATCTGAAGGCAAAGAACACAATTAGTTGTGCAAATGGAAACATTTTATCCACCAGACGGACCACAAAGTGACTGAGGGATACTTGTTAATGTTACAAATGATCACTCAGGAACATTAACACTAGTTTTATGTCTTGTTATTTGTTGATCTTTTGCAAACTGATGCAGATCTGCATTTTTTTTAATGCTACATCTTTGCAGAGGAAAAATAAAACGTGTGTCTGTTAGAAGAAGCCACTAATTTTACAGCAGTTAACGCCAAATGCAAAATATTAACTTGGCTTTATTTGTAGTTTAATGTTTCATTAGATCATCAGATGTTTTTTTCTGGGAATATTGCGATGTTTAAAAGTGTCAAACTTTCATAAGCAGTGTCTTGTAGATTCACATCATCGAGTTTGAGACTTTAAGTTTGCATTTTTGGACGTTTGACTGATCTCTTTATCTCTCCAGGACTGATTGTGGAAGCATCCTGACGCTGAACAACTTGGCTTCTGTTTGTGAGCAACAATTTTCACATCGCTGTTTTTTCACAACTCAACTTTAAATCAGCCAAGAAACCTTACAAGGCATTTACACCATTTCCAGTTTATTTTTACAGGGAAAAAGAAGCCTTTTATACTGAGTGTAGAGCTTTAAAAAAAAAAAAAAGTGTTTTATCAAGAAGTCCACAGAGTTTTTTGTCATGTTCAGGTTCAGGAATGACACAATGTCCCAGAGGAGTCACTGAGCAAGCAGACATAAATCTCCGCACAGTCAGTCTTGGAAGGCTAGACCTTGGGGTTAAGATAAGAGACCATGTTAGTGGTTATTAAGTGAAAGTTTCCAATCGATAGCCAGAGAGACGTAATCAGGGAGGGTTTAATTGCAGTGGGGGAAGACATCTATTCACGTTATTGCAGCAGCTGTCCAGAAAAGCTTAATTTTTTTGCCCCGCAGTCTCCCGCCCACCAATCTGACTCCGGCTGACCTCCTGAAAGGCGAAAGCTGGCGGCGTGTCGAGGTGTCGGGCGGTCAGTGAGATCACTCCTCTTTCACTTTGTGACAATTATATGACTCACTGTTAACAGACGTGGATACTGTTACTGATCTTAGTGCTCTGGTTAAAAATAACAACAAGATCCTCCACTCGGTTATCAACATTTTTGCAACCTAAAAACGTGCAGGTGATTTTTTTCTCTCTCTCAGGAGCTCTCAACACTTTTTGTCTTGTTTCCCCCTAAATTGTGCTTGGGGATGACTGCGGACCCCCCATCTCTGATCACTAATGTGCAAAAACATTAGAGTGAAGCCAATTGGGAGGGGAAAAAAACACTGTGTCCCAAACACAAACAGGAACCTCCACAATAAAATCAAGCTTACCACGACTGCTCTCTTTCTTAAAGGAACGCCTGACTTGCGTTTTCTTGGAAATATAGAAATTAGATTTCGACAGACTTGCTGGCAAAGCCTCGGGCACGCCTCTGTGATGTCTCGCTGCTCAATCCAACAGATGTTTTTTTTCAACTCGAAAAAACAACTCAAGGATTTTATTTTTTTTCCCTCCGTATGAATCAAGTGAGTAAGCACAGGAGCAGAAAAAAAGTTTATAAGTTTTCCAAGAGGAAAAAAAGGGAAACTTATGAACACGACTCCTTCTTTATGCCTCTGAATTCTCTAAACCATTAACCTTTAGAAATTAGATTTACATCTGCATTTGTCAGCCTCCTCCGGGTAAATCTGGCAATAAACACCTCAGAGACTCCAAACATCTCTCATGACCTCAGAAGTATTTGACTCTACTTATATATCAGCCATCAGTTACTGCTCGTGCCAAATGAATCACGGGATTGTCTTTTGCCGCGTGCTGCCCATTACATCAACGGAGGAAATAAAGTACAGTGATGTGGTGGAAAGAGTAAAGATTTCTTAGCAGCGTTGCCGCATTAATCACTTTGGGATCATTGTATTTTTTGCTAACACGGCTCTGCCCGATAAAATGTTTAAATATAAGGATTCAGCATTGCAGACAAATTGGATTCTCACAAAGGAAATTGGGCGCATTATTCAGTGCAGTCTTTCTCTTTTTTCTCCCTATTTAAAGAGTCTCTGCTACATTATGTTGTATGATCATAATAAGCATAAAAGCCCATTCATTCTCACACCAGCCTCTGTTCAGCAGCAGCCTGTTCATTTCTGGCTCCATGTGCTGCTTGATCACCAAAATCCAAAGTCGACTTATTGCCGGGAATTTCATGCCACGAAATGATGATGATGATGATGTGGATGGATGGCTGATGCCACGTCAAATCCAGTAGATGTCAGTAAATTGGAACATATGTTACTTAAACTATAACATCATGATAATTCTCCTCCAAGATGGCTCATAAAACTGGAATTTATTAGCCTAAATCTCGGGTGATGATAACATAGATAATTTTTAATGGAAGGTTAATGCAAGAATCAAAAGATAAAAATGAACCCTTTGGCCTTGTATCAGCTGGATCCTACAGTGCTGCGCTAAAATCTGAACAATTTTTATGCACCGTGGGGTGTTCCCTTTTCATTACATTTTATAGCTTAAAGCATAAAAATATACGGAACATTTTCATGGCTAATAAAATCCCAGATCTTTACATGATAAGCAGAATAGAGACACAGTGTAAAGGAAATCTAGCCGGAGCGAAGCGTCTGCAAAATACTCCCCGTGCTATTTGTCCCGGCGCCGTCCCACCAGAATGAGGAGTGTGTTCAGCTGCTCGCGAGCCATACCTCCTCCCAGCGGGAGCCTGGAAACGCCTGCTCTGACACAAGCGCCGAGCGCCTCCTCTATTCCCACAGACGCACTTTTAAAATAGGCCACATTGGAGAAAACATGACTTTTCACTATTCTAATAAATGGGAGCCTGCCTGTTTATTATTAATGACATCCCCGCACACTTTTCAGATTTGGTTGGTGTTACGCCATGTGAGTAATTTATATTCATGCCAGCGTGAGAGCCTGCGTGTGTACGCTTACTGTCTTTTTACTGTCAGCTTTGTGTAGTAGTTCCATGAAATTTTAATGTTTACCAGGTCAGTCCTGACCTTCTTAATCCTCCTGGTTATTAATACGGTAAAGCCAACACAGAGGAACAATTAATCAAAAACACCTCTTTCTCTTCCCTTTTTTCACCTTTCATACATATTAATTACATTGGGCTGCCTTGGGCCGAGACGTGCATTAACATGTATGTAGCCGTGCGGAGGAATAAGTCAAGAAAAAGCGGCGCGGCCGTGCCCCTACAGCGCGGGGTACTTCCTCAGGATTAGCCTTATGAGGCTGAGTGGCAGGAACTTGAACATGACAGAGCACTGATACACTTTCTTGTCCAGACAATTATCCGTGGCCTACTTTTAAAGCTAATTCTACACGGGCCCCCCAGGTTGTGTGTGAAGCATCCTGGTTGGAGGGGAGGGGGCGGAGTGGGGGGGGGGGTAGGCGGCCATGGAGGGTGTCAGTCACAGAAAGACCAGACTGCCCCGAAGCGAAGCTGCCGGTCCCCCCTCTCAGAGGGAGGGGAGGGGGAGGGGAGGGGTGGAGGGTGGGGTGGGGGGGGGGGATGATTGAAATAGAAGTGAGATGTAGGACACATAAATAAAGTGATTTTTTTTTTTCCTGGAATACACTTCCCCTCTCCTCACATTTACATAATACTCTAGCATGCACACCATCACTTCTATCAGCCCCAAGGTTTATGGAGTCACGTGACGGTGCATGTCGTGGTAGGATTTGCCAGTAATTCACATCAGCATCCAAAATATTAGCAGTACAACTCCAAACATCATGTTTATTGCAGGTAAAGGCCTTCACTTATACTCCGCGCACGCCTCCCTGCGGTGCGCGGCGGCACCGGCGTCCTACCAGACCCGGACCTTATCTCAGTCGGACGACGCGAGGCCTGGACTCGCTCCTGCTGCTGGGGCCATTGTACTTGAACACCGCGTGACCTCCAAGGAGAGATGGGAGACAATGCGAGCATGCCGGATGAAAGGGCATCGGAGAGCGGCCGCGTCCATGGGTGGGGTGGGGGTGGGTGGGTGGGGGGGACGGGGAGGATGGGAAGCAGATGGCAGTGGCTCCGTCCCATCAGCACAACAGAAGGGGGACTCAAGATGGCCACAGGCCCCCCTCACATTAACAGCATTCAGGGAGACGCCTTATCATCCCGCCAGCGTGATACGTTTTTAACAACATCCAAGCCCCTCCCCTCCACCCCTCATCATGCTCCGAGAGGTGCTGAATCAATCATGGGGGTACTTACAGTATTACATTAAAGTCAAGGGTAGGGCCTATCGCGCCGAGCCCTAAAAACGGGATCTAGATGCGAGAATATATTCCTCAAAAGGAGCCGGAATAAAATGGGGTTTGAGATGACGGGGCGCGACCTGCCCGGCGCCGCTCCTGGCCGACTATGAATGAGGCTGCGGCGTCTCCGAGCAGCTTGTCTGCGAGATAACCTTCAGGCAGCCTCGCAGCCCTCACCTCTGCATGCAGTGTGAAGAGCGCGTATTCAATGGGTGCTAATTAAGCTTCGTGAATATAAAGAAGATGCCATACTGTTGCAGACGCACACACGCACACACCTATGCACACACACACATTACGTTCTTCTTCTCCTGTCAAGACATCAAAGTTCTCCAAGAACGTCCAGTAAAGCTTCATGTTTTAATGCATGTCTTTAAACTGAGAGGGGGGGAAAAATTGCATGAGGAATATATAAATGTATGTATAAAGCCACGGTAAATCAGCGATCGGATCTAAATTGTTCATCTGATGACTTTTCCCCACGCAGCACAGTTCATCATAGAGACCAGTGACAGAGCAGCGAAAAACCAAAGAATCGTGCATCTTTTGCGAGTAGAAATTAATAAAAACACTATGTCAAGGAGCCAGAAAAAATGGTTTCCCCTAATGGATTCTCCACAGAAAACAGCTTTTAGACAATCAATCTTTTCTTTGAAAGCCCAATTATTTAAGTAATTGTTCCTTACAACTGCCACAGGAATTTGTCCTCTGGACGCTGTAAAAGTAAGCATCTTTTGTCACTCGTAAAATGGCTCATACCATTTTTATTGTACTCATTTAATTTCTTTGCCACGGCTCTACTTAACACCCTTTGTCTACATTTATAAAACTGTTCATTTTCGATGTGTCACAGGACACACACACGGATACACACTCAGACGCACACACAGCGTTGCCATATTATAACATAATCGAACGTTATAAAGAGTGCAGTGTCAGTCAGCAGTGGTGCTTTGTTTACAGTCTCCCATAAACACCTGTTGACTGACAAGTCATTTCTCCCGTATATGGTAATGGTCACACACACTGATATCTTATTGACAAACTGACACCGTTTGATTTAACGCCACCTTCACTCAGCCTTGAAAATGGCGTCCAAAACAGATCACAACTGAAATGACTATTCATGAAACAGCATATATCAGTGGAACAATGCCTTTATTTGAAAAACAATGAATTGAAACCTTCAAGTCTTTTTGATACTTTTCAGTGAACAAAGGGTCGAACTTGGAAGATAAAGAGAAGATGAGCAAATGTGTCATTTTACATGAGTTGCAGGGTCATGTGGAGGATCAAACCTCTGGACTGAAGGCCATTCTGCTCTGCAGCTTTGGGTGACGATGGCGATCACAAGCGGTCACTTTCTCCACCACAGTCTCTTTCCTGTCTGGGGACTCGAACCAGCAACCCAACAGGACGTTACTCTACATGAAAAGTATATTTTGTGTCAATAACCATCCCAAAGAACTCAGGGCCGCCATGAACAACTACATAAATCGTCATGTCAAACACACTGAGTACAAACTGGGACTTTTAGAGGCTTAACAAAAACCCCTTGAATGACTTCCTCACTAAACGTTTAGCAAAGTGGAAAAAATAACTTTTCTATTTCATTAGTTAATAACATTTTTTGTGATATGAACTTATTGAGTGAAGGCATTTCTGCTGAAATGTCTCAAGTAGCCTTCATAGCATAATAACATCCTGAGTGGCACTTGTAGAACTGGTAGTTGAGGTGAAAGGTGATTGGCGCCCTTTCAACTGCAAAGTGGTACGAAAAGGTTTCCTTTTTTTCCGTACCAAGCAGGAGGCTGTTGTACCTTCAAACCTGGCAGAGCAGTGTTACAGTTACCTGATCAGCATTACCTGATACAAGCAGGTTTTCAGCGCCATAACTCGAACTGACTCCAGAAGTCAAAAGGAAAAAAAAAAAAAGAAAAAGTGGAATCACAAGTGAATTTCGTTTAACTGCCTCCAGAAATATTCCACACAGGCCAACAGTGAAAGAGCTTTACTTGCATCATTATTATAATTTTGTTTTGCTTGTTAGTGTCCAGGTTACTGACAGCCTGCAAAATACTGTTACAATTAAGCCTGGCAGCAGTGCCAGATGTTTCTCGGAGCAGAGAGAGGGAGATGTCAAAACACCTGTCTGATCACCATGGTGCACATGCTGGCGCAACCAGCAACAGTGCAAGCAGTCCTTGTTAGTTGAGTTTGCTCTTCAAGGCCCAGTCTGTGACTACACAACGGACACCTCTGCTGACAGAGACGATGCAGATTCATTTTTTCCCCCCCACGGTGTGATTGTATACAAGCAGGAGTTTTCCCTGGAGGCAGCTTTTCCTCTGATACTGCTGTTTATTAACAGAAGGTGGATCCTTATCCTTGAAATGCACAGTATGCAGAATTAGGGACAGTTTCGTGACAGCAAGTATGGAACCGTTTGTCTGACTTTATCCATGGTAGTCTTCCTTCATATGTGTGGAATCAGTGGTGCCAAATCAGGCTGTTTACATACAGGATTCCTACCTGTAATAAACAAGTTTCGAGCTGTTCCCTGCTCTTCGTCTATTCTACAAGACCTTCTTTTTTTTATTTGATTTGAATGAAATGCGTCTTCGTGTGTGTTGTACATTATAACTGGGTTTTATACCCTGTGTCTTTAATGAGAAATTGAGTTATGGCATGAAGGGGGCCGCTGTCAATTTTGATGGAGCGGGCTTAACGAGATGCAGGTGGACACCATCAGAGTGAGGGAGCAGCTTTCAGCACAGAGGTCACACGGGGGGCGAGCTGAGGCTACACAACACCTGGAACAGGGAAAAAGTGGGTGAACACAGAAACACCCAGCGGATCAAACCATGAAAACGAGAACTAAATTGATGAGAACGCAAAGTTTTGTGAATGTAAAATTGACTAGTTTATGAATATCCAGGATATTATGTCACGGTCATGGAAAAATTGTCACCTGAAAGGTAAAGATTTGGCTATTTGGAGCCTGACCTACTACATATTTTTGTTTGTAACAACATGAACAAATACAATGACAATAACATGCAAAATGTTGTTTCTTACGACTTTATGCAAGGAGACTTTTTTGATGCGCGGTTGTTTTGTTTTGCCACGTTCACCTTGTGTGACATAAAGCTGGCTCAGCCTTTACTGGAGATGCTGCTGTTCTTGTGCTGGGCGGCATTGGTGGCAACACAGAGGATCAAGTTGCATGGACTTAATTAATCTGAAGTTTTTCAGTTAAATCAGTTTATTATCTCTAATGTATTAATTCAATTATTTTACTGGCACGTTCATGAGATTTATAGACTTTTAAAAAATGGTTACGAATTGGCATTATCACAAATCCTTCTACATTGATGGTAATCTGTGCAGCATCCATTCTTTTAGTGGGAATTGGTGACTAACCTCATGTTAAAGCCTGATTTATTGTTCTTTTTAAAGAAATGTTACTCACACTACTTTTCTCTGTTGATGAACAAGATGCACTCAAAACAAAAATCCAATGTTTGCATGCACACGGCATGATATTTTGGAGCAAAGTAAAAAAAAATCTCTCAGTAACTGTAGTATTTGTACTGTACTGTGTACATGTTGCAGAGGAGAAAAACGCACGTTTATAATTGCACAAAGCTCCAAAACTACTAGCGAGCATAAAACCTACAGTACATTACGTCAGGCTTTTACTGCTATATGTGTTCGATAAATTCTTCTTGTAGCTTGTGGGCCAATATACACTGTAGTGTTACTCATCCTTTCAAGTGTTCAGGTCAGTTACTATGGCAACCTGCACAAACTGGGGATGAGATAAGGGCCGGAGCCGTGGCCTTGAGGGAGTCGTTAAGCATCTGTCTCCTGACTCCCCCCTTCAGTCTGTGTATGGAGGAGGCTGCCAGGGAGGCAGCACATAAACAACAAAGGTGGCTCACCCCTGCTCCCTCTCCAAGGGCTGACCATCATCACGCTGAGTTAACAGTGCCACCCATCACTGCTGAGTCTGACTGAGATGAAGGAGATGCTGCTGAGGTTTCAGAGGGTGTCTGACTTCTAGTTTTTGGTTTTTTTCATCCCCGTACTTGCAGTGTGGAAGTGCTTTTTTACCAACAAAGTGTTAACAAGAGTCGGATCCAGTCAGAGGTTCACCTTTGACCTCACTCGCACACACGACCACTCAGGACCGCCCCTCAGTGAACGCCGCACAGACACTTTTGTGTAGAGATTCATGTCACACGGCTCAGATGTGTCCTCCAGAGTCGCCTGCATGAGCTGTTTGTGATTTTTCGAGCAGTTGTTGAGGCAGGATGGTGGTCAGAGTGTGTGAATGCAATATTTGAGGAGAGAACACACTTCTATCAGTCCCCTTTTGGCATCATAGGATATTTCCAGTGACTTCATATGATTTAATAACATCAAATGGAGAATTTCAGGAAAAACTGATGATGATGTTTTCCCCAAAAGAGTTAATCGTGGGTTGGTTTTTTACTAAACAGAGAAATTTCAGAAGGAAAGTGAAAAGTTAACACATTATTGACAGGAGAATTGACTTGCAAATGTAATCTGATTATAAAACAGCACATTTTCTACTCTACATGTAAAAAAACCCCATAAATGTTTCAGGTATTTCTGCTAATTACAACCATAGTTGTTTTGTTTCATGACTTTTAGGTGTGTCGTGACTTTGTACCCAGTATATTATTGACGGGTGCGTGGGAGGTGGAGGGGGGACTTGGAAATTTATTCACTTCAGGCCCCAATTTGTCTGGAAGCAGCCCTGCATGCATTCAGGGTTTGTTTTGTTGTTTTCTGGAGCATCAAAAAAAAAGATTAATTAAAACAAAAAAGACTGAAAATAACTTGTTCTCATTTTGTTTTGTTGGGGGTTGTAAGTGTGGTTTCTACTGTAATTACTTATCAAGTTGAAAACAAGTGAGAAGCATCACTATGGAGACCTCAGGCAGCCACGCTGTCTGTTTAACTGCTGGTGAACTCGACGGAGGGAAGACGCTCAGGAAAGAGAAGAAAAAAAGAGAAAAAGAAATATTGCATTAAATTATTCTGACTCCATCGCTGTACAAGTGTGAAGACAAGAGAGATGTCAGAGGCTAAGTTCATCAGTGGATTCTGATGAGGTCGGTGCTGCTGCTGCAGTGAGTGAGCACGCCTCACTGAGCCTCAATGCAGCTGCGCTTTTCAAGATGTTCCAATCAAGATGTTACCGTCTCTTTTTCCAGAGCTCTGTTTTTTTGTTACAGGACTCAAACCCCCTGAATTTAGCACTGAAGAAGGCTTGATAATGGCGTTCGGGACAAAGGATGTCGATTCGCAGCGGAGGCGGCTCGGATGTGGTACCAAAGTCTCTCCAACGTGCCTCTAACAAGATGTTTTATTGGGGTTTTTACAGTTCTCCTGGGCACAGTTGTGGAAATCCAGTGAACTGCAGAAACATTTCTGCATCAGCATGGAGATATATTTTATATTTTTATTATTGCATCAACGAGTTTTGACACAAAGGCAATGTAAATACTCGGAGCCTTTTCTTTTTACTCGTCAGCATCCGTTGGTGGACCGAATCCAGCTTTTCCTCCTCCTGAATGAATTAATCATTCTCTAAACACACAAAACAGCAAGAGTCAGCTAACAAGAGGCCCCTGCTGGTTGACCACAGCATGTCAATGTCAATAACAGCAATATTTAGTGGACTCAACACCACCGCACAATGAGGACAGCCATTCAGAGGTCTGATACTCCTCCAGATACTCGCCGCTCGGGGTCTCACGGTGGCGCCTCTTATGTTAAAGTGTCATGTGGAGCAGGGAGCATCAAGGCTGCGGTCCACCTACAGGCTCACCTAGCTGTGAGCGGACCTGGAGGAGCGCAGCCTTGCTTTAGAAACAGATGATAAATAAATCAAAGTGCACTAAGCACTGCTTCCACATGGCAATCGCCTCCTTCATAGCGTCTGCACCTCATCAATCACGCCATTGTCTGCTTGAAAGGCGAGCCTTGTAAATGTCATATCCACTCAAACCCAAGGAGAGGCGGATCAGAATGCAGCCACTTTTTTTTTTTTTTTTTAATTGGATAGTGTAATTAAACTAAAAAACCCTGCTAGGCTGCCTTTTGACAGGACAGATGAAGACCCCTTTTAATAGGGCTATGAAACATATTTGTTAAAAGGATGAGGCAATATGTACCATATGATTGGGTGCCCTTATGTGTCATACTTTTCATTTATGATTAAAATGCCAAAAAGGTGTCTGTATGGGCAAAAAAACCCTGAGACTTTCTTAAATGGCATCAAGAATAATTAATGAAATTTACCATCCAAATTATACAATTTTCTTGGAACCAATTGAAAAAGAAAGCGGCCATATTTTACACACACCAATCAGGTGCATATATCAGAGCATATGTTCAGCAGCATTTGTGAAACATTCATCTTGGGACCCAGCGATTAAGAGAGGTAGAGCTTGTTCTTGATTAAAGTAACAACTGAGAGAGGCCAAGCTATAATATTGATTACATGCACAAACGGGATACGGGTCACTTTGCTACCCACACATGCTTTCTATTTAATTTCATTAGCTGCGTTCCTTCCTGATGTACTAATGTTACACAAACACCAGAGGAATACATGCACGCATACACCTAAAAAAAAAAACACAACACCCAGCCACTCACTGTCACATGTTCGGGGTCATAAAAACAGCAACACGCGTGTACACACATACACACACACGCACGCACATTCAATATCCTGCTGCTTTGGAGTTGATTTTGATGGTTGCTGGTGAGAACCTGGCTTGAGAGGTCTCTCTTGAGAGGCAGAGTTAGGCCTCGGTATAAAAGATCGATAGGACAGGGGTGCACAAATAAATCAGCGGGCACCAGTGACGTCTGTCATAAAGCTCCCGCCACAGTTGCAGCTCTTAGGTTTATGGCTGCGTTGAGTGTTATTGCAATCTTTTGATAGCTTTGGTTAATTTATCTGATTACAAGAGCACCCAAAGAACAAACTGCAGTCAACCTTTCACATGTGTTGCATCTCAGCAGTTCTGGGCTTTTAGCGTATGTAGCTCCTGGAGCTGTCATGACTAGCAATGAGATGTCACTCCAGTGGAAAAACACACTGCAGCCTTTTTCCCCCCATAAGTAAACCTGTTTTTTGACCTTTTTTTCTAAATTTAGATGATTGTATGTGTGATAAATTTATGCTGATATCAAGAAAAAACTAAGATCATATCCCATTAATTGCTTATGCATTCTGTTAAAGATAAGGCAACAGAAGTGAGCCAGCAAACCAGCGAGACTACAATAACAAACCAGTGTATCATGTAATTAAACTGAGCAAACGCTCAAGACAATAACAGCAGCATCTCCAGTCAAGGCTGAGCTGGTTTTGGCTCAGGAGCTGCAGGCTTTGTCACTTAGTGGATGTTAAAATCATCTATTATTCTCCTCACAGTCGTTCTTGATGACTTAGATACAATCTACTAATCAAGCTAAATTCATAGTGGGCATTAATTTGCAGTTGGTCAGTTTCCACCAGTGTTTGTGTGGAATTTAAAGTTTAAAGTTGTTTTTTTTGCACGCTTATTTTTTAGTAGATCAGGGTCTTAGTATGTTTTAAATGAATATACTTAATTATACTTTATTGCGCTGAGCCCAGAGCCTTAAGAGTCTTAAGACTTTAATCAAATTCAGATAAAAATGGAACATTTGCCCGAATGAAAGCGATGTCACACAATGCAAAAGAAAAATAGGAGTGGAAATACACAGCGTTCAAATCACTCAAACAGGCAAGAGATTAAAATAAATCACAGATTTCAGGAGTTCACGGGTTATTCTGTCTGCTTTCCATTGCTTTAGAGGATTTACAGTGGTGTTATTTTTAAGCATGGCCTCACACAGGGTTCACTCTCTCAGCTTTATCATTTTCTTTCTTATTGGTGGCTCAACATCTGCAATGAAACCCTCTCCAGTCTCTATGAAAGTGAAGACTGTGGACCTTATCCAAAGGGGCATTTGCCAAAAGTGAATGAACACGTCAGCTACCTCATGGTTTTAAATGAAACTGCATAAATGGCTGCCCTGCCATTCTGTCTGCTGGCAGCCGGTGTGAATTGTGCTGGAAAATCTATTTTGGAGAGCCGGTCCTTTCAATTCGAAGGGAAAAAGACTGACTGCTGTAGCGACATCAATCAAAGCAGGACGCTGCGGTGGCTTTGCTTTACAAGTGGAAGGTCCAGAGTTCACGGGTTAAAACAGGCAATATAAAAAAAAAGAAGGAGGAGGAGGAGGAGGAGGTGTAGAGAAACGGCTGAGCTGGGGGCGGACTGTCGTTGGTCTCTGCTATCTCCTCAGCAGAAGTGTTGGAGAGAGGTACCCCCCTCCTGTATTAGCTGGACTTCATTAATCTTCATGCCATCTTCTTTAACTAGTCATGTAGAACGGCTCAATAGAAAGCCGTATAATGGGGAAGGCCCAGTGCCAATTACTAGGTTAACATAGTGTTCAGCCCCAGTGCAACAAAGGAATGAGATGGAGGAGGAGAGCCGGCTCACAGGGAGAGATGCACAGCATTTGAATTGACAGGGGATGCAAACTGGAAGTTCCCGCAGTGCTACTTGACCTGTGTAACAAAAAAAAAAAAAACTCAGAGGAGCCAATAAGGAAAAAAAAATCATCGATGTGCTCATTTCTGCTGGACTTTTCCTGGGAAGCTACTGGGGCTCTCTGACATTTCCATCTGACATCACTGCAATTGGCACTGATGAGTTGGTTTTAATGCAGCAATGATGTCGAATATTCTCTTTGGTATTTTTACATTTGTAACAAATGGGTTTTTCGCATCAGATAAACTTGAATAAACTGGCTATTAGTGAAGCTTATTGAACAGGGTAATAAACTGCTGCTAGGCATCAAACACAGACGCAACAAATTTGAACGTATGAGTCTAACAAGTAAATTCTTGTTTGATATCAATTCAATTTAAGGTTTTACATTTTGTTTCTGAACCTTTTAACTTTGGAGACTTTCTTTAATCACTTCAGACACATCAAGTTTTATTAGTTCTGTATATATGAAGTAGAATATACTGCTTCGTCTGAGCCCAAACATTGAGATGAGGAAAAAGTTGTTTGAGACAGAAAAATACTGATACAAGGATGAAAAGTTTGGGTTGTTTTTAATAACATTTAATCGTGATAGCTTATATAACTCAGTCTTTCAAAGAAACTTGTTTTTATATTACAACATATGGTTATTTTCCAATTATAATTTTTATATTAATGAATCAATCATTGAGCTTGTTTTGCCCCCGACTCATATCTCATAAAACATTTTGCTATTATTTTTTAATTTTCTAACTGCAACAAAGTTGAACATTCGATGTCAGTTCTCGGGGATGGTGAGTATCACTCTTGTCATGTTCAGCCTCTATTTACTTTGTTTTTATTCTTTATTTGACTTGAGGGGAAGTTTGCTGTGCAAACCACTTGTCATGACTGCTGTCAGAACAAGTACAGTGTTAAACTGTAGTTATTTAATTCCATGTGATTAAAATAGGACTGGGTCAGTTTGGGAAGGGCCTGCAGGCTATGGTTTTATTTAGAGGACCAAGATTAAACTCAAGTAAAATGGAAATGTCACACCGTCATGGAGGATGCTGCGGGAGTTGTGAGAAGGATAATATTATTGTGATGTGAAGTGATAATTCCGCCCTGTCCACCCTCATTATCCAGCAGCGTAGTGTATTTCTGGCTTGCAGCTGTATGCATGTGTGTCTGAGTGTGTGTGTGTGTGTGTGTGTGTGTGTGTGTGTGTGTGTGTGTGTGTGTGTGTGTGTGTGTGTGTGTGT
>JAUESF010000012.1:4427811-4442143 GCA_032274765.1 Malacoctenus tetranemus | reverse complement strand
AAAATCCAAATCAAACTGTACTTTTTTTTAACAACACTGAGTTTGTTTTTCAGTAACACTCAAGTAGAACTTTTGTTCACTTCTCAACTTTCACAGGAACACTGGCAAAAACACATGTGTATAAAAATACTTCAGAAAAATACTTGAGTAGATCTTAAGCAATGGAACAAGTTTTTTTAACTTGAGAACTTTTTCTTCCTCTGGCCATAGAAATTAAGGGTCTCGTGGATAAAAAAAAAAGAAGTTACATGTGGTTTCATTTTGTAAAAGTGACATAATAATCAAAAAAGTTGGACAAATTCAATAGAGAAGGTTTTGAAGTATAAACCAGCAGTGTGAACCTCAAATACCGTTGACAATCGATACTTTTACGCATACGTGGAAAACCTCCAACGACAACATATTTGTTCAAAACTACTGAAATGAAATCGAGACATATTTGTGCATCTCTCATGTCTCCTCTTGAACGTGGACAATGATGCAAAATTGGAGTATTTATGGGACTATTCATGTTTTGTCACGAATGAACTTTACTTCCCTTTGCTTTGACTGGATTTTTTAAATGTTTGGCATTTACAGGACAAATGCCGCCCCCAACGCAACCCCCCACCTCCTGCCATTCTTAACAAGGGTTAATATAATTTGTGCGTCAGGCTCAACTTCAAAATACAAACGATTCTTCACTGTAATGCTTCACTCCTGTACGTCATAAAACTCAGACATGCTTCAGATCTTTTCCTGTCTCGCACACAGAAATCTTCAACCATAGTATTGTCTCTCAGAATCTGACATTAAAGTGCAATGAACTCAATTACATTTAGCAAAACAAATAATATTTTAATGGAGTTGTTTGTCTGTGATGTAGTGAAACTATACGTTTTTTGGTTGTTGTTTTTTTTGTCCTCTGCTGAATTAGAAATAGGGAAAATAAAACTGGCTGGTCTCTTCTCAGCGTTGCAACAAGCTGAGGGGAAAAAATAGAAACATGAGATCTCTTCTTGGACTGGAGCTTTCCTGTGGGGATAGCTGAAAACGTCATTTCTAACCGAGAGCCTTAAATGAGCAGTTGTGAAGCGTACTTGATTGACCGAACCTTACAGCTTGTCATCTAATCAGTGAGCTAACCAAGTCTGCGCTGTACTTACCTTGCCATTCTCACTGTGTTGTTGTTGGAAGGCTGATAGACCAATTCATTTCTCTTCCTTCAGAGCTGCAGTAACAAAGCCAAGGCTCACATTCAGTCGGAGAAGTGCTGCATGAGGGAGATCGTGCTGTGTTGTTTTTTTAGGTTTGTGAATACTTTCTTTCCTCCTTGTACGGCAAATACACAATAAATACAATTAAAAGGTCAAAAGAACATCCCATAATAATGAAGATCTTTCTCATGTAATCTGAGTCGGTCATGTATGTCACTTACTTGTTTTGATTTAAAAATAAGGAAACTTGTCTGCATAGCTCCAACATATGCATTATGCATCTTCTCCTCCTGCAGGAAACAACGAGCAAAAGAACGAATATCAATAAATAAACAATCAAAGAAACAATACCAGTGAACAGAAAAATCCACTGAAGATTTTGACTCATTTGTACAATGTCATATCAGACCACCTGACATCCACAGCATCATACACAACTGTGGTATTCAAATAAGGTGAATGTTATTTGGCTGGAGACATCAAAATTGAACTACATCAGGTCTTTGATGTTTATTTAGGAGCAGTGAATGGTTAAATGTGTGTGAACTGAAAGACTTTAAAATGAGAAAAATCTTATTTAAACCTTTTTCTTTTTTCAGATTTCCCAAAAGTTTTTCTTACCAATTTTTCATGAAGTCTAAACATAGGGGAACATTGCTCAGCGCTGGCTCTCCTGTAGCTATTTCAGGTAAATTATTGAAGATACAGTGCATGTGGTGTGCCACAAGGCTCTATCGTTGGCCCCATTTTTCTTTCCTCGTGAATGATTCACTGAACAGAATATAACAGTGTTTCTACCATATACACTTTCATCCATCTGTGATTCAAAGAGTTGAACAAATAAAAACCATTCATACTTATACATGTTTATGCTGGAATATGAACATCTAACTCTTTTTCCATCTCACATTTTGAAAACACCTCCACGTATCTTTTGCTCCTCCAACACGTCTGATGAACACTGTGGGTCGGATTCAAATACGACACTTAGCTGGGCTGGTGGATTGGCTTTTTATGTATGAAAACAAAAATTACTATGAAAAGCTGCGTAGCTCCAGATAGCAGCAGGTTAGCGGTGCAGATGCTCGGAGGCACAGCAGGGGTTGTAGGGGGGTGGGGGGGGGCTGTTTGCAGTCATCTTCTTGATGGGTTTGCATTTCAAAAGACCTTGGTCCAATCCATTAGGGGTGTAGGAAAACAAGATGTTCCTCTCCAGTTGGACTAATTAGCTTTGTTTTGAGAGAACCTTCCATATCCTTAAATTGCTGTGGGGATCCAGATGTGTAACTAGGCTAATGACTGACTGGCTAACAAAGAAAAATGGGCTGTAATCCTTGAGCAGCGTAATAAGTCACCTTCTGCAAAACAATAGCAAGTATTCGCTGTCCGTGCAGCGTTACTCACTGTGCCCACATGCAGCACACTGCCAACCTCATTGTACTCTGGGGTTACAGAATATGCAAGTTCCCCCCATTAGGTAGTCTCTAAATAGAGTGGTTACGAGTCCATTTACATGTGGCAACATCATCGGCGCAAAGACAGAGGAGATGAAAAGTGACCATGAGAGGATGGGAGTGGCCCGGGGGGTGAAGGGTGAGAAGGCGCGGCAGTGTTGTGCTGAAGCCGTGTGTCTGCTTTGAGGAGGAGTGGAGCTGACAGAGGCCACCTCAAGAGACTCTTCACTCTCCATCAAAGAGCTGAGAAGAAGAGGCAGGGTCTGTCAGGGGTTCCCAATTCCTACAGAGCACCCACATGCTGCACCTCCCACCCTAAACACCTTTAGTCAGTCTCACAAAGCTCCTCGCGCTGCCACAAGCCTCCAGACTCATTGGCAATGCATGACCAATCCCCAGCTCAACCACCCAAACATCACCAGAGTTTAGCACTTAGAACATGACAGACATGTCCAGGGGCTTCATTTCCACACAGTCTGCAAACACTGGGATTATATGTAACTCCCGCACAGTGTGATACAATCTTATTATAGGTAGCATCAGATAAAACATACAGTGTTGTCTCACAGCTGAATTATCAAACTCTTTTATATCATATCTGATGGGAATCTTAAACTATTGAGACAATGAGGATAAGATAAGTCCCTGTGAAAGCTGCCTGGCCATATCTGGACACCCAATTTGACTTCTTCCTCCTGCAAATTGAGATTCCTCCACAGCCCCCCCACGCCACTGTTTTGAACAAGGGCTATCAGTTTTAATTTTCCAAACTTTCGCTTTTCCGTCAAAATTGGGTCGGAGGAAAAAAGGGGGGAACGTCGAGGCAGAGACCACCATTCCAAGTTTTATCTGCTCGACAAAATGCCGTTATCTTAGTGCGGTGTCAAGAACTCTATCTCTTTTTTTTCCAGGTGACAGGCACAGACGAGAGATAAGATTGGAAAAGAATCCCACTCCACTGAGTAAATAAATAATCAATACTCATCTAAATGTAAATGAGAAAGTAGCCCCCTTTGATAGGAGGGTTTTTATCAACCAACCAATTTTCTACAGGCACTCACTGGGCCTCAACCAAATCACCATCATTCAGCTCCCATGTAATGGATAAGAAAGGGGAAGGGGGAGTGGGGGGGGGCAAGGGGGGCTATAGGGGGAGAAGAGAGGAAGGGTCATCTGAGATCAGCCGTGTTCAGATAGCTGCATCAACCGCACAGTTTTATTTTTTTTATATTTCCTGATTATTGGATCTGAGAAGGACAGAAACCGAGATGATTAAATGCTAATTATCTCCAACATTAAAAGAAAGATCTTGCGATAAATGGTGTAAAAATAAAGTGCAGGAAGAAATTCGAGAGAAAAAAAAAACAAGCTATCTGAAATGATCTAAGAATCAATTTTAAATACAACAACGAGGACTGAAATGGAGCGTATACACCAGCTATCTCTCATTTCCTCTGTCAACAGCAGAGGGAGGAAAATAAAAGAAAGTTTGTTTTGGTAACATGATTATGTGACCATTTATTATGTCAGTGTTCTGTACACGGACCAAAAAATAATGTTTTTCCTACAGTCAGCCCATCGCTCTTACGTTTGGAAAGCTAACCGATCACACTCACCAGTGTCAAGCTAAGTTCCAGTTAAATTTCTGTCAGTAAATAAAGAAAGACAAGCTCCGACACGCTATTATTTCTCTCCCCGCCTGTTCCCCTGCCTTTAACATTTCTGACACCTCTGCACTTTCCTAACCTTTTTTGATGTTGTATATGCTGGGCAAGATTAGCATTTTATTGTCATCAGAATGCACGGCTCCCACTTCAAATTGATCCAATAAAAACCCTCAAATACTATTTTCCTCATCCTCATTGCATTAGGTTTTATTTCATAACTCATAGATGTCAATAATGGAAACCATTATATAGCAGTATACTCAATAACAGAATTTTCCTGCTTGAAATGCATACAGTATTGATTTCATGTTTTTCTGGGTCCATAAGGGCAAGTAGCGTGGCGGAGGTTGTTTTACTGTAGTCAGTCAGCAATGTAGAAAACAACACGCAGAACACTGTGGAGTGCCTCCCTGCTAAAAAGTACAGCCTCAAGAAAACAAAAGGAGCATGTGTCACAACACCTTTAATAAACAAAATAAAAGACTTCTCACAAATACCACCCAATGTTTGAACTTTTGATGTTATTTAGCTGGTATATGTGTGAGAAATAAATTAGTTCTGAATATCATTAATGCATAGTTTCAGATAACGTTCAATCACACGTTGTTTCAGCTACAAACACTACTCGGATTATTGCAAACGCAGCGTGTGAGTTATGGTTAATTGTTTGTGCAGGGAAATGATTGGTTTTTCAATTATAGTCCTTTGGTTTATTAGAAATAAAACAAATGTTGACAGCAGTGTTTTTACAACAGCTGCACGGTGTCTGAAGCCGGTGCCGTCGCGAAGTAAGGCTCCAGGTGAAACTGCGGTCTGTGGCCAAGCTGCTTTTGATTTTTATTGTGGTGAATTGGAATGACAGAGCAAAGCTTTTCACATTGTGTGTCTTCCATTTCTTCCCTGGGATCCCTCCAAGCTAGCCCCTCGTGTCCCATGGGGAACCGACCCATCCAGCTAATGTGCCATAAGCTGACAGCCCTCCTCTGAAATGTGTGTTAAAGAGCCAGGTTTGGAAACATAAAGGCATTCTTCTGAAGCTGACGCAACTCCTTTAGAAAATCACACCTCACTTTCAGTGCAGAATGGCCATCGCTCTGTTATCGCAGGACTGCGAGTTTTGGCATCTCCATGCAAACAATACAGCAGGAAAGAAATACAAAGAGGTGGAAAAACACTCGTTTTTAAGTACATCTCATGGTGCAGCTCATCCTCGAGGACAAAAAAATTGCAGTTGATCAAAAATATTTTCGTGAAATTACAAATTACTTCATTGAGAAACGACTTGGTCGGGATGGTGTAAGCAGGACCCCAAACACAGGATGTTAAAGACAACACAAGATTTACCTGAGTAGAGAAAAAACTAAACAAAACAGATGGTTTGAACACAAAAACACAAGAAAAACCCCGAATAGACGTGGAACAAAGACACAAAGACAGACTGAGGTATTCTTGTGCACATGAGGCATGGGGACTGATGAGACACAGGTGGGAACAATCGAGGTAAATAGGCAGGTGAGACACATTAAGGGTGATAGAAATAATAGTTATTGTTGTAGATTTTTCTCATTAGCAAAATGTGATTTTGAAAGTAGGGAAATAGATCACAAAGTGTAGATTGTTTTAAGTTTGAAAAAGATAACAGATGCATGGATGAAAGCCCATTTACACAAACTTGCTCGTTCATTAAAGCGGGAGGAGTTCTTGTAATGCAGTTCTCCTGACCCCAGAAATGCACATACATTTTCTATTAATAACAAATGCAAGATAGAAAAAAAGGTATAATTGGCTGAAGTAAAAGTGAATTCTGCTCAGGCAGACAACAAAGTCACAGTGACGCTTTCAGCCCTCTGAAAAAAATGCCTTTAAAGTATTATATCCTTCTGACTCACTGATATCTATGCAATTTAGTAAGCACATGAAATTGCCCCAAGTTTTTCCAACCTCAGCTGTAATCCGCTCAAGGAGGATTTGCAGACTGTTCCTCCAAACGGTTTAAAATCAGACGGAGCTGCGAGGGTGAAAAAAATAACACTTTGAAAGAAAATCTTGACAGGACAGTGCAATGTTAACATTATAGCACAGCTGCTTTTGTTTAAATCCAGCACATTCACACCTCTTAAAAACATTGCGTCACTGCTGGTTAGTAATCTGCAGGCAATTTTACTCTTTGATGGTCTTAGAGAATGAAAACGCCATTTCCTGACGTGTTTTCATAAGAATTATAGGAACCTCACGACGAGCGTTTATCTTGCTGCACATTCCAGGCTGAATTGTAACATTTAGACCATATTCACACCTTCTGAGACTCCTGTTATTCAATTTACACAAAAATATTGAAGCCACAACTTTTAAGTACGAGAGGCGATATTGCTGTTCCACAGAGCGGTCCTTCACAGGCACATTGTCCAACAACAGAATCACCAGCCATTTAAAGACCAATACCAGAGACCATAACGCCTTTATAGTTGGTGTTGTCAACTCAATTTTCAAATTCCACCCCACACTCGGGCTCTCCTATTGAAGTGTCATCTGATCTGCTGAATTACTGACAAGCCCACAGTCATCACCGTAACGCTTTGCCCTTCTCTTCAACAACAGCCGTAGCAGCTGCATTACCTTCACCTTAAACCAAGGAAATAACAGCTCTGTGGAAAAGGAAGGAGGGGGGGAGAAAAAACTGCTCGGAGCCATTGTGCCAACAAACTCGCGCCGCGAAGGAGCGAGCGCATGTCTGCAGTGCTGCGCAACTGTACCCCTTCTTATTTTTAATCACAGAGATGACATGTTTTAGGTAATCCATCAAAATCATATTTGAGGCAGCGGACGTTCACGAGAATCAGGTTAAACACGACAGCAGCCGATCGAGCGGAACAAACTCGCACACTTTACAAGCTTCATTCGGCTGACGCTCCGCAGAGGTGACAATTAATGCTTAAATAATGCAGCTTTTTTAACCAACTGCAAATATTCAGTGTGCAGCGATTGTGGTTGTCTGATCTATACCGGCCAGAAGAGACAGCTGAAAAGTTTAAAAACTACATTAAATTCACTCTGCAGGAAGTGACTGTCAGACTTTATTAGGGAATGCAATAATTTCATTAGAAGCAGGTGGAGAAGCAAGACTGTAAATGAAGAGATGATGTTTGACCTGCAACTGTGATTTGACCTGAAAAACACAACTCTGACTGCCAAGGATGTTTGTTGACATACCCACAAGCACAGCAGTCTATTTTTTTATGAGGCAAAAAGTTCATAACACAAAAAAAGTTGACTGAATGTGTGAAAACTGTCTTGTTTTTTGGATAAAGAAATAAAATGTGGACCAACTTCTCAAGGAACTCTGCTTTGTTGAACGGCCGATTCTTATAATAAACCTGATAAGAAGTTTTTACTTGGAAAATGACAAATATATCTGCTAACACTTTGACTTTTTGCAGTTCAAATAGTTGCTCATGTTGCTCTCTGCGCTTCAGTTTTGTGATTACTTTTTGTTGTGCTTCTTACTTATTTCCTCAATTGAGCAAATAAGATTATTGCAGATCAAAAGTGTCTCATTCCTCAGCTTCAAGCTACTGAGCAAAGTGCTCGTTTTTTTGACACTTCTTAGCCAACATATCACACAGTTGCTCTGCTCTGCTCTGCTCTGCTCTGCGCTTGTTTCCACCAGTATTAAAATAACTCGACAGCGCTGGCTGACTCTGCAGTGATGAGTTACTTTTTTATCTCTTAGGTCAACAAGAATGAGCTCAGTTTTGCAGTCGTAAGACCAACATGACCTGCAACTTATCACCGCGGTGGTGAAAGATTCAACACCCTCACCTGAGAAACTCGTCCCAGGGGGCGGCCGGACGGAGATTCCTCTGGGAAACTATCATGCTGGTGACCAAACAACACTCAAGGACGCAGAGCAGCGGCGAGGCTGCTGGTACGAGCCACAGTGAAGAAAAGTAGCAGGATGGCCAAAGTCACTGTTCACTGATGACGCTGTCCTGTACATAAAGTTGGTTTCGGACAGAATCAAATAAGAGATGCTGGAAAACTTTGTTTTTTCAGCTCATACAGACGTCTAATTTGGCCTTTTATATCACAGGATGATCCTGCTTTATCCTCACTTCACCTGCCACTAAATCCTGATGTTGATGACGATTGTTGTATTAAACCCAAATCTTGACCCTTTCAACTGGCTGTGCGTTCATCAGGCAGAGTGATCACCCACCATCACACAGTCCCACACACGTTGCTCTGCAGGGAACAACTTGTAAATGAAACATAATTAGCTACTTAGCCTATGTTGATAGCCAGCCCTGCTAGTGAGAAAAAAGTCAGTGTTGGCTGTAGTCAGACGGACGGCAGTTTGACAGACTCCAGTGGAGGACGTTGGGAGGAAGGCAGCGGTTGTAGATCCATCTCCCATTAAAACCTCCCTCACTGCCTGAAATAGTTTCAACAAATATAGAATTCAGACAGACGTGCCGGCGAGAAAGCGCCGGTTAGTTGTGAGGGGATGTTGTGCCGGAGCCACGAGGCGCCTCATACCAAATATTGACGGGATACAGCGGCAGCGTTGCTGAGGCTTCGTGCAGAGAGTCAGGTGACCGCGTGGTGACAGACGTCTGTAAACCTTCAGAGATCAGAAGGGAAACAGAGGCCAAAAAGATGCATAATCATTGGGTCGTTTTGCTCGATTTTTAGATCAACTATCAACATTTTCCAGACTTCATATTTGCTTCAAAATGATCTGGACAATAGAAAAATTTTAAAGTGAATTATCACATAGCATCATTAGTTTTTAAGGTTTTGTTGATAGTAATATAACATCATGCCGATATTTTTGGGCCACAAGACGCAAATAAGAAAAACCATATAACCATGACCATATAAGACTATTATTTCACACCTTCACTTGAAAGGCTCAACAGTGAGAAACTATTTTCAAGTAAACTCCACAAACCAAACAAAGCTTTTATATTGCGATCAGATGTGCAGCAGCTGCATTGAGCTGAATGATCGAAGGACCACTGAGCCGGTCCAACGTTCAGTGCGCCAGGAGAACTTCCTTTGTTAGGAGACAGTTTGGAAAACAGGTTGAGGAGAACAATCATGTAAATCTCTTCCACATTCAGTTTAAATGAATTTACTGTCACTCAGAGGACAAATGGACCTTTGCGAAAAGAACCTCAGCTGCTCGTTATTATATTATTTAGAATAATATAATAACGAGCAGCTGAGAAAAACAGATTATCCTCTGTTTTCAGAGGATTATCAAGCAGTTTAGGAATCCCCTCCGTGCTCATTTTATTTACTTATTTATTTATTTTCTCCAAGTAAATGCACTTAACGCCATAGGCACTATCACATTACAGGGCATGAGAGACCTGCAAACCGGCTTTTCATAGTTAAGCCAGTTGGAAACTGTTACCATATTTATTATTCATTATCAAATGGCCAAGTTACATTTGGATGCACTTAGCGCTGAGAATAGAGGGAGATCATCAGAGGAGTCCCCAAACCGAACACACAGTTGCGACTCTATTAGTTTTATAATGCATTATTTGAATGCTGTCTTTTGGGCCGGTTGCCATGTTTGGTCCACTAGAGCTGCGCCGCTACTCGCAGATGTCAAGAATAATCTCCTCCAGCTATGACTGTAACAGAAATCAATGTTCATCTTCACTTTAATCATTAAAAATGTCAGACGCAGTTAAATGCATTAAAGTGACAAATTTACATATTTGTAAAATTAGAGAAATGTAGATTTTGGACCACTAAATGGAGCAACGTTTTTCCTCGTGGCTAATTTTTCTTTGGCTACGACACTGAAATCCTCTCCAGAATGTTTCATGCTTTTTATACCAAATTACATAAAAAAATTACTTTTTTTTTTTTTACCCGCGCCACCCTCACTGTATTTTCACAAACTGAAAAATAGCGGCTTGGCTAAATAGCAGCAATTATTTTTGAAAAAGTGCTTTTTAATTCTAAATCTTTGGACCAAATGACCCCCTTTAAGTTGTTTGTGCAGAGCTCGTTTTACAAGACGGGGCCTCAGCCACACATCTGCTCCAGTTAATGCCGCCTCCAACCGGCATTCCTGATGCTCAGGTGAGCGTTCTCCTGGTGTGAATTGCAGACCTTGTGCTGAACATTGATGCACTGCCTCCATTATCGCCCTGCCTCCTTCCGAGGAGTCGACGCTATTGTTTATGACACTGACACATGCAGTAATGGGTATTTCACTTCTGCACCTATACTGAGCGCGTGTTGAAACTAGAAACATAGATAAATATGGTGCGTATCCACAACATCAGGAAATTTCTATTTCATCAACTGAAGCATTAGACTGATTACCAGCAAAGCACGGTGCAGTGGCGGCATTGCTCTTTGTGCACACAGCCAAGAGAAACTCAAATCATAATGTTTTAAAAGAGAAAATGAAATCCCACGGGTAAAAAGAGGAGCTATCGCAAACTCGCACTGTGCGTGCTCTGTGTTATTTCTGGGTCTTAAATGTTCAGGGAATTCAAGGCACAAAACTTCTGAACAGATCCAACTGGAACCTCTCCTCGGGAAAATCATCAAACATGTAAAGATGTGTCTCAGGGGGATTTGAGAAAACTTCACACGTACTGTAGAAGTCAGACGAATCCGACGCTACTGTACGTCCCTGCAGACTGGGGAACATGGCAGCTGTCACTAACAAGGAAAGTCAGATGCCACTCTTCCCCTTTATGTTCAAATACAAACACAGACTCTGGTGTATTAGTGCCAGATATTTTCAATTATCTCGTGTCAACCTTTATCTCTTCACATTTACTGCGGTACAGCCGGATTGATGCCTTCTCTCTTTTTTTCTTCTTCTCCTTCTTCTTCTTTTTCTTCATATTTCAAGCACGGTTGTACTTCAGAGGAGAATAAGGAGCGGAAGATCACAACAGTTTCATCCAACTTTTATGTAAGTGTTTTAGATTGTGGTAGCCTGGGGGTACATGGAGCACACTGTTAAATTCTTTAACAATGCTTTTAGCGGCACAATGATTGTAAATAAAAACGAAGGCTCCCGGGAAATGTTTGTCTTGAAGAAATCTTGTTCACCAAACAGCTCATTCATTTCAAACACTGGAATTATCAGTTCAGATAAAGGACTGATCACGTCTGCTGATACAAGGAGGGGGAAAAATCTAGTGCTCGTCGCATTGTTGATGGTATATATTTGTATTACAGTGTAGCAGTGCAACACAGCATGGGTTTACATCTCCTCAGTAGTTTTCTATTACAGTACAACAAAAAGCCCTCTTCTGTTTACATAGCAGGCTTGCATCAAGTGGAGGATTGTGCACATAAAATTACCATAATAGGCGGCCACCGAGTTTGCTAATGTGCTTCTCCAGATGAGAGGGCATGCGGAGACTTACTGAGGAACTGACAATGTAGCAAAACAGAGAGAAGAAAAAAAAGTCCGAAAAATCCTTTGAATATTCTCATTTTTCCAGGCCCTGTTTAGTACATGCGTGTGCAGCCACCCCAGGAGCAGAGAGGTTACCCCACATCTGGAGAAATGAGTTTGACCCTCTCAAAGGGCACAGGAAGTTGCCCCTGAAAGCTGCAAACAAAAGCAGCAGTGGCGAGCGGGAGCCCAGAGCGCCATTCATCGCGGCTAATGACTTGTTCATTAAGAGTGATGATGGATAAAGACTTCTCACGCTGAGATGAAATCAAGATTTATATGCGTTGTTTCCTCACCCAACTTGTGGGAAGATCATCATCATTTAATTCTATCTCTGCGGCCGGTGATGGGCATCCAGAGAGCGGGCTATCAAACGGTGCAGTCAGCTGGCAAAATCCAAAACGTGCCGTTGGCACATCTGGAGCTTGCCGTCGCAGCTGAGGGTGAGCAATGGCTGCTGGCGGGTGGCCAAATTACAGGCAGAGACGCTTCAGGACTCCACAGCCTCCACCCTGGCTTCTCCTCGTTTAGATCATCATCATTATTTATTTGCTTATTTATTATTTTTTCCATTATGTGTGCTGTGTTGCATTTCAACAGCACTTTTTATTTTTTCCTGCGCATCAGCGTATTATCAGACTGCGCCGGACCCCTCGACCCACCTCTCTCTGTAGGTTCTTATCTGGAGCTGGAAATAGGCCCCAAGACACTTCATCAGTGTCCTTCACCCTGCTATCTGCTGCTCCCAACTTTTATTAAAACTTCAGCCTTTATCAGCTCCTGGGTAATTCAGGCATGACAAATTGGGCACCAGATGCCACCTCCATTTGAGGCCGCTGTACATCTCTTGCTCCCCTATCAAGGCAATGGGAGGTGGCGGGCTGCGGCATTGTGGGATATCCACCTTTAGCCCACCACATCAGGTTACTTCAACAAACTTCCTTCATCCATCTCAGCGCTGAATACTTTGTTTGCCATAGTAAAAGTTCTTTAGTGTATTTTTTTTCGTGGCGCTGCTCACTGCAGCCCTTTTTTTGCATGTGTGTTATTTGTTATCTTTCACAAAAGAATTACTACACATGAGTGATTTATTCCCAGTAGGCGAAAAAGGAAGAAAAAAAAAACACTCTCTGAGATGTTTTCTTATCACTTGTTGGAAATTCTCATGTGGTTTTGTATTACTGTAGAATTTCAATGTTGAAGAGAGTTTCAGTTGTATATTCTCTAAATATCTGAATATTACAGCAAAGCCAAACACTATGTTGGCCCATGAACATAAAAGAGAAGGTCCTTCAAAATAAAAGTGAGCCGTCATTTAGTTAGCTCTATTCTAGGTTCTAGAAAGCACATTTTCTCGAACATGCACATTCAATTTTGACCACCTCAGAGGAAGATAAGATTAGCTTCAGCCCCCCCATCACTGACAGAGTCCCCCTCTCTGATCACTGGCCTGCATCAAAACCTCCATGCAAGGGGGACACTGGGGGCTTTGAGTTGATACAAAGCCACCACTATAGAGCATCATTTATGCTTGTATTTTTAAATGCCATTGAGCTTGGATGCTTCTGGTTTTAGCTGCACATTTGCAAATACCAGCAGTTTATATGGTGCAGGAGGACAAGCCTGTTTGATAGCCTATATAGCCCATAACAAAAGAATAAAAATTTTCATGGAGGATTGGGTTTCTGGGCCACTGATGCACAATTAGATTTCCATAAGACTTTTGAATGCAGCCATCAATTGATGACATGCACAAGAAGAGTGGTGGACAGCTTATATTTACTGTCTCCTCCTCCTGCGCATTTCATTTTGGGCATTTTTAGAGATAGGACATAATTTATGACGCGTTCAGAAAGAGGGAGTGTGGAGCAGAGTTATATGCTCAGTTAAATAAAACCACAGCAGAAAGAATATATATAAATAAATAAGAAATACTCAATGCCATTTGTACATTTATGACTGACAGAAACAGACAATACACATATCTACTCATGTGTAAGATAACCTTATTCTGTGGAGTAAAAGGTTTTAAGGGTGACAGCACTGCACATCAAGAAACTAGTTGGATCAGTTACTGGAACTCTTGGATTGCATTCATGGTGATACGGACAGTATTCATGGGACACGGTCCCTACCTAGACCTGCACATCATCTGCTCCTCAGGGGATTCAGTGAGGGTCCTGCCTGTAAATAAGAATCCATGATAGAGGAGCAGCAGGCGTGAAGCATGAGATTGGAAACCAAAGGCATCACACTGGGCTGTTGGATCTTAGTGATGTTTAGCAACACATAACTCTACACACAGACCCTGAATTTGGCATGAGCTAGTATACTCTCATGCTCACAGGGTCACTCATGCATGTGAATACTCTCTCACACACTGCATTACACTGAGCTCGCTCTTTCACAAATATATAATGTCTTTCAAATTAGCTCACAATAATCAAAGCCTGCCCTTGCACAGAGTCGCCGGTTGAGACAGGGCTGTGTGTCCGTGTGTGTGTGTGTGTGGGTGTGTGTGTGTGTGTGTGTGTGTGTGTGTGTGTGTGTGTGTGTGTGTGTGTGTGTGTG
>JAUESF010000012.1:4391971-4427711 GCA_032274765.1 Malacoctenus tetranemus | reverse complement strand
TGTGTGTGTGTGTGTGTGTGTGTGTGTGTGTGTGTGTGTGTGTGTGTGTGTGTGTGTGTGTGTGTGTGTGTTGTGAATGAGAAGTGTGCAGACATTACAGCAGCGCTGTTGATCCACCCTCATTACTACAACCCAGTTCCATTTTAATTTCTCTCCCAACATCCGAGCGTTTGGTCCTTCCGTGCCCAACACAGCAGCGGCTGGCCAAGATGCCAGCTGTGTTTCAGGGCTAAAACGTGTTTTAAGAGCTGCTGCAGGATGGTAATGTGTTGTGCAACCTGCCAGCCCATGAGCATCCCGAGGCAAATGGGAGAAGCAGTGGTTAAAAAGCAGGCTTTTTTTTGGGCCTGCGCCAGTGAGTAATCTACCACATAAAAGCGTGGCATAACCGGGGGCCATCATATGGGATATGCCTCCCAAAAGACGCCCCCCTATTTTTTTTCAGGAAACCTCCTATTATATGTTGCCAATTGAATTTGGCACCAATGAACCTCTTTTAGTCAATTAACATTTACAATTAAAAAGCGCTTTATGTAGTGATGTTAAGTACATTAGCAAACAACAGATTAATTTGTCAGTGATGCTGCAAACATCATACAAACACAGCAGAGAAAAAAAATCACTCAAATGGGAAAAAATGGTGACTGACCTCCGAGACGGAACTGGGATGTGCGCTCTCTCTCTCTCTCTCTCTCTCTCTCTCTCTCTCTCTCTCTCTCTTTCTTTCTTTCTTTCTCTCCCTCTCTTTTTTTCAATCATTTACCTTTTAGTTTGAAAAATATCCCAATTCCCTGCCTGAAAAGCTTCTCATTTTGGCAATTTGTTATGTCAAATAAGTTTGCTGGGTGAACTGGACTTGGGTACAGAAGTGGGTGATGAATAGTCTCCATTAAGCTGGAATCTTACAAACCTTAAAGTGAAAACATACCTAAAACAAGAGCATCATTAGGAAAATGAGCAAAGACCTGAACCTGGAGTGTTTCTGAGCAGAGATGAATGATGGCATCACACCTCAGTCCATTATAGACTCTATTTATACACAGGGACACAGAGGAGCAACACTAGTTAGAGGCTTCTCTCCAATTAGGTTATTACTGGTCTGGGAGCCTTTTTATTCAAGGAAATTTCAGAAAAGAAATTGTGTCTTTAATCAAGCATAAGGAAATCTGTCATGGAAATGCTGCTCAGTCTCGGCTGTTTGGCTTGTTTTTTGTGGTTTACTTAAATGAATTCACCTTTATTTTAGTCACTATACAGATGGATATCAAGCATCTAAATTTCTATCGTTTGTGCTGCATTTGTGTTGATTTATCAAAGATTGAGTCAATTAAAACTGATAATATAAAACTGTTCATAGTACATGCAAAGAAATAAGTGGTGGAGATGAAAAGCCTGTTTACTCTTTACTTTTTCTGAGATATCTCTGGCTGATTGCATCACAAAGGCAGAAGACATTTTAAAATACATTTCATCTCTCATCTGGAAGGAAGTAAAGAAGCACAAAAGAGTCCAGTTTCCTTTTCTGGTATTTCTTTTACAGTCTCTCTGCGATTGGTGACACTGGTGCGTATTCTCCTCACATTTTCCACCTGGTGTTGACATTTAAACATCATCATGACCATCATCTTTGTAAAACAGTACTTGTATCTCACAGCTTTACATCAATGTAGTGTTCATGCAAGCATGTCTGTTAATGTGGAAGGATGAGGATGGATGGAAGAATGAATGGCAACTATTGTAGTGCAGCTGTACAGTTTTTACATGACAAGAATGAGGAAAAAACAAAGTCACAGCAAAGTACAAACCTAATCTAAATGTTTTCTGTAAAATAAAGAGAAACGTTTGAAAAAATGCCAATTATTTTATAACTTTTGTTTTTTAATTTGGGGCTCCAAATTTCACAAATTTGTTTAACTTGTCTAATAGATTGAATCGGTAACAGACATTTTAGAGGAGGAGTTTTGGCCCGTGGGAACAGACTTCATCCATCTCTTCAAAAGGGAGCTTCAGACTGTCAACAAGCCATCAATAAGCGGCCAGAAATGCATGAAAATCCTATGACCATCTCTATTTTAACATGTAACCCTGTGATAAGTCGGGGTGTTTGGGGGACAAAAGCGTGAGCGTGTTGCTAATGAAGGCTGTCCACAGCGCGAGGTGTGCGACGGCGGTGGTGGCGGCCGGCGCGCGGCGTGAGTGACAGGTCAGCGCGCAGTCCTGGAATTCCCCGGCGCTCCTCCTCATCGCAGGACATGGTGGCCTCACTTGAAGCCGAGCGAGGAATAAAGGATTGCCCTCTGTATTTTTTCATTAGACTTTTCTTTTGTTACTGAATACATAAATCCATTGTGGCAAGATGCAATATGTATCATGGCACTCCACCTGCGGACGTCTCATAATGGCTGCCATGTCCCTCCAGTCAGGGATGATAAGTGAACCCCCCGTGAATGTTAATGATAGTGATCATTCTGAACCAGCCCGCCTCTCCGTCTTCGCTCACAGCCCGGGTGTCACACACAGGGTGGCAAGGTTCAAGGGACTAAAATGAAAACAAACACTCATGGAGGTATATAAATAAATAAAGGCAGAAATGAATGAATGAGGCTCTGAATGAATGAATGTGTGTTACCCCGGCTGAGGAATAACACACTTTCGATACATGGATATTTTTGTATTACTTTTATTTTGAATTTTTTTTCTCCTCCTCTCGATCTTATTTCACAGTGTTGATTAATTGTTGTGTCATTTAATCCTAAAGTCCAAGCTGCTGGTATATTTTTTTATGCGGGCGGGACTTATTTCATTATTTACAAGGCCCAGTAAACACTGGGGAGCAGGTGGGTTCAAACAGATGTGGCTGTTTACATGACCGCAATAGTCTGGGTTTCATATCTGGTCATTGCTCGTAAACAGCTTTGACAACATGCACACTTGCCAGGCCAGACAAAGGCTTGACTCAGCTAATCAAAACTGACAATACTGAAATCACAATGAGCCTTTTTCTATCAAGTGCTATGAGTCAAATAGGGGATGAGTTTAAGCATAGCCGTAATCCGGTGTGGCGCCCATTACAGCAGACACAACCTGTGAAACTGGGAGGATTTAGCAGCATGGTAACGAAACAAAACAGTCCCACGTAGAATTCGATACCAGTTTAATCACATTTTCCCTCTCTGCAAACTTTCGCCGCTGTCTCTGTCTACTTCAACGGATTGTTTTGACCAACACAGCACCTCTCCAAGCAACACACCCAGCTCAAGTAGCAGGCAAGGGAGAAAGCAAACACGGGGCCCATGCCAGCTCATCCCCCGCTCTACATCTCACCGCTTCCTCCTTGTCTAACTTTGCCAGAGTCCTTGGAACTTGCCAAATCCGGTCATGCCTGCTTAGCTTGCTGGACTGATTGTGCCAGAAAAGAAAATAAGACACAGATGTATACAAACTCTTGGTGGTGCCAGTGGAGAGACAGCTAATGGCTTCATCCCGACCCTCCATTGTAGCCCGGCACAGGTGGAGATAATTAGAGATTTCTCCCTTTTCAAAGTCGAGCTTTTTCTGGTTGTGACGGTCCAAAGGGGGCCGGGGGGCGCGAGGACTTGGGGCGCTACACTCCTCCCATTGTCGACCTGCTCACCAACGTTCCTCAGCTGCTTCCATGACAGTAACTAAACATCCCCGGTGCCTTTTCGCTCCACTTTGTGCCACTATTGCAACGTGCCCGTCGGTGGTTAGTGCCAGCAGCTTAAGTCAGCTGTAAGACCCTGATCTACTTAACCAGATATTTTGTGGAAATGGAAGAAAAAAGGTGCAAACTGGATCACCCTTTACTGGAGTTGCTGCTGTTTCAGGTTAAAAGGTGTTTCATCAGCTGCACCGTCACTAGCTTAGCTTTTATTGCGAAGTCGTTTTGTCTTTTTCAGCCTAACTTCTCACCATCTCCCTCTGAATTGGAACACATCGACCGTGACTCCATCCAGTCTTCCAAATGGTGGACCGATGCCTCAAAACATTCAAAACTCACAGTGAAATGCTCACGAGCCAAAAGTCATTTGGTTCATGAGCCTTCAACCGTTCGGTCATCGCATTGGTGGCAAAACCACAGGAAGAAGGACTCAGGGAGAGTCGTATGCCAAGACTAATGTGTCACCACAAACAAATGAAAATCTGCAGACACGAAAATAAAAAGAAAGAGGAAGAAACATGATGTTTCCAAACCTTCGGAAACCAAAAACCATCGTAAAAAATAAAACCTTACGGTGTGTCAATCCAAGCTGCTGCCTCATTTCATAATTTATGTTCCTCAACTCCAGATGTTTGAATGAGCTCCAGAGTGAGACCTCTGTCCTCTCTCTGGGAGCCTAGTAATGAAATAATCCTGCATGAGCAATTCCTGATGCAAAGCGGAGGACTATGATATAGTTCTGTGTGCTTCAAAAGGCTTGAAAAGCCCCCTTTTTTCCCTCCGTTAGCCTGAGTGACAGCAGAGAGACATGTGTCTTCAGATGAGAGGAGGCGAGTCTCATTACGCCGTATTTGGTTGACACTGAGTGATTCAAGTGTTCCTGGACAATTCAGACACACTGATATAAAACACATTAAATGTCTTTCACAGCACTTTACCTGACACTGTTCATCTGCGCTCATCTGTTATCCCTGACGAGCCGGCTTTGGTCGCCTCTTCAAGTCTGGGATTGGGACCGTGGTGAGCGGTGACTAAAGAGAGGAGCTGTAATAAAATACACAAAAATCAAAATACAAAAGATCTTCAGATGTGAGACATCAAATCCCCCTCTGGGCTTGCTTTCAAAGGAGAATTTTTTAACTCACGTGTCTTTCAACAATAAAATATAATTCAGCTCATAAACATAAAACTGTTGGTGCTGTAATGCTGAATTGGGAATACGCAGCAGGTACACAGCTGCTGTATTCTTTTTGTCGTATTTCATAGACCACATGCAGATAAAATCAAACGGACTGTAAACTTAGCTGACACGCACGCTTGTCAGACAACGTAAACTCTCCCAAAAAAGTGATATTTCGTGCTGCACGGTGATCATACATGACATCCCATAATGATATTTTGACACCGCCGCATTAAAAACGAGCAATAACACAGAGAGGCATATACAGTATATATGATGTGTAGCTCCCCTCAGCTTTGAGACGCGGCGGCAGCACGCTGCACTGAGCGTCCTGGAAAGACAATCACTGACAATGTGGATTTGCAGCTCGGGCAGGATAAACAAGAAGCTCCACCTTCCGAGTGAAGCGGCTCCCAAAACACAAAATGCTGCCTGCAGGTTACCGTGCAAGCATCACCACATTTCACTCCGTATGAATATGCACGAGATGCAATCACAAACACAACGTAAAGCCGATCATTCTCTCCACAGCAGATCCTCCCGAATTAAGAATATCTGATTGGTCACTTACATTGGAAGTGAAGGTTTGTCACTTTGTCAGAATGGGCGTAATATCAAAAACCGACAAATCGAAGTCAGCACCCGGAACCGATACTTGAAAGCCGGCAGTCAGAAATTGTTAGCCGACACTCCTCCTCTTTGACACTAAGGCGTTGATCCTCATTCTCGCCGCAAAGACTTTGAGGTGAGAGCGAGGCGAGGATAGAGATACGGTGGAGGCGGTGTTAGGGCAGGTGAGCGGAGAGGATGCCAAGCCCAGTGGTCAGCGGGTAACAGGGAGAGGGCGGCTGTCACATCCTGCTGACTTAGCCAAGACAGATGAGACAATCAGCAACCCAAGGCCCGGACAGCTCTTCAACACTGCCCGCATCCTGTGCTTGAGGACAGCTTGTCCACAACATCTCAAACCAGATCTCACCTTTCTCTTTGCAGCAACGTGCAAGGTGAGGTCGCTGCTCGGCAATGTTTTCGGACATCCGAACGGCTGTGGGATGTGAGGCTCTTTCCTGAAGCTGCAAAAATATTTCTTAACAATAGAGTAATTAATAGAGAATTAGCTCTGATTTAAGTTTGTTACGTAATGCTGGGGTGCAAACATGATTGAAAACAAACCGCAATATTCTGGTGTTTTGGTCCACAACTTTCATATATTGGTAGACTTTTACTGCTCTCTTCAGCCTTGTGTTCAGATACAACAGGCAGCTTTTTTGAGCCAGAAAACCCTCAAACTGGCAACAAATTGGTGAAATGAATGGAGAGTCAAACAGGAAAAAGCCCACTAAGGGCACGGGAGCTGGTGAAGAGCAAAATCAGTCAAAGAAGAGAACTAATATTACTTTTGGGTTTGCTGAACAACCATAAAAGACATCTTGTTTTGACCCTAAAACTGCAGGGTAATCTCACAACTCCATCTGCAGCCACCAATACGGAATTGTATCGTTAATACAGTTTTATTCGGGTGATAAAAGGTAGGTTGTTATTCCAAGCAAGTATTGTTTTTTACCTGTTTTGATGTTATCGGTCGATGTAGACACATTAATAAAAGTTAAACTACAAAGTGGACTCGGAATACAATGAATGGATTCAAAAGAAACTAATGTTGACACAAAATAGAGGAGAAGAATCAGGAGTTATTAGACACATGAATACAACGTCTTCGGAAAAATGCTCTTCTTACAAGTATTAAATTGGATATGCGACTTTATGTTTGTTTGACCTCCATCACGCCTAAAAAAGACGATGAACAAAGTTCCATTTTGACATTGCCTGTCACAGATTGGAATCAATGTCATTAACTCAAGCGAACAAAGATCCTTATCAGAGTGAACTGATAGCAGATCAAGGGAAATAATGAGGGCAACACGGAAACCTTGGACCAGCGCAGAAACAAATAGAAAATGGGGTTTTATGGGGGAATGTGGTTTTAATTTTGATAAACGCTAACATCAATAAAGGAGGTGTGAGACAGGAGCAACCAATCATGTGAGCCATTGTCTCATTTGTTTGTGGTAATTAAACCAAGATGTCACAATTAATTTGACAATGACGTATTGATGTGAAAAAACACAATTATGCAAAGCTCCAGAAATGTATTGCTGAGTGATTTCTGCAACATCAGTATTTCTGCTGCGAGCGGTGACCTCACGTTGTACATGTGGGGTGGGGTGGGGGGGATTAACAAAAAAACAAAACATCTGGGGTTACGTATGTGTGTGTTTGTGTGTGTCTGCATAAATGTGCACGTGTCAAAAAATCCTAAAGACCATGCTGGACCCCAGGCCAGCTTCCAGCCTCTCTCCTAATTGCATTGATTTTTAGCTCAGTAAATCTCGCTGTGTCACAATCTGCACTCCCCAGGCATGATGTACTGCTCCAACGCCAGCCTGCACGTCTGCTCCCAAAATTGCTGGCTTAAAATTTGAACTGTAATGGCGTGATTAATGGTTAAATTAATTAATTGCTAAATATATGCTAATTGTTTAATTGGTTGCCTGATCTATATAAGATCATTTATAAATTAAATGAGTTGATTTACAAAGTTTATTGATTAAATGTGACAATGAGTTATACGGCTGACTACCTGATTTGCAATTTTCCCAATTAAATTCACAAAGCTCTTTTAGGTGTGGTTTTGCAAAGTCTGCCCTCTCCAAGTGATCTATATCGGGCCTGACACTGCTGTACTTATTTATGAAATCAGACAGGTGATAATGATGCATTAATATTAATGCAAACTGTAAATTTTCATATTGCTCCCACAGAAACCAATCCAAGAACATTTGTCATCGCAACTCCATCTATATTTCACATTTTAATGCAAATTGAAGTGGGAGTCCTCAGTAAGGTCAAGTATCCGAGGGGAATCTGATTTTTTGGGGGTTCTACAAGCTACAGGTGACTTATTAGACAAGAAAGAGCATTTTGAGGAAATATTTATGAATGTCCTGCAGCTTTTTGCCATGAAAGTGTAACAGCAGCAATCCCTGAATGTCAAACTTTTGCTTCAAACAAGGAAAGCTGATAAACGGTATTGAATCAAACCTTCACATCACAGTATTTGTTGATAAGTCAAAGAACCGATGTAGATTTGCCTCCACAGTCGCCACAGCACAGACTTACAGGAGCTATTCTGAAACAGATAAAGTGTAAAGAACTCAGAAATCAGAAGAAAATAGTTTTCACCCCCTGTAGTATCAAGAATGAATTGACAACCCTTCAGTCCAGGCAGTATCAATCCTTATCAAAGTTTTAGAGTTATCCTTAATTAATCCCCACAGTAAGTTTAGCTTTGAACCATCTTCTTCGTACAGAAGTTAACTTGAAAAACACAAACACCTGGGGGGAGGAGGGGGGGGTCAAAGGCCCACAGAGGTGATGACCACGGTGAGATACAGGCGATCGATCTCACCCTTCTCACCTCAACGTCTTGCCAGTGCTGGGAATCGTACCACAAACCTCTGAGAGAAGTGAGATAAGCTGAAATGCTCAGCAGTGGGTTTTATCATTGATGTGGCTGTTGATTATTGAATGCATCAAGCAGAAAAAAATCAAGAACAAACACTGATATTTTAGAGTCACTCATTGACTTTAAATGTATGTTTTTGGACAGTGGGAGGAAGCAGGAAGAACATGCAAACTGCACCAAAAACCCAAAACCAGGCAAACCTTTTTTCATCCATGTGCCGCGCGAGCATGCTCACCACTGCACAAATTTATATTGTATAAGAGTTTGCACACCTACAGCTGGATTTTATTGCCATCAAATGTCACTCAACTGCCTTAATCCAACTCCTGGAATCATATGGGCATAAATAATATTAGATCTGTAATGTGTTTCTGAACAATGATTCAAGTCTCCCGTGCATGTGAAACGTGATGTTTGTGAAATGAGTCCATACAGAAAAAAGGTTACCAGAAGATACAGGTGATAATTTGTAACATGTCCATTCCTAAAGGAAGATGCACTGAGAGATTTATAACCCCTCAATGACTAAATGCTGTTTCTTGCAAAAAAATCAACAATTTGGTGCCACTTTGTGAGAGCGACACAATTCGATCTGAAGCAACATCTTATCACTCTAAAACTTGTTCGTGAGAAATAGTGAGGAGAAAGCAGAGCTGTGATAAGATAAAGAGTCACTGTCACTCTTTTAGATATGGGCTCTCTCAGTTGAAGTTAAGTTTGAGCATCAATAAATGATTCACAGATCATACTTCCTGCTAATGTGCACCGATGTAAATATTTTAAATAGATACTGTAGGTAATAAATAAATCGGTGGTCCAATCGAGCTGGCTAAGCTCAGCCTGGGATTGATGGCAAGAGTAATTTATGGTATTGAGCTCCGGCAAAACACTTTCAAATAAATAATGGACTTCATGTGTCTGCTGCGAAGTGAGCCGCGGTCTGCTGAGGAGCAGACGACCAAAGTTTTTTAGATGGGATGGAAGCAGAGATGGAGGGATAAACTGATGGAACGCGCTGATTGTACAACAAATACGAATTACAATAGGTTGATCAGCAAAGATTTCCTGAAAGGTAGAGCGAGCATCAAAATAAAAACACAAACGTTATTGTATTTATGATTTTTTAGCTTTGTAACTCAGCTACTCGCACATTTGGAGTAAATTCAAAAGGATGTGAAATTCCTCCCAAATTCAAATGAACACCATCTAATCCAAGTGCACAATCTGAATTAATATTTGTTAAAACAAATAGTCCTGATGCAATCAGACACAGTTTGTTGCTTTGTTTATTAGAAATTTCCTTTTAAATGTAAAACAATGTAATTAAAAGGGATAGGAAAGTAACTTATTCCAATTTTGCTTTGTACTTTTACTTGAGTTGGTGTTTTTTGTTTGTTTCTTTAAAAGCATTTTTACCGGGTAGAAGTTCAGCAACTTATCCAAGTGGTAATAAAAATGTAGCTGGCAATAAAAATTGCCAGTTGCTCTTAAACTCTTAAAGCAGTTGTTTTTGACATTCCATGGCAAATGTGTGTTTTTTCAATGTGTTATATCAATGTCATGTGACTGGTGTGAAAGGTCATGTGACCCCGCCCGTATATATCTTGGTATCTATGTTGCAGGCAAAAATTTGGGATTAAACAGGTTCACAGAAGCTGGACTGGCACATTTTCACTCTTCTTTTTGTTTCTACCAACAAGTGAACACAATCCAAACACAATAAAATGCAAATGTCCTTTACCATACAGGGACCACTGGATGTTTTTATACCTATATTCTTCTTTGTAATAGAAGTTGCCTCCTGCTGCATAGTTTTGACACTGAAGCTCGCAGGGAAAAATAAAAATAATCTAAAACAAGACGCAGACATAAAAATAAAATAAAAAAAACGTGATTTTCTATGAGCCACAACTTCTCCACTCTCACGCTGTGAAAGACCTTCAAAGTTTATGGTTTTAAACACATAAACACTTTTTCATGCAAACATTTGCATGTCAGAAATGAAATCCAGATTTTCATTTAATTCAGAACTGCCAAAAGAAAAGGGAAAAAAATCCTACCTCCCAGACACATTCATCTTCTTCTTTGTCTTGTCTCCCACCGTCTGTTTATTCTGGCATTCATCAGCACCATTACTGCCATGCCCGTCAGATCTCTTCGGGGGAAATGAAAAACAGCAGTCATTTTAAGGTGTGGGCTAAAGGTTAGTTCATGTAGATGGAGTCTGGAACACAAGTCCTTGTGTGCATCTCTCCCATGCTGGTGAGTTTTGTATTACACTGTGCACGCAACACCTGAAAGGTTATAAAAAGGAGCTTAGGATTTAAGGTGCGAGAGTTGACTGAAGTTGCTGGAAACTGAGAAAGAAAGAGCCCAGAAAAGTACAGCAGAAAGTTGTGAAACTAGCAGATGAATTGATGGGATGTATAAAAGCTTAAAAGGCTGTCACGATCAGTTTATGAAGCAAAAAATTACCCAAAAGGGAGAGGGGGGGCAGGAAAAAAAATTCAAGCAAAGCAAAAGAGTCCTCCACTTTGCACCCGGAGATTTACGTTTGGAAAAATTGTTCCACGAGAGAAATTCATTTTTTTCTGTTTCTAATGCCTCATTACATCATATCCATCCCTGCTGGTAAATGAAGAGCAATTAGCTCTGTTAAATTCTCCAAAAGGCCACAATGGCAATAAAAAGGAGTGATTGTACAGGTGGCAAACATCATCCTGTCTCCAAGGGGAGGAATGCATTTTGCTAATGTTGGCGGTGTTGGTCCAGAGGTTACATGGGTAGCTTGTGGTGATTTTTTTTTTTTAGCTTTTTGTAGTTCCTCGGAGGTGATGAATGGCAATGGGTATAGTGCCAGTAGCAATGTCTCTAGAAGTAGCTTATTCTGTGCTGCCAAGCATGATTTATGACAAGAAAAGGGAGGGGGGAATCTCTGACTTCACCATTTGCCCTTCTGCACTTTTCCATATCGTCCAAGAGGAGTTTGGGGGTATTGGATTGACACGGCAACTGCACACATCTGGTTTGGAGATGGCCGTTTTCATGCCACATAGGTGAAAATGGAAATATGATGCAAAAATGAAAAAAGGAAAAAGTAAGGCTCCTTCAATTCATTTCTATATTTCAGGTCTCCTACTGTTGGCGCCTTCAGGAGTCACCCCAATAAGAATCAAGTGCACGTTCGCTCTTTGTAAATGAAAGATACAGCAGACAGAAATCTGAAGTGCATGTTCTCACATGCAGAAATACTGACTGCTGGATGTCAAGAACAACCATGATTCAACAAACACAGCACTGCTGAGCGCAGGTTTTTTTCTGTGGGGTGTGTCAGCTGAAATATTACTGCAATCTGAGCGGGCGGAAAGATTTAAGTTTCTACTTCTCTTTTTTTTTTTTCTCTTTCTGCATAACTGAGGAAAGGTTGAGCCCCTAAAGGATTAACGTCCTCACCCAAACATCAATATTCCAAATAAAAAAGAAACACATTTAGGAATAACAAAATAAGAAAAATGAGAAAAAGAGGACCGATCAAATACTGTGAAAAATGTGGAACACTGTCAGGGTGTGTATATTTTTGTGACACCTGTGAGGGCAAAGGTCACAACCAGGAACATCCAGGGATGATAAAACTGTGCGTACAATACTACATTTGCAGTCATTCTGAATCCATAGAGGTTTTCTTGTAAATGCTTTGACTGGAATTTATAAACTGATCCTTTTGAGATTTCACATGCACATTGGTTTATTTGAGAGGACGTCCCACCCCAAAAATTGAATTGAGTTCTATTAATCGAGTAGTTAATGGGCTACTTGAGCACTTTTCTATGTAAATGGGTGGAGCGTACTGGTGAGCTCCTCACAGACCTCGATGATTGTTTTGATATCTCACATACACACTGGTACCGTAAGATGATGACGGCTGTCGATTTTGGTTGAGTTCTAGTCAGGTCAGGTTAAGCCAGGCACTACTTGGTCCAGTCGAGTCGCGTCATCTGTCTGGGACACGTCTGTGCTTGATTGCTGTGTGTTTTAGTGCTCTTTGTAGTTTATAAGTGAAATCGGACCCTTTCCTACTGAGGGTAAAGAAAAAAAGCAAATTGTATTGTTATAAACATTATTGAATGTGAACTTATTCATTGCCTTATTTAGTAAATGAATAAGTGAATAACTGATCTGGCAGATTTGATCTATACCATAGCCTTTGGTCCTGTGGGACTCTTCAACTTTGCACTCACACAGTTTTATGGCAGTGAAAGTGAATGCTATAACTGATGTGTTGTGTCCATTCAAAGAGGACTTTAACTGTAGTTTGTTTTTCTCTCCGCCATAAAGCCTGAACTTCAGGCGAAACCTTCCAAACAGTCCACTGTGATCTACAGCAGCAGTGATCATTTAATTGCTAATGATGCAACTCCGTCTCGAGCAATTTTGGCCAGGAATTTTTATTGTTCAGACATGCTTTTAAGGACCTCTGTCTTCTTAAATAATATTCATATAAAATCAATGCGGTTAAAATGTTCAAGGAGGATTTTAGCACCATAAGGATGAATTAGACATTCAGAAACTCTATTAATTTCAGCACTACGTGGCGTCATATTTAGATTTAATAGAAAGTTTTTAATGAAGCAGATTGGAAGAGGGATCCTTGCCTCCATTACCAGATGATGGATAACTGAGAAAGGTTAGCAGCCACTCATTAACACTCTCTTAAATTACGAAAGTACTTGCTGCTTTTTTCCCCCTCCACCTTTCATTTTTCCCTTAAATGAGATAAAATAATATTGAGAAGATGAGCGTTGAATCAAGTCCAACCAAAATTGGACACAGCGATGGTGTGAGAGTCTTCTGCAGAGCTGCTGGTGTTTGAAAAACTGTTGCTGTGCATTGGAATTGCCTGAATTACTGACCACTGTCTGTGCAAGCGTGATGGATAAGTCCTAAAGCCCCTCATTAGTTTAAAATATGAATTTATAGCACATTTCTTTTCCAGAACAACCAGCACCTTTTAAAAAGTACAAACTCAATTTATAAAAGTGGGTTTCTTCAGATTTATGATGTATTATAAATACATGTTTTACCTGCAG
The DNA here is from genome assembly GCA_032274765.1 of Malacoctenus tetranemus. Lineage (NCBI taxonomy): Eukaryota > Metazoa > Chordata > Actinopteri > Blenniiformes > Labrisomidae > Malacoctenus > Malacoctenus tetranemus. The sequence continues at coordinate 4,414,236 of JAUESF010000012.1, read as the reverse complement.
ATTAACACAATATGCATTTTATTTCTGAATTGTGATGTTGTCAAATAGCTTATTACCTAATGGAAATCTGACATATAAATGACATTTATAAGGATTTTGTTGAAAATGACAGGAAATGAAAGTCCACAACAGCTTCAAAATGAATTGCATTGAAAAACAATATAAAAGTGACTTTTTTATCCATTTTATTTGAATGGTCATAGTAATTCACTTTTTCACTCTCAAAAAGAAAAAAAAAACGATCAATCACTCTGTAAAACAAGTTATCAAAATGGGGCGGTATGTTGACAAGGTGGTACGCGCTCTTGGCTCACAGGGGGAATTCTGGGTCTGAATCTTTGTGGGGCTTTTCTGCTTGCGTGCCTCAAAAAGCCCCTTTTGTGTCACTTAAAATGAAAAAAACTTCTTTCACTTTCAACAAATGACATCCATATCATTGCACATTTATATTATCAGTGTGAGTTTTTCTCATAATTGACAGTTGAGATTCTTTCCATAACAGATTTGTCAGGATATTTCCTTTTTTTAATCTAAGGGATTTCTTTGTTTTTTTTAATGGGTCTTACATCTATTTTTTGCAGTAATATTCACAATTTCAGTGAAAATCTACAAATGAAACAGATGTTTACATAGATGTCCCATATTCTGAGTATCGATGCTGCATCTGGAGTCAGCAAATGCATTCATAAACAAACAAAAAAGATCAAGAAAAAAGGCTGACAGACCTAATTAGAAACTATAGTGTTGAATTTTTGAACTTTTTGAATGAATACTCTGCGTAACCTGTCGGATTTATTCTCATGGCAGGTCAGGAAGTGCATTAGAGACACAGGAGTAGAGTCAGAGGTAACAGAGCGTCTGATAAAAATAGAGGTCATAAGGTATTCTTCATTTTGCTGAGTGCTACAGAATTGGATCCACTTGGGATGTTGGTATATAGGACGCCTGCTGCTAAAACACCGCCATGCGGCACCATGATTACGACTTGATCCTTCCTCCACTGAAAGCTCACGCTGGCGGAAATCAAGTACCCCGAGGCGTACAGCACGCAGCCCAAGGCCTAAAAGGTAATAGCATGAAATATAGATACGGAGGTGACAGATGTTTACAGTGCGTTGTGAGATGGCATTGAGACACAACACAGTGGCTCCCTCCATTGGAGAGGAACCTGATGAGTAGTATAGTAAAGAGATGGAGTGATATAGGAGGTGCTCTGGCTGTGTTTGCAGGCAGATCATTAGGGCCCCTCTTTAACTCAACCCCCAGTGACAATCTATTGCTCTCCTCCCCTGTCAGCGAATCATTATGGTCTGATCATTAGTGACATCGCCACATGCCCATCACTCAGGCTGGTGCCATATTGGCAGATGAACAGCCTCTGCCCCAGGCCCACTAATCTACAGACTTCAGACAGGGAGGATGAAGGAATGTTCGCCGAGCTTCAAAAGCACCGGACTCCCTCACAGATCAAACGTGGACATTTCTGGGAGGCTGTACAAGAAGGTGCACCAAAATTACATAGTATGAGCCCCAATGAGATATATGACCCTTTTTTCCCTGAATAGATATATTTACATAACACCTATGTTTGAGAATCACTGAAACTGCTCACACTATGCTTGAGGCTGCTTCAATGCCACACAGTCGTGTAGTGGTTAGCAGGCTTGACTAACAGAAAGGAGACACCCGGTTCAATTACAGGCTTTGGGCCTTCCTGTCGGGACTTTTTAAGTTTGTTTTCACACGCTTGTTTGCTTGATTGATTATTGATTCAAAATCATGTATATGGGCAGGCATGTTGGCACTGGGATGGGTCCCTGACCCTTGTCAGCAAGGTTGGTCTTCAGCTTCCTTCCTTCCAAAGTTTGGATGGATGGATGGATTGATTGATGTATTGATAGGTCTATTTTCTTCTCAGTTTGAAATTCCACATCATTTTGGTCGATTGGTGTTCAAAAACAGAAGATACTTTAATCTGTCACTTTTTTCACATTTGATCTCTATATTTAGAATTAAACATCACACCTGAGGAAGTGCTGGTGGATTCAGTTAAAAATGTTTCTTAGTTAGAATGAGACTTAATCTTCAAAACACAATCAAACAACATTCACCAACAACCTCGTGCTGTGTTGATAAGTGACGATGACCAACCATGTGGCTCTTGTTGCTTGATAGTAAATCTCTGAATAGATTCTATGCTTCATGCAACCAGACAAGCATAATGCCTTTTATAACACCTTTCAAAATAGTGCATTGCCTGCACAAATGCCAGTCATAATACATACAGTGCGTTTTACAATGTAATTGTCGGATAGAAATAAAGGACTGTATAATCTCCTCCTGAAAACATGATCGCAGCCTCTATTCTGAATTCTTAGTGAGCCAGTAAGTACGTATTTTATTCTCGGTTTCCTCTTTCTGTCATCATTACAGATTCAACACAGGCTATAATTAAACAGCTACACAAGTGAGGGACCACACCATGCATCCAAGTTTAACGTGTATACTAATATCAGCACAAAAAAGTAATTAGTTTTGAACATAATATGCAGGCTATGATTGATTTCATGTGGAGGAACTCCAGAGATGCTCTCAGCTCGGTGCTGTGTGCTCCGAGATGATGATGCAATGAAAACAGAAACGCGTGGCCTCTGCTCTGTGACCTGTAAATAATTGATAAATCAATTTTCTTGACTAGAACACCAAATAATGAAGCAATGCAATTCTTATCAATTACATTTTTGTCTTAATTGTTGACTTCACTTAGCACAAAGCAGCACAGCGAAACACCACGCCATTTTTCAATTAAAAGGTCCAGATGTTTTTGGAGGCTTCAGTAGACACAGGCAGTTGTGAGAAATGCTTTATCTGCATTGTAATAATCACTAGAACATCAGCTCCAGGCTGCATTTACATACTCATGTTTTATTCCAGCCCTCTTTTCTAATGCACCGCTTAATTATACCGAGCGCAGACAATGTCAGACCCCCATAGCCCCAAATTTATTATTGCACTGTGTGAAGCAGCAACCATCAAACCTAGTGTCCCTCATCGCAGCGTACCACACTCATCACGGCGCTCACGCTATTAAATACGTATCGGACTCGTGGTATCGAACGCATGTCAAATCCTCAGATTTTAGGAGCACTGAGACGATTAAAGTCGATGCTTGACGGCAACATTCAAACTAAACTCAAGTTCAGTCCTCATCTCTTACATGTGCATGTGTCTCAGCAGTATTTGTGTATCTATGTTGCAGTATCAAAGCATAAACTGAAGTATGAGAGAGTCTGGTGAAGTAACCTGAAATTGTGGACCCCACTTTTCAGATCACAGTGTAAGAAAAAAGAAATCAGATTTTACTGTGATTTATAGTTAAATTATCCAAATTTGACACTGTGACCCAAACATGCATCTTAAAGATGTTTCATAGTAAACAGGCAAATTCATTATTGTGCTCAAGATGTCTTTATCATTTATTTTGCGATCAAGATTTGTGTTGTTCATCCCACGTGTTGTTTTTTCCAGGAGAAAGATTAGATTGTTATGAGATTCTGATTATAAATGTGATTCAAGATGTATAATCATGGGACCTAATTACTTTTATTGGCCAATTAGCAGTTTATCACACAGGAAACTATGTATACAGCTTCTAAAAAATGCCTTTTTAATTTCAGTCGCTTGATTTGATGGGGAAAAAACAAATCTGTCTTGGAGGAACACAGAGCAGCAGTGTGGTTATTTTCATCACAGAAACCGCTTTTTTTTGCTGTACATTTTCAATAATTAAGTTTTATGTGGCACTTCCTGTTATTGGAGACAAGTTGTCATTCTTAGCTACATTTTAACAAATCCTTTTGTGGCAGTTTTAAGTAAATTCCGCCAAAATAATGTGTTTAGTGAATCAGGTCGTTACTGGTGGAATAATGAATATGGTAGATTTGTGATTTCTCTGTGTTATAATAAAAGCAGTACATAATTCTCGAACTCAATTGGGCTTTAATTTGAAAAAGTGTCCCAAAATAATGAATTAAGCAAAACTCAATGAAGAACAACGTACCAACAGAAAACAGCACATCACTCAACTATACATATGCAATCATTGCCGTTTATTTAGGAGGTTGATTCATGCTCTGGTTTTAGGCTCAGGCTTCTCATATCGCCGGGTAAAACAGACATCCTAAGTGCACCTTACATAAAAAAAAACACTTCTTATAGCAATTCAAGTCGACATCTCCAGCTTGGTAAGGTCACATGTTCCATTACAGTGAGCAGAGAGCTGAATCCCACCACCCCCGTCCCACCCCTACCCCCTCCCATGCAGCCCAACAACTCAGCCCTGCTGCACACCAATCCCTCCGAGAACAGCCAAGCATGGAAGAAATATTCTTATTTAGATGAGGGCTCTGCGAGGGGCATCGTATGGCATAACAGAAGAAGAATACAATGTACTGTGGCAAGCATTGAGAGTGACTCCGATACAGCCCCCTTTACAGAAGGCAATCAAATATGGCAGTCATGTGTAAAGATACTTATCTGCCTGGAGAGGATTTCAACACCATATTTCTGGGAGAAATGGAAATCAATGCTGACAGCAGCTTGTCATTGTTATATATTCAGAACATCTGATCTCAATAGAGAAACTTCCTTGAGAGGAAAAAAAAGCGGGGGGAATAATGAAGAGATATTTGGTGGTAAAAGGCCAATCCCACATTGTGAATAAAGTTAAAACACACGCAGAGCAGGAAGGATTTGCCTGTGCCGTAAGTATTTGGTACCCTGATGAGGATAGATATTTCAAGAAAACACACTGATCTTAGCAGCATGCTTTTACCCACTTTACATTTCATATTGCCTCAGGCACGCTCCTGCTTTTGTTTGAAATCTGGCACGTTACATTGTTGCACAAATGAGATCGAGCATATTTCCACATTCTCAGACAAATACCTTTCTTCTGATACAGATTTTGAGTTATGCTGTTGTACAGCCCTCTCTTGACATATCTATAAATTTGCTGTCTGCGGGGATCTTGTGAAATATGACAACACACCAGCAAAAAAAAGAGACTTTGACATGGACAAAAGCATTTTATGAGCTGGTATCCCTGAAAATGTGAAATTATCGCCCAACCACCGAAACGACTTCACAATTCCAGCAAGCGGCGTTAATCAGATTTTCCCCTCCAGAGCTGTAGTTCATTGTCATTGCTAATGGAGCCTCCTCTGCAGGTTGTTGCTCTTCACTAAATTAGTGTGAAGTCTTATCCCAAAAACATTGACTAATACTGCACTTAATCTTAGAAACTCTCAACTCCCGTGAAAAATCTCATCTGGAATGACACTGATGCATCGGAGCGTTGCCCCGCACTGCATTCATCATGTTCCTGACAAAATTAATCTTGATAGACTGAAACCAAATTACACCTGGGTTCACACCCATTGCTCACCAGAAACACGGGATAAATACTTATTGATGATATGTGTAATTTCTGTTGCTCTCGCAAAGCTGTTGGAGAAAATGAAGTTGAATAAAGAAAACTTTTCACAACAAAACGGGGAATATTTTTCGCTTTTTGAACTCGGAAAAGGGAAGAGCTGCCTGAAAGAGCCGAGGGCAGCTCCTCCAGGTGGGAAACTTGAAAGAATGTATTGATGGTAAGCAGGTGCACACACAATTTAAAACTTGACTGTACTGGATGTTCAGAGTTAAACACTTTTTTTTTTTTTTTTACATCAGTTGGCTTGAAAACTTTTGAGGTGGAGTTTTATCTCTTAACTTTTGATGTAACTGAAACTCCAAAAACAGTGAAAACATTGAGCTCCTTGTGATTCATGCATGACTGAGTGAAATAAAAGATTAAATGTTTAAAATAGTTAAGATTACAGCCCCGGATATGAGTTGTGTGCTCATGGAGGACAGCTACATTTCAATTAATCATTTGCACAAATTGCAGAATCTTACTTTACATATTTTATGTGTATATTTCTTTTCTTGTGAAAAAAATGCTGCAATCAGAGTCCTTTTTTTGGAGGTGAATACTGAGAGCGAACTGCATCTCACAGATGAAAAACACCCGTCTTCAGGCCGCCAACCAAAAACGTGCGCAGCTCTCGTTATTTATCTTCCAAATGAACTCATTTTTCACCACTAATTAAACATGTTGAGATGAGGAGGAACATGAAGGAAGGGAAGCATTTGTTTGAGAACTGCACAGTCATTTATTTAGACATGTATGTTTGGCTTCAGTTTAAAGAAAGCGAAGTGATGTACGAACACGGAGCAAGTTGTTGTCACTTATGGCGAACGAGGGTCGTTTGTATTGTTGCGGTGATGCTGACACGCCGAACCGATTGACAGGGCTAAAAAATATTAAAAGACTGGCCAATGTTTTTTTTCTGGTTTCTGTTTAAATACAGATCATCACGTCCTGTCTTTAATGTAGCAAAATCTATTAGGTGCACAACAAACCAACAAGAATATTTTTCAATGATGGGTTTTATGGCTTTGTGCTGGTGATTAATTGAATAAAAAGATGGCATTTCACAAATCATCCCTTTAATTAGTCTGTGAGCGTCAGTGTGATGACGCTGCCTCTGTCTGAAAACATGAAGACGGGGGTGGGGGTAGTGGGGGGTTGTAGCCAGAGCTCCAGCAGGGGCCGGGGGCCGTCAGGGGGCTTTGGAAAAAGGAAGGGGGTGTGGTGGAGAAGGTGGTGGTGGTGACGGGGGAAGGGTGGTGGTGGTGGTGGGGGGGTACGGTGCAGCCCCAGGCAGGCTGTGCTGCACACCCAGGTGCTGTTGTCAGCTGGAGTCCTGCTCCAGCTGCTCGCCAAAGATTGATTTAATTATTTCCATTCCCTCTGTCCCTGCATTTCTTTAATTCTTTGTCTTCACTACCTTATACCTTTTAGCTTCTCCACAACAACCCAAAGGATTATTTGGGCAGAAACAATATATCGTACACACTTCATATACACTTCATACAAATTAAAGGAAGTTATTTGTTTCCAAACATAAACGTTTGCTCCGCTCACTCCGGACTGCATATTGAAAACTGAGGCGGAAATTTGCATTTGCTCCACCCAATTTTGACACTCGTATCACTTAATCTACTTCCTTTCATTCGGTTCATTTTCGCACATAATGAGACAGATTCATTTTATAATTACAGATGTACTGTATTGTTACAGTCCATAAGTGCTGAAGGAGATTTCGGCTCTGGTCGCCGAGTTTGAGGTCGCGGGGACTCGTGTTATCAATTCTCAATGATTTAAATTACTAAAGTTCTTTTTCTCTTATCTGATCTTTTAAAGGGCAATGAAAGGGCCCATCTTTTCAGTGAAACCTGTCCTCAATCACTGTTAATGTTAACTCCATGTACACATAAGAGGACTGATAAAGAATCATTAGTCTCGTTAATGGAATCACAGGTCCAATCCCTCCATCCTTTTCTATTGAAAAGCGCTCTTCATTTCAAAGTTGTTCTGCTTTATTAAAGCTCATTACCATTTCTCTTTTAATAAGCACTCTTTAAAGTCATTACCTGCAGTGGAGTTAAAGGCTCAGCTATTAAAAGGTTACTTTAATGTGAATAATGGCCTCCCGATATACTCAAGTTAATTACTATTGGATACTGGTTCTAGTTTAATCTAATGCTTAAACCTTAATGAAAGATATGTCACAGCACAATGAAATAGCAAAAAATTGTTCCCAATCAACAGACGTGTTTGTGCTATCACTGCTCTCACAGGCAACATTCCTCCATCTTCAGCTCAGCAACCTTCCGATACATTGAATTGTAACGTGCACTATTTTTCCAGAGCATCGATAGACACATGGTTAGCATGGTTAATTGCAAGTGAAGTCAATCTTATTAACACTGTCTCCATCAATCTCGTTTTCTAACATTTTGTTGGAGTCTCTCACTACTCCGCCGTTTAATTCCTCAGTCACAGCTGCTATAATTTTTCATGTGAAAGGCAAACAAACTGATCCTCCAGTCGGATGATGCTGCACATATTACAAATGTTATCTTCACAAAAGGAAGTGCTACTTTTTCCTTGAGAGAAATTGCTGCTCTTGTTATTTGTTTTCCATTCAGTTTTTAATGGACCATGGATATAGGACCAGAAACATCAAACAGATGCATTTTGAAACTAAATCAGCCACAATTCAAGTAAAGAAAGCAAAATTAGACTCTCACCTCACACAACGCTTGTCTCAGTCACAGGTAGAAACTTCTGTGGAATACTTGACCTCCTTCAAAATAAAATGATATCAATTGCAAATTTTGTTTTTTATTTGCAGTATGTGTGTGATTTTGGCAGACAATTGTTATGTGCTTTTACTTTGAAAGGTTAAAAAGGATGCGCAAAGCTTTTTTCCAAAGCTGATCGCGTCAGCAGTGATTTCTCACCTCAGGTAGAAATTAAATCGCCATATTGGTCTTTTTTGACTTAATATGTATTTTTTTCAGTACTTCTTTATTTAGGCGAAATACAATTACGTTCTGTGATTGTGACTGTGAAACAATCACTACTAGCCTGATGGTAAGCGTAGCTAGCAACAGAGCTAACTCTGCTAACTGCTAACACCAAAGGAGCCCTTGCTTAAACTGACACATTGAACCCGTTTTGGGTGGAGCCGAAGTTCAGTGTTTTTGACCAGAGCCAGCAGGTGAGGACCACGTTCACTCATGCAACATAATAAACATGGCCAATTTACTTTCTGCTTTGTGTCAACTGAACTTTTTTCGAGTTTATTTGTTTAAGGCAGCAAGTATAGGTTTGAAAAAAAAAATGTAATTATAGTTGTGGTTGACTAACAAAATAAACGCCCCAAGTACATTTAAATAACTCTGCTCAAAATGCAGCTGTGATGCTGTTATAATGCTATACACTTACAAGTCTCAGTAACTTATTGTGGTTACTTACTCGTCAAACAACCCCCTGTTGTGTTTAGGTGCAAATCCAAGCCAATCCAAGCTTTACCTTCAGCTTTAGCTCTTTGTTTTCATTCTGCAACGGGGCTGTTTGGGTTCAGCGTGTTGTTTCTGTCTCCTGTACAGCTAAATTGCCCTCCTAATTACCTTGCTGTGGCAGCTGTTTGCTTTGAATGAAGCACCACATTTATGAACTACATCGGAGTTGGCAGGAGGTGGTTGGGGTGGATGGTGAGTTCGCAGCTGTCACACCCGCCACCAAATTTCACATCCAGACACTCAACAGTGGTTGAGGTCAGTTCGAAAAAGCACTTGGATAAGTGTTTGGAAAATACTGTGGCTTCCATTAAATATTTAGTAAAGCAACTCCAAACTTATGTTTCTGATGTCAAAGTTCAGTACGCTCTATATCCACCATTTACATCCACAATCTCTGTGCTGTAAATATATTTGGTTCACTACAAAAATTGGCCTCACTGACAATAATGTGAACTGAAATCAGATAAACTTGAAAGTAATATAACTTTTCATTTGTTTACATAATACTTGAAACTAAAATTAGCAGGATGCATTTATATTTTCCAGAGGACAAAATTGAGTCCGGTAGTAAATGTAGTTCATTAAGACGGTCCAGCTGAGCCACCAAACATGTTCACATATTTGCATGAAAAACAGTCAAAACCCAGAGTGTGCACATCAAATTATTCCACCCTCAGATATCACCGTAATACCGGCCCTGTAACATGACATGTTTGACCTCGGTGTTATCTTCTTTTTCGAGGGCACCGGGTCAGATAATGAGAGCTGACCCCCTCGTTTTAAACAGTTTAAATTCACAAGTGAAAAGGCCTAATTGCAGCGATCCGCACTGAAGGCCAGAGGTAAGTCCTCCTGAGAAGCATTAACCTTGAGATCTTAGTACAGTTCACTTTCCAGAGAAGTTGGTGCTGCCGCTCGGAGGGGTGGGGGGGGGGATCTGATGAAAAGTGGGGAACAGATCCTCCCAAACAACACACATCACTGTGAATGCCCCCCCCTCCATGCACCCCATGACGCCATCTAAACAAACAAACCTGAACAGCTACCCTCCCTCATTCACACCATCTTTCCACTTGTACTGTGACAGACTGATGCGCATGTTCAATAATTACTGAATTTCAGGATGAACCTGCAAACACACACACCGCACTCTGGTCAGCAAATCTTTATCTTCTTTGATATTGTCAAAGAAGATGCAATAATACCCGATGTTAACAGATCACAGGCGCAAATACTGACGACTGAAGAATTCATTACCTTATTATTTAAGATAGAGTGATGAGGACGTAGTTCTGAAACACCATTCTTATTTTTCCTGAAGTGAAATATGTGTCTTATTCATGCACAGAATTAATGTGCACCAAGTGTACCACATTAGCATTTTCCAGTGATACGTTTCCCTCTCTCTTAAGGTCATGTGGCTTTAACGGGAGGCTTAAGTAAGACTCATGTGCATGTGTATGACCCATTTCATAAATCCCCTCGCCTTCTCAGTGAGATAGTGGATACTAAATGTCACAAACTAGTGGGTCATCTAATCCCTTTTCCTCAACAAACCATATTAAAACAATGATAAGAAATGAGCAGCAGTTGAGTTGGAAAGGGCTCTGCTGTGCTAAAATACTCTGATGACAACAAACGTTTCCCATCATGTCAACAACAAACGGTGCATTCATGAATAGGTTTGTTGAGACGTGGTGGACAGATGTAGTTGTAGTCGTTGGTCTCCGCGCTTGACAGATTATTTGCAGAACTTCAATGTATCTTTGAAGCCCAGGGGTCGCTTACTGCCAGCCAAACAGAAATGGCACTGTCAGAGAAAGGATGGACAGGCGACTTCCAGCAAGCATGATGAAAAGACACTACATTGTTTCTTGATCAAGAGCACCAGGCTTCTATTGAGCATTGGCTTTTAAGATCAAATGTTTCAGCTGAAAATTGGCTGTAGCAGAGGGTGTATGGTGGTGCACTTCATAAATATTGTACTGTATGTCTCGCATGGATGCCAAGACAAACGGCACACAGTCACCTGGAGACGTTTGAAGGAAGATGATAATTAAAAGTGCAATCTTGTGACTTCATAGAAGCTAAAAATAAAGATTTTTGCTTTTAGCATTTATTAAAATGCCGCCTAATTACACACACCTGGCTGACTGCTGTTTTCATTTCTCTTCCCTTTGAGCTCCCCATACAGGACACTTAAGAGGGAGAAAAGACAGCTATTGGTGAGTACGGTCACATTCACACCACTGCTTGTCAGTAACCCAACATTAATGAACTCACTGTTGAGTTGTTTGGTACAACGGGATTATTTTTCTATCTGGCACGTTTTCATGAGAGAAAAGGGATGACAAATGTTTCCAGACGAGAAAAACAACTGTCTTAAATACTGAAATGTGTGTCAGCATGTCAACCTGCAAGTAAAAAGTAAACATTGTATTTACTGTAAGAGAAATTTTTGAGACTTTATTAAATTATACTCTTAGTTATGAATAATTTCATCAAAAAAGGGAAGATAAAACAAGAGAGTCTGATATTAGGATCATTGTTCATAGTGCAAATATGATTTAAGACATATGTTTGAAAGAATGTTTTCCTACTCCTATAGTTCTGTGATCAATTTAAAGAGATGATAAGTAGCTCGATTATTTTGCTTAGTTTGTAACTCCAGAAGGGGGAAAAGAATTAGGTCAGAGCTGCAGAGAAGAAATAAACTCCCCAACCTGCATGCCTCCATTTGAGTAAATATAATACATTATTATGACCCTATTTACGAAACCATATATTCATTTTTAACTGGTTGATTCAAAGTACAAATTCTGAATTTTGCTGTGCTTTGTCTTTGATCACAAAACACCCTGTGCATGCTGAGATTTAGAGATGCTGTATTCAGTGATTGATTCTGTATTGATTGCAGTGTATCTCAAATTTTGCTACGTTTTACTTGGTTTGTGTGATATTTGCCAGTATAAGCCCCTATATAAGTTGTGTTGAACACAAACGACACATGAAGATGTTTTCTTCAATTGTAATGTCCTGAAATATCTAAAAACACTCAATTTCAAAGGGTTTTAATGAGAGCCCTGTAAAGGGTTAATGAGCTGTTGGGGTCGCTTGAAGTTTAACATGCTGGCACACAAGTGACATCAGACATGCCATCTCACCACCAACGTGAATCATTTTCTGAAACGTGAACATAACGTTGGGTTTTTACATGAGAAATGTGCATTTTGCCTTGTTTTTCTTGAGCTTCATTTTGTAGTTTTTATCCAAAATGTCATGTCTGTTTGCTCATCGCTGGTTCTCAATGAAATGAGTACGGTATCTCATAATGCTGAGCTCTTTCTGAACAGTGCACTGCAAAGTCACGTCACCCTTGTTTTCTCAAGTGAGGGAGAAAAAAGATCCTCACTCTGCACCTCAGTAAGAGCCTCGTAAAAATAATGAAACTCTGAAGCTTGCTGGACCCTCTCTGTTTCCTGCAACACTACATTTGAACTGCATGTTGACAAAGCAACAAAGTCATCACTATCTGCAGCTCGCGCTTGCATTATGCTGATGAATGGAGAGCCCTGCCAGATTACTTGATTTGATAAGCAGTACAACCCATCGGTAACATAATACATCACAAATTGTTTTGTCAACAATTTATGATACCATTTATCAAATGACCATCGCAGTGGGCTGAGTTATGGTGTCATAGCTGGCATAATGTCAATACTCAAGCTGAGTTGAGGGCAGTCTGGCCGCAGTGATTTAGACACACCAGTCTCTGACCTCTTCGGAGATTTTCTCTTCATTACCAGACAAATTGATGTTGAAAGGAGAAAAAAGTTGTAAAATTTAATGTTTTAATCTTTATAATTAAATATATGAGGGAGATAAAGGAAAAGAAATAAAGCCCACTGTCAGTGGTGGTGGTGTTGGAGGGCTGCTACAGTTGGATCAAGATTTCAGAATAACAAAATGTCCAAACACTTTAGCTCAAATTCAAAAATTGGAAAAGAAGCACCTTATGCTGCACAGGAATCAACATTCAACGATTTAATTGAATACACCAAAACTGATAGTAATAGTGCATATCAAAATGTTTATAAGTATTCATCAATTTTCTTGCAGCTGAAACACATCGGTGTCACATTGGCAGGAGAGCAAGTGAAGCCCTCCAGACATCCCGTTTTTCCCTCTCACTCCTTCCAGCTTTTTGTCACATGAAAAGTTCTAGAAACCCGTCAAAACGATGGAAATTTGGCAACGGAAGCACCGCAATGAAGGTCTGATTTCACTCGGCTCCCAAAAATCAATTTCGGCCGCTGCCTCAATGACAATTAAAATGTAAGGCCTTAAAATGCCTCCTCAAGTCAATCCGTGTCTCTGGTATTGACTGGAATATATGGCCCGTGTCCAAGCCACCACCACTCGCTGGCCAATCTTAAAGGTTACTGCAACCACTACATGTACCCACATTAAGAGGACACTCACCTCTCTGGGTTTATGGCCTGTGTAATAATTTTAAGCAAAGAGAGAAGCGCATTCAGTGGAGACAGTAACAGCGAGAGAGTCGAGGGAGGACAAGTATAGTATGATTGATAGCGGAGCGCAGCATAGCTGTGTACCCCTCAACCCCCCCTCCGATTAGCGCCTGCTTCTGATCTCCCACATCTGTCTTGACTTCCTAAAGAAACAGATTCCTTCAGTATAACATGCACGGGATTAAAACTTTAGCTTTTATTTTTTCGGAAAGGGAACATCACACTTTTATTTTGGTGCAGCTTCATACATGAGTGAGCTGCCCAGTGTGGCCACAGTGGGACTCTGAGCGGCTCCACTGGAGCAGTAGCAGTTAAAGTAGGTGTAGTGCGCTGATTAAGGGCATTTAGAGGGGAGTTGTTTAGGGATTTAAAACCATTTCTGCTGTATGTTCATCTGAGAGTTTCAAGCCGTAAACAAATGACAAATTCATCGACCAAATTTTCTTCTATTTCACAAATACGTTTGAGATGCATCAACTCTGTAATTGCCCATTTAATATTGTTAACGGTTTATTAGTTTACCTCCCACATTAACAATTGAAATGATTTAATAACCACAGGGGGAGTTAACAACACTCATTAGCAGAAACCGTATTTCCTGGAAGGTTTTTCTACCTTTCTGTTAAATGAGTAGTCTGTAGTGGAACGTAGTTAAGTAGATTTACTCAAGTAAAGTTTTTATTTAATCATGCATCAACCAAATTGTTATGTTTCTGTGTAAAAAAAAAAACCAAAGTTAAGATTTGTAGAGTAAGTTTGAGTTATAGTTTAGATTTTTGTTAATCAAAGCGCTGCTTTTTTCTGCTAAAGACTCCCTGTTCACAACAGACAGCAGATCTGGGCTCACTGTTAAGTGTTAAACTGCTCACCACTAATTTTAAAATTGAAATTTTCTCAAGCAACTGGAGTAAAATATGTTTAAATGCTCATTAATGTTCGAGTAATATATTACATTAATATTTGATAATCCAGAGGGAATTCTGCTGCGTGCGTTTGGTGTTTGTACTTTCCTCATAATTTGCCAATACTACTCCTGAAAGCAGTTGTAGTACACATCTGAAAGTGGAGTGGTTTTTTTATTGTGGTACTTTTGGAGTAAATTAAGCATGTAGATACCTTCTCCATCGATATCCGACCCATATATGGGAACATTTTTAGGCAATGTTTCTTGGATATTAGTTTACATAAAATAACATAAAAACCATGAAGCAGATTCAACTAATATTTCAGCCTTTTTTTCTTCGCTTTCACATGTGCAGACATAATGAAGACAAAGTGCATGCAGAGCAGCGACAAATTTCAGGATATGAATAAAATAAAGTATCCAAACCAGATGAAAGACTACTCATAATTGGGTTAGTAATGTCTCTGGCACCGTCTGCCCGGTCATTTCCTCCAACCTCCCCGAGCAACAGGGGATCATACCGGCGACACTCAGACCAGGAGGTACCTCGCCGCCATGTGACAGGCTGCCTGCGACATTCTTTCATCGTCCCCGACGCTAAATTTGATAGAAGGAAGCAGGGAGAAAAGACAACCATCATCTTCAGATGTAATACACGCAGCGATTTCACAAATCTTTTAATGATTTGTGACCCCTTTGTGGACGGCAAAATTGTGAACTCATGCACCCATAACTTCTCACTTAATCTGTATTACTCTCATCACAACAGAGCAAGCCACTCTATCAGTAAATGCTAATCTCCTAATTAACAAGCTAATTAGGCAATTACAGCTTTGCAGAAGGATGCCTAAATGAAATATGACAACACAGTCACTTTCTACAGCACCTGTGGGTCTTTTCAGATGTCACAATGAGAAGCATGATGACAAAGTGTTGTCTCTGCACTCGAAGGTGCTTATTTCTATGCCTAGCTTAGCTCATCTGTAAAAATATTGTCATTTTATTTAACCTAATGTACAGTACTTGTAGAAACAACTTGTCAAATTACATTTGAATTATTCCCTTTCAAACAAACTGACCTGCGTGGTTTTATGGAGCATTTCTCTCTCTGCAGTCCTGGTTAGCAGCAACTGCTTGGTTATGTAAACATGGTTTTGTGAACTAGTAGTCCCAGAGTGTCTTACTGTACGGAGCTGTCACATACGGAAATGAATTATGTTGACATATGGCTGAAAACAACGGTGAACAGGCCTGCTATGCAATGCAATGAAGAATCATGCACTGCAACAGAGGAGAGGAGCCGGAGCTGTACCTTTGAGCCCTTCTTGACAGGTATGTAGTGTGACTTGACAGCTCAGTATTTCAATGATAAATGCAGTAGTCCTGGGACTCCCATTCACTAAACTCTGGAGTGTGTTGCTCCAATACTTCAAGGTCAAAAGAATGAGTACAACCACACAGGCCACTCAAGATAATCTGTATGTTTTTTTTCTTCACATATTGAGTTGATTGTAATATTGAGGTTTTTCTACTTTTTAACTGAATGCATCTGGTCATGAAGATTTCAGTATTCATTAAAAATAATTGATGTTTTCTAATTAGATGTGTCAATTCTGATGCGTATTTTATGATGAAAATTCTGTATGTTGACATCGTTTGATTTCAACCTATATCAAATTAAATATCTTATAATTGCTTAATGGTATTCTCATTTAATTTTGGACATCTTGGTCTCATCTTCTTCCAGCTCTTGTACAGCAAATTGAAAGCCAGACAGGTAACAGCAGGGTGATGTCCTCTCTTATTCTGGTGAGATAATCAAAAGCCGAACAGTTATTATAAGTAATGACTGTCTGTATCATGGCTTCAAATTAATTTCTTTTTCGCAAAAGTTGTATCCTTCCCTCTGAAGATTAATCTAGTCACTCAGTTCTGACTCATGAAGATGAATCATTTCCTGGGACTTCACTACTTTCTTCTGACCCTTAAGAATGTGTAATATTTTAGCAGCTCACCTACGGATTCAGCGCAGGATTATAGGAGAAGTATTCAGATTTGACTTTTGAGAGAAAAAGAGGAGAAAGATTCATTGTTTTCTTATCATGAAGAAAACTACAACTATTCACTTGATATTGACAACTCATGAACTAACGTGTTGTTTGGTAGTTATCACTGTCAAAACAGGAAACAATTTAGACAGTTGAGAGAATTTAAAAGCTTTTTTGTCCATGTGATTAATTTGTGTTCATCAGATCTTAACCCATGAAACTAATTTTCTGCTTTCTGATTGTATTGATGTTCTGCTTTGTTCTGTTGCTGCAACTTTGTACAGTGAATATTGGGGATATGAAGAAAACTTGTGATATCTCGTGAATTTCCCTTTATACCAATAATCAACTATTCAGTGTTCATACTTTTTTGGAATAGAGTTTCCATGCAAGACCACAGACTTGTTGTTTTTGTTAGCCACACATTCTATTCAATGTTTCTGGCTCCTCTTTGTCTCTTCTGCGATCACGACACTCACGAAAGTCTCCCTTTGGAATCTCAGCCAGTCATCGACACAGGGGGCAGAACTCTCGGACAGTGAGGCTTTACATCATCGGTCATATCAGTTCAGTGTGTCTTCTGCGGTATTTTTACTCTACATGTTGATATCAAGATAATGAACATTTTTCATGAAACATCATTCAGCTCTAATTATTCAAAAAATTATAATATTTATAAATGATTGGAGGCTGACTTGTGAAACGGTCCTTGAACTTCGTCCCTGACTCTGTGCAAAGTTGCAACAGCAAATAAAACAAGCAGACAGGAATGCAGTTGGTGATTTATTTAATGGTAATCCCAAATGTAACAATCATGTTGAAAATAGTAGTCACTCAAAGTTCGTGGAAAAAAAAACAAAATGAAAGACATAAATAAGTCCTCAAAGAAAACCGTCCAAAGATATTTCTTCGGCAGCATGTGTTTTTTCGTCGTCTGTGCTCCACAAAGACGGAGTAAGTTTGGACTCTGATCTCTGTTTGACTCATCAGTGTACAACTTCAAAAGGGAGGAACTGTAACTCATATTAAAAACAAAGAGGAGAGAAGTGTAGCTGACAGGTCCCAGCTGGATTTTCCAAGGATTATTGCTGACCATTACACTTTTCTTCTAATGGAGTAAACTGAGTTTGTCTCTTTCTGACCTGCATTTTAGCTTATATGGATAATAGAACTCAGTGGGACACTTGTAACTCTTTGGGAGTTTTTTTTATTGATTCTCTTGCTACTTAGGTTCATGAGGAATAAACCCCCCAATGTTTATTTTTGGTTGCTGAAGAAAATGTGTTTCCTATATGTGCAAAAAAAGAAGTGAACATCAAAATACTCTGTTTATAGACCATAAAGTAGTTTCAAATGCAAGTTTTGTGACTTAATGTCAATTCAAGACTGATTGATTCTTTTGTTGGAAGTTTAGCTGGAAGGCCTCTCTAGTAATGTGTAGTTTTAACTTGGTACAAAAATTTTAAAAAGGACAGAAAAACAACATCAGAGCCCCTATATAATGTCACATTTCTTTGTATCTGTAAAGTTACAATGAAAAAAACCCTGAAAACATGGTGATTCCTTGCATTTTATGACCCCTTTTAGTCTTTTTTCCCTATAAATTCACGATCTAGATGCGTATTGTAGAGGTGCACAGTGTTTTGCTGCCATGCATCCAGCTCAACAACTTGTCTGCTACCATAGCAACTGCGGAGGAGCACAGAGCAGCGCCGCCTGCTTGTGCAATGGATGTCACTCGTAGCAACGGCCAATCAGAAGTTTCCATCCTTTTGTACGAGCAGTGTGAAGATGGAGGGATGAAGTGGGTGGGCTTTCGCCATCATGCATCTGCCAGTAATAGGACACGCGGATCGTCAGTCTTCGTCATTCTCGCTCTGGATTGGTCGAGGAGCTTCACTTTCCAATAATATAAACATGTCTACTGCTTGCCTGGCTTGAACCAGGGCTTACAAGGGACTATGCAGTTCTACATCAAACTGTATAAAAACTCTCATTATGTGTTAGCCTGTGTTGTTGCGGGGCTGCATTTTTATGGTTGGTAGAGAATATGCACATAGCTGCCCGTGCACGCGTGAGGAAACGAGGATACCCTGCTGCCGCCGCTGCAAGAAAAGAGAGAGGGGACTCTGCCGTGCTTTCATCATTATAATCACCATCCTAAGTACTAGCTCTTAACATTTTGTTTTTCGGTGTTCAGGCGAGAAGTGACAAGAATATAGACCCCTCCTCTGCAGGGCGGAGCGTGCATTTTCATTTCGTATTTTGTATTTTTTTTATTATTTTTTTTTCTACCCCTGTTCCCTGCTCTGACACGTCTGCACTGAGTGAGTGGCATTGGCACACTGTCAATCGCTCACTACCGCTGCCATCAAACAACATAAAACACACACAGGCAGAGGCTGGAGCTCATAAATTTCAGCAGGGCAAGATATTTTTTGCGCATCGCCTTTATACAGCGGTGTATCCTAATTAATTTCTTCTCGCTGTTGCTTTTTTTCTAAACAGATAGCTCTCAACTTTTTTGTACATTTCATATTTTTTATAGTCACATTTGGACACCTTATGCTACAGATTGTGTATTTTTTTTGAAATACTGTCAGTTGTCGCGGGAGTCATTTCTTGCACATTTATAGTTGGCGACACCTGCGAGCCTAAGATTGTTTTATTTGTTTACACGTTTCCACGTTGGATATTTTTTGCGACCGGTGCTTCGCGAAGAGGATTTGGACATTTTCGAAGGGGAAATGCGCCGGGAATCCCACGAAGAGCGCTAATAAATGAGAGATCACCAAGGAGCGTTTCCGTCCATACCAGCCGTCAAATCGCAGAGAAAAGACAGATTGGTATGAGGAGTCGCGCGGGATACGATGGACCTTCAATTTTGACAAACAAGTTTTGAGAAGAAGAAAAAGAAAGAAGAAGATTTATGCGTTTTTCTACGAACACAGCCACGCGTTTTGGCACTTTGGATCGCGCGTAAAACAGCGAGAGGATCGCAAGAACTTGGACACAAGATTTACGCTAAAACATCCCTGCGATAGTCTTTATTTTAAAGAGAAATTGTGCGTGCGCCACATCGCTGAGAAACCACACGAACGTGCATCAACCCTCGTCTACAGCACATGTTCTAGCCGATTTTGTATATGAGTTTTTCAATTTGTGTGGCTCAGTGCACAGACTCTTTAGCGGCGACCATGGACGATCAAGCCCGGATCATGCAGTCGATCGGCGGTGTCAGTCTGGCCGGCCACTCGGTACAAGGAGGCATGGCACTGCCGCCTCCACATGGACACGATGGGACAGACGGAGACGGAAGAAAACAAGACATTGGTGACATTCTGCATCAAATAATGACCATAACTGACCAAAGTCTGGACGAGGCGCAAGCAAAGTTGGTTGATTTATATGTTTTATTAACTTCGCCCCTTTAAAACGCTGAACGCATCCTTCTGATGTGGCCCGCTTAACTTCATTTAGCCCCCGATGCATAACAATAGGCTGAAGTGGCTTTAATGATAATGTTGCACCAAGGTGTATTTATTGCCTCTCAAAGCTTTAACACACGAGGAAGTTGTCACTTAGGGAATTTTATTTAATCCTCCCGTGTGCCGACGTGAACCTGAGTAAGGTCATCATGTACAAAAAGTTTTGGTAGCACATGTTTTTGTTTTTTTTATATATAAATGTTCCTAAATCTGCAAAACTGGTGATAAAAAAGGCAACGAGTCCCTGTTGGGTCATAACATGAGAAAAGTGTCATTTGACTGAGGAAACTAATCATTAGTCATCTTCAATTAGCCAGTAATTTTAAGCTTTGCACTGATTTTACTGTGTGGTGGAAAATAATAACTTTTAACAGAGGCAAGAGTATGAACACTGCTAAACATGGCAATGTGAAAACTATACTTTAAAATAGTCAGTTTACTTGGTAATGTCTAGCATGTGACTTATCAGTGAACTTATTTCAATATTTTATTTTGTCTTATACTGAAACAGGAAACATGGACTGAACTGTCACAGAATGAAACCAGCACTCTTCAGCGTTCTCTGTGAAATCAAAGAAAAGACAGGTAAGACCCTCTTGTGAATAATTCACTTTCTCTTTGTAAATATATTCAAAAAGTCTCAGAGAATCAGCACAGTTGCACCCAGACGTTTTTTACCTCCCAGTGATCCGATGGCAGCCTGCGTCCAGGTTACTGGGGACCTCTGCCCAAATTAATCAATCACTTCAAAAAATGTCATTGTGCCATGCAGATATGGTACAGTTGTCACAGTTCAGCAGGTGCATTGTTTTTTTCCCCCCACTGAGGATGCTCTCGTTTCTGCAGGAGTGTCTTTTTTCCAGCACTGGTTGCTTGGGTCGAAACAGAGTGTGCGCTCCAGCTTTCACTCTCAGCACTCTGGCACTGAACACGATGGGGAAATCCCGTAACATATGCTCCACATAGCTAAGATCACACAGAATTCATGCGTCGAATCCTGACAACAATTACCGCGCTTTAAGCACATAAAGAGACTTTGCTCACAAGCAGGTTTTTTGGAAGGCAGTTCCAAGCACACATGCTTCATTCAAATATGGATCAGCTCCTCTGCAATAGTGCAAATAAAAGGAACAGCTCATGCAGGAAATTTATTTAAATTACAAGTTTGACTGGTCGTACCTGGTCTGGAATTTTTAAACTCTTACTCAAAAAAAACTTTTGAGATGCTCGAATACTAACACACACTCTCACACACAGTTATACTAATGACAGCTGAAATTAAACAAGTGAGTGTCCTCTCATCTTAGATGTTGTCGACATATAATTTCACGTTTGTATTGTCCAGAAGAATTTGTGTTGTTGCATTTTATCATAATGTGGACTCAATAGATAATGAATTGCAACCTATACTTTTTAGATAAAGTCACAATAGATCTCAGCTGCTTTTTATAAATCTTGGTTTTAGGCTTTATTTTTGTGGAATTGTTTGGTTTTTTTCAACTGCAGTGCGTCAAATAGTTGTGACATATTTCAAAAGACAACGGTAGATCACGATTGCTTTCTGTCATTTGTTGAAATTTTGAAAATTCAAAAAATATAGAAACTGAAATTCAATGACGCTCTGTGAGATTTGTGACCTTTGTGCAGTTTATTGGGAAATTTGTGTGTTGAAGATCATAAAAGTTTATGAACTTCCTCAACACAGGTTGTGTCCACAGGGGCAGGCAGAGGCTCCACAGTCACGCCGAGGTGCTCTGCTGTCTGTGAGCCTGTCGAGTTCACACACTGTAAGAGATCGTGTTGATAAATAAAGATCTCCAAAAAAACATCAGATCAGGGTAGATACCAGCACTTGTTTAAAAATGAATATCTGTACAATCCGAGAGGCAGCATCTGTCCTACCTGAGTGAGAAAAGAAACAAATAAGAGAAATAATTTTGTTTTCCTATTGAAGATGTCTTGAAATAATTATATTCAAAATAACATTGAAAGTTGTTTGAGATAGTAATTTTACCTGTTTGTTGGTCAAAGCTTTTGCTACATCGAGTTTTAATGCTTCCGTGTGAATAAGTGCTTATGCCTAGATGAGCCTCCTTAACATAAAACAAGACGAAAACAACCAAAAAAGATGGAAAAGAAAAATCTTTGAATAAACTTCTGCAAGCGTGTGTGTGTGTGTGTGCTTGGGAATACGTGTGCTTGAGACAGACATGAGGCTGAAGAGGAGAGGGAGAACAAGCTGGCGTGTGTGTGTGTGTGTGTGTGTGTGTGTGTGTGTGTGTGTGTGTGTGTGTGTGTGTGTGTGTGTGTGTGT
>JAUESF010000012.1:4370608-4380873 GCA_032274765.1 Malacoctenus tetranemus | reverse complement strand
TGTGTGTGTGTGTGTGTGTGTGTGTGTGTGTGTGTGTGTGTGTGTGTGTGTGTGTGTGTGTGTGTGTGTGTTTATAAAGAGAGAGTGCATGCACACCAATGGCTGGCAGAGCATCGTCTTTTTGACACCTGCAACTAGTTGCAATACATCACTGTCAGGATCGCTTTCTCTACCTATCCGCATTTGCACGTTAGTTATCCACGGAGGCCTTCGTCAAAAAAGTTGAGCAGTCTTGACAACAGCTCCCCAGTGGGAACAGAAAAGGTGAAGATCTGCTGGGAGGTGCCATGCTGGGTGTCATCGCTGGCTGTACTCTCTGCACCCAACAGCACCGTAATGACAACTGAAGAGAGGAATGATGGTTTAACATACAAATATTATGCCACAATTAATTTTGCAATTGACACGTGAGGAGAAATTCTGAGGGGCAACAGCAACCGTCTTGTTTTGTCTGTGGGCTTTATTACCGTGCGTTTTGCGTGCCACATGAATGAAAAGATGGGGATGACATTAAAAAACAAGGTGCAGGTTTATTTTGTTTAGGGCCTCTTGTCGTGAATATATGTGCTCATGTAATTGACAGTGAGCTAAGCTGTTGAGGAGGATGTGAGGGCACGGCGCCTCCTGTGTCAGCTCACTGTGGAGACGAACAGAGCCTGCCAGTGGCACTGCTAGTGGTGAACACCAACAGCTCCGGCCGCGACAGAGAGGAGGTGGGGAGTAGTGGGTGGTGGTTGGGGTGGTGGTGAGGGGGGTCAGCATCTGAACTGGCTGATGGGAGCCAGAACATGAAACAATGCCGGGGGAACGTCTGGTGGGTTCGCTGCACAGAATTACAAGCGAGGGAGCAGGCCTGCTGAGGCAATTACAGCTTAATGGGGTCATTTGGAAGGCAATTGCCAGGGGTTAATGTAGTATGGAGAGATGAGGTGAGATTGAAGTGAAATTTTTGGCTAGAAAATGTGTTCAAATGAAAAGGGAGCAGGCAGACAAGTCGTGCACTGATGGGGTGGGAGGTTGATTGGGGGAACTGGAATGCGGGCTTTCACCGCCACACAGAGAGACATGAGGCTTGACTGTTCACTCGCACATACCCCAGTGCAGGCAAATGCACGTCAACACAGGTGCTCCTGCACTCTTTCTCCTTCTGGCCTCTCCTTGCTCAAACCAGGAACAAGAGCTCCACTGTTCCACTTTGCTAGTGAGCACTGTCTGCACTGCTCACACACAGGCCGAGTGAGGGCTTTCTTTTGTCTTGAATTACCTGTGGTATCAATTGCTGCATTGGATGCACGAATCATCGGGATACAAAATAGAAAGCAAAGCTGTTTTTAAGTGATACAGAGAGAGATGTGTCGAATAAACCACAATAGGCACCTTGGAGAACAAGGATAAAAAGGATCATTATGCGCTGTTACGTTAGCCAGTTCATTACCTTAATTGCCCAACATAATCCAGTGTTGGAAGGGTGCATTGGAGCTTTGGGAAGGAGTCTTTGCCAGGACCTCCCTTGCCCAGGTCTCATCTCCCTGATCCCCTGATCTGCAGTAAGCAGACTGATCATGCTAAGACTAAACTTTGATCAAAGCCAAACTTATTTAAGGTCAGCCATGTGAAATCTCCTGGGAGCTGCCGTGTGCGCCGGAGCGGACTGCGATATAGGAAGTAGTACAGCACTGTGCCTTGCTGCTGCTGCCTGTGACCGTACTGGATCACTGGATAGCAATAGCATTATCATCAGCCCTTTCAAGTCCTCTGCATTTCGTGTGATCACGCTCAACAGTGAAACTTACCAGCATTCCTCGCTGGAGATCCCTTGAGCGTGCATTCCTCCTTCCTTTCTTATGCTTCTCTGTCCGTCTTTCTCCCCCTCTCATTTTCTGTCATCTCTGTGAAGTCTGTGTAACCCCCTCCCTCTTTCCCCGCGACACAGGGTTTTGGCCAAGAGCCGGCCACTTCACTGAGGCAGATTTTCCCAGGCTCCCCAAAGGCTATTTTACCAGGATTCCCATCAGGTCTTTGCCCGTTACCAGCGTTCCATATCGTTGACAGAAGAATTTTTTTTATTCTATGTGGTAACTGATTCATTTGACACAATTTTCACAAAAAACCCCAAAACACAACACCTGCTGTTAACATTTACCTTCCACTTACCATATTTGATTTATCTACCGCAGCAGCTATTGTGTCGTTTATGCCTTATGCTGTGCTTTCCATCACAGTACAATATTACACAATGTAGAGGTGGTGGGGCAATGTGACAGTGCTGCAGGAAAAAAACAAGTATGATGCAACTGTGTTGTCATTTTAGAGTGACAAATAGACAGTGGCAGACCATCAGAAAGGGGAAGAGAGTGGAATGGTGTCGCTGACAAACTGCTATGACCTTTGGGTCCTTTGGCCTCCAGAGTGCAAAGCACATACAGTGTTTACCTCAGGTCAGCAGCAGCATGAACATGCTGGCCCCCCATGGTGAAAGGCCTGTCCCACTCATCACATTTCAATTGTCGGCATGAGTAAAAAAGTAAGATCACCTTTAATTAAAGTAGATTCATATGCCAGGAAAAAAAGGTGCTAAAAAGCAAGTGATGCAAATCCGATGCCGTTTTGCATTTCAGCCTATTAATGTTTGGCTGTGGAAAATCCTGCACAATCTGGTTTCCAACATCTTCACAGCAGCAAAAAGAAAACGTAGCGCCCAAAGCTAGTACGCACTTCTCCTTCCCCTATTTCATGTCAGCAAAGCATCCCATCAAACGCTGCCTCTTTCCTGTTGTAAGGTAGAAAAAAAAATCAATGCCGCAATCTTTTCTTTTTGCCTCCTCCAATCCGTAATTGAAATGGAAAATCAAATGAACGGCAAGCAGATAATTGTTTTATCAATATTCCCTGCCTGCCCTACAAGGGTCAGTGCAGAATGATCATGAGTCGGGGATATGACGAGGACAAAATGTGAAATTGAACAGCTAGGAGGCAATAAATCAGCCTTGACAACTAAGAGTGACCAGCATGTAGCTGCAGCAGGCAGCTCTCCCTTCAGAATTTGTCCTAAAGCTGTCTGCACTAAATGGGGAATATTCATCTCATTATTGTTGCACTTAATATTGCTATCAAATATTATTCTTAGAGTCCAGACGGGAAGTCAAGGTCACCCGTTCTATTATTGTTGTCATTGTTAGTGTGTGATATTGAGAATATAATGGAGGGCAATACCATATGGTCTGCAAGGCTTATGAAGAGGCAAACCATAAATTTAGCCATTTGTTAGAGTTGAGGAAACAGTTTCCTTTTGATGTGGCTGAGATTCTCACTGCTACTTATAAACAGCCATAGAATTTAAAAACCAACGAGACAAATGCTCCACATAACCCCTGAACACTTGCACAAAGGCTGCTGTCAAAGAGTTTCTTGTGTTGGACTGTGACACGTAAAGTCACAGCTTGTGTCAGTGTTTGTAGTTATTGTTGATATCTTGTGACAAAAAACATAGAGCAATCTTTTAAACTTATGTGTCTATCATACAATTTTTAGATTTGTGTTTTAGTGTGAGTAACTGTTGACAAAAAACATATATGGCCGTCAACAGATGGTGGCTCTTTCAGAGTTCATTTTTTTGATGCCATTTTTCACACGTAGTATGTTTTTCTGTGTTCAGACTTTGAAATTATTTAGTTTTATCAGAAGTAAAACAAAGAAAATCAAATAACCCTAATGCGTCACTAGCTGCAGCAAGCAAATACTGATCATTTAGTTGATCTTTAGCTTCACACAAAAGCCTGGCATCTTGTTTTGTCTTGCCTACATTATATTTTATTAAATAAACCCATCGTGCCAGCTTTCTAAGTCTTGTAAAAACTGCAGATAAAACTGTTGCCAGAAAATCGACATCTTAAATCATATGACGTCCCTTCCCATCTGGCTCATCCAGTTGCAAGGCATTGACAAAAATATGAAATTGATTTGGTTGAAGGGTGTTAAAGAGCCGACAGGAGAATGTCACAAACAATGAATGGTCACAGCTTGGAGGAAAATCAATGACAGAGGTTGAAGGCAGTCTAGAGTGCTACTTGGCAGCATTACACTGTTCCTGGAAAAGAGCTGTCTTCTTGCCTGGCTTGTCTGATCAAAAGGAAAATTTGATCGTTTCAATGTTGGACGATACGATAAATCTGACAGCCGAAATAAGGACTTTGACGCAAAAAATATTTGATTCGTTATCGTTGGCATTGCCTAAAATTCATTTTGATTCATGACTGCACGATCGCCTCTCATATTCAGAGTTGCCATGCAAAATTTCAGTGACTCTCTCGTAGCCTGTGGAACACCAATTGTCACCTTGCAAATCATGTAGGTACATTTGCTGCAGAGTTTTATATCATGGTGATGCTTTATGTAATCACTCCATGAATCTTACTGGCCTGAATTCAAGAGATGAGGCTGAAAAAACCTTGTAATTTACACAAGTTGTGGTAATTTTAATGTGTGGATTATCATCCTTGAGAAAAAAAAATGAATTGGCAGAGTGTCTTTCAAGTGGACAAAGTGATGAAAATCCCCCCTACTTTGTTGGGATTGCAGTTGTAAGCTTTGCACCATATGCTACTTTCCTCTTTAGCTGGGATTATGCCATCATTATTGCTGATAAAAGCTGTTTACTGCCTTGGCTCCAAATCGATGCTCGGGGCGCTCTGAAACTGGCATTCCCTCTCCAGAAGAGTTCATTCCATGCCAGCTGCTCAGGATTCAACCCCCTTTGTTTAAGATTTCACAGTTTTTGTAATGTTTATTTTCTATTTACCCCCCCACTCCCCCCAACCCTCGCTCACGTACAAGAGTTTTTTTTCCTACATTAGCATATGTTTGCTACAATTTTACATTTACATTTGATTTGCTTACAGCAGATTGAAGGTGTTTGAGGCATGATTATACAACACTCTTGGAGGTATGTTGCTCGTTAATGCTGTAAAGAATGTAAAATACAAATAACGAGGCATGTTTTAGGGAAGTGTTTTTCGTTACCGCAGTGAAGTTGTGGCCCGACGAAAGGTTGAGACTGCTTTTCTCACAGCATTACCAATCAATGGCATAATCAGTCAATGCAGATTCAGCCCGACAGCTGTGTTAAGATAACAACTGGTTCTCATGACTATACCAGCTCCAATGACCTTGTGTGCCTCAAATTAATAATGTAAAATCAACACAAGACAACCGCCCCCCTGGTTCCCACGCAGACAATGATAAAGTACCTTTTTGCCTTAGCATCAAAGGCCACTCAGACTAAGTCATGTTTCAAGGCATATACAATATTGTCAC
Source organism: Malacoctenus tetranemus (assembly GCA_032274765.1). Classification (NCBI taxonomy): domain Eukaryota; kingdom Metazoa; phylum Chordata; class Actinopteri; order Blenniiformes; family Labrisomidae; genus Malacoctenus; species Malacoctenus tetranemus. The sequence goes on along the minus strand of JAUESF010000012.1, from coordinate 4,375,560 downwards.
TTTTTTTCCCTTTCCTTTTTTTTCAACTTAGGCTCCATGTCCCTTAAATAATGTCTCTCACTCTTCCTCTACAGCTCTCTGGTACCCAGGGAAATCATACTGATCAATATTTCCCATTTTAGAGGAACTGCAGCAAACATTCACACAGGATTTACTGTAGCCCTGTGTTAGACTTTAATCAAGCTATAATTTAGATCCAACAAACAAAAGGTTCTCCAGAAAACAAATGGAAAGTCTATTTGCAATTTTGGAGATTTTCTTTTTCTTTATTAGGTTTCTTTAGACTTTCAGTCGTTTCCCTTGTCTTCCCTCCTGTTTATGTTTTTTTTCTTATTATCCTTTTAAACGGAGTCTGTTGCTGTTCATGCATGTGCTTGCATGCATTGATAATGTCTTCACAGGGCATAAATCAGAACATGCTATCCCAGTACTTCTTTATATTGGTCAAGGGCCATTGAGCAAAACAGCTTAATGCACCCTTAACCATTTCCGTCATGGCAGGCAGTGGAAAGACTGCTGACTGGCTGACACGGGGATCGGCACCCTCTGCAACCGGTTTATTCTTTAATCTTACAGTGTGTCAGAATTTTACTGAAAGATAAATTAGATTAACCTCAGTTTAGGAGTTTTGAAACGAGAGTCTGTAAACCTAATGAGACAGTTTGCAGCATGGACAGTAACGTGACCACACAATCAGGTTAATATGAATAGTTAAACTGACGATGATTGTTAAGTCACAGTGAGCAACAAAACAAAGCAAAATTTGACATAATAAAAGTAGTGCAAACCAACAAAACTAGAAAGCTAACAAGCTACATTTCATAACAAAAACAAGTAGTATTCTTGCAAAATAACAATGCTAACAATTGATATACAATGACAATATTGTCTTTCATTTCATTAAGTCAGATGTTGCCACTAAATCTGAGATGCCTCAACAGAGCAATGGTGTCAGATCTCCTTCCATGTCTTTAAATGCCAATGTTGTGCACTTGATGTTTCTTTCATATGTCTTGGGTGTAGTGCAGTGTCTCCTCATTCATGCATGACTGTTGGCACACAAATTTAAGCTTAACCCATATTGAGTGTGCGCTCCCTGAGCTCCGGAAAATTTGGCAAGCTCAGGCAGGATGTGCAAGACTGAGCGGAGCTGAGACAAATCCATAACGAACACGCAGTCACAAATTAATGGGCCCGACACATATGCACATGAACGGGAACCCTGACGTGGGTACCTCGGTGACAAATTATCTACAACAGGTAACGCCAGCATGCATATCATTAAAATTTTACGACTGGAACGAGCCCAAGACATTTGGGTTTGCTCTCTGATCTCCGCTTGAACCCATTGAGAGCCGGGTGACCAGAGTTCAGACTGTTGTTGACTGTTATCCATGGCAGGTGGTGACAGAACATGTGTGGTCCCCATCACAGGTGTGTGCAATTAGCCTGACAGCTAGTCCTCGATTGCCGTGAAATAAGACCCTCAACTGTTTATGCGACTGCGAGTGTGTATTTAGGCGTCTGCCTTTCTGAGCGCGCGTGCGTGTGTGTGTGCACAGTAGTTACCAGCAAATATAAACTGCTGTACGTCCACGAGGTTCTGTACCAGAGCCTTTCAGAGCGGCAGCATTGGGTGATGTTGTACAGCGTGCTGTGTAGAACCAAACTGGGTGTTGTTGGAGGCTGGGAGAATCTGTGTGTCATTTATTCAGCCTCCTGTAATGGGGAATGGACTTGGAAGAGAAGAGAGGGTAATGTATTGGAAAATATCCCTTTCAGCACCTCAGCATTACTTGTCATAGGTCAGGCTTAAAACGTAGCTTGATACAGTTATTAACTCTAATCCGGGCATAAACACAAATCCTCAAGCACCAGCCCAATTAATAATTTGCATAATTAACATGCATTTTAAATAGAGGCTGGTCTTGTCGTTGCCAAAGCAGGGATGGGGGTAATTAGGGCTAACGGAGCAGTGCCTAGGGCCCCTACCCGTGGACGTGCTGCAGTCATTTCCAGCAAAGGGATTGACAACTGCAAGACAAGCTCCCTCGGCTTAGAGCAAAACCCCCTTTGACAGAATTAATAGTTGACAAACTGCTCCTAAAGCCCTGGCATTGTTTCTGTCAGTTGTTTGGTTTGATGTCACTGTTAGACATTATAAATCAATAGTGTCAGGATTTAGTAATGTTTATAGCCAGCCATGGTTTATTATTTCATGTGACTGTCATGGACAAATAGTATTTATCATAGCTGTCTATAAATTACTGCAGACACACTGTTGGTTTACCCAAACTCGCCGTGCTCTTACAGGGCCCATTCCAACGTCCACTTACATATTTAGAGTAATTTATTTTCGCAGCCGTAGGCCCACATTAACCCTTTGCTTTCACATACTCCTCTGAGACTTATTGTGGCTTGATTGCTGCGCCTCCACTGACACATTAACACATCAAAACAGCTGATCAAAGCTCTGTGTTGCAGTTTCCCCCCTTTTTTCCTGTCTCTTATCAGTGAATTTGTTTTCAAAAGATAATAAATTCCAATAAACACATTTGACAGGCGTTCTCCCTCATGTTTTTACATTATATACCGTCTCTGGATCTTCTTTCTAAAGTAGAAGTGGGTGATTATACCGGGTTGGTTTAGTCGGACAGAAGTCATTGTTAAGTGTTGCATGGCTCCTGCTTCATCAGTGCCACCCTTTTTACGTGACAAATTTACAACACACTCATTTAACCAACGGGCTTTCAATGTAACAAAATGGTCTTAACCTTTGAATCGGTGCCACACTCATCAAAAACAATTAGAATCATCAGTTTTAATGAGATGATTGATCGGTCAGCTCTTGCGTCACTTTGTCAACACAGAGCATGAACACAATATTCAGTGATTGATGCTATCTGGTAATGTTACCATTATTTACATTAACACATGGATTTGTCTTGTTTACACTCTCTATCATAATGAATACGTAACAAAGGGACATTATTGACGACTTTGCTTTGTGCTCAAAAAACACCCTGCAGGTGTACCGAGCAGTTTTATTCAGGTATTGCACTGAAGTGAACAAGATCATTGGAATTTCACAGTTCCATTTTTTCATGAAACTGTTTTTTGGAGGCTGTGGAACAATGTTAGCAGACACTAAAAAGAGAGAGGAGAGGGTAAGCTGAGCTGAAGCAGTGGTATTGATCAGCTATGCCATCGACTATAAGGTCCACTTTCAGCAGGGAGGTCATTAGTTACTCCTGTGTGCTAATTCGTCCCCGGGTTGAGGCGTATCCGTTAGAATGCTAATTCACTACTATGATCTGACAGCTGGGGTAAAGAAAGGGGCAAGCAGGCTGCCGCAGAGAGTGGAGAGGAGGGAGCTGCAGTGGCCTAGTGGTCTGCTCTTGTGTTTGGGTAGGGAGGAGGACTTCAATGCATAGGATGTGGCAGAGTGTGCACAGATAAAGGGGTGCCGAACTGACCCCTGCTGTCTTTGCCCCCTAGCAGTAATGATGTAAAAGAAAGATGACATTTGGTATCCACATTTAACTTGCATTTGCAGTCCACTTGAGAGGTCCAGTATGCGTGACCTACCTTGATTAAGCCCGGGGCTGCCTTGGACTGTACCCTTTAGACTGAAACAAAAAGTGGAAGCTCACAGGAGAAAGCTGAGCCTGTATAATTGGGCCAAGTAGAGCTGCGGGAGGCAGCCAGTCTCCGCTTTGCCTTTTGTATATTCATGACCCCCCCGACTTGATTGATGGAAGGATAGCATTTGGTGACACTGTCATTTGCAAGTTGAAAAGGTAGTGTAGTGGCTAGAGCGGCGCTGTGGCTGTGCCTTAGAAGGGGCATCGAGGAGGCTCATTTCTATGCTGATGATATCCAGCCCCCTCTCATTTTCTTTGTCTCCGTTAGAAGGACATCTGCTGACAACACAGAGTTTAAAAAGAACCAAGTTGAAAATGAAAAGGGGGTGAAGAAACATACATCTGTGTGTTTGCATGTGAAAGGCCCACGGTGGAACTGCGATTTTAATCAGCGTGAAAGTTTGCTGTTTGATATCTGCATAATTGTGTCTTACATTGCAATGAAATTGAACATTTTCAAGCAGATGGTTTAGGAAATGTATCATTTAGTTGTGGGAAGACCCACACATTGTTTTTTGATGGCATAACTTTGTATTATTTCAGCTGTCAAATGATCTAATCACCAAACATTAGGCACAGGTGGCTTTGAGTGCGACAAAATAAAGTCGCGTGTGACTGCTATCTTTCAAGCAGCTCTGTGAATTTGTCATATGTTAAATGTAGGTCTATTTAAGTAAAGCCATCTGTTGTGATACTGTCAAGGTTAGAATGTTAAGATATCTAATATATAATATTGGTTTGGTGTGTCTACCAAAGGAGTTTATTGCAAGAGCAGAAGTATTTTAAAAAGTTAGACTTTATGACGATACTAAGTAAGTTATTTATAGATATTTTCCCCTTTATTTTATCTCTAATGCTCTAATTATTTCTTTGTGTGTGTGTGTATGTGCGTGTGTATGTGCGCGCACACACTTGTGTTTGTATGTGTTCAGTTGTTGTCATTGTTTTTAAATGTCATCATCAATTTTCAATGTATAATTTTCCCTTCCGTCCGTTTTTGTCTTGTCTTCATATCTGTGACACAAAACATCACTTTTGACCATGTGAAGAGAACTTTGGTTGAATTTTGCAGTAAAACAACTACAATTTGCACAAAAGGGCAAACTATCACATCATGAAGACATCTCATTGAAAAACAGTTCAAAGCTGTTGTGTTCTTTTTTTCAATTTTAGTAACCACATACAGCTAGTCATAAGTCAACACTGCACAGCTCTATAAATATATATATATATAGTGTTTTTAATTGAATTTCTTTTTTCTGTTAAAATGTACTCGTTCCAAATCAAACAGGAATAAAGAAGCCACTA
>JAUESF010000012.1:4336964-4370508 GCA_032274765.1 Malacoctenus tetranemus | reverse complement strand
TTTTCAATGTATAATTTTCCCTTCCGTCCGTTTTTGTCTTGTCTTCATATCTGTGACACAAAACATCACTTTTGACCTTGTGAAGAGAACTTTGGTTGAATTTTGCAGTAAAACAACTACAATTTGCACAAAAGGGCAAACTATCATATCATGAAGACATCTAATTGAAAAACAGTTCAAAGTTGTTGTGTTCCTTTTTTTCAATTTTAGTAACCACATACAGCTAGTCATAAGTCAACACTGCACAGCTCTATAAATATATATATGCATAGTGTTTTTAATTGAATTTCTTTTTTCTGTTAAAATGTACTCGTTCCAAATCAAACAGGAATAAAGAAGCCACTATCTATTTATAATCCAGACTAGTAACGTTGTCATGTCTTGACAATTAAGTTGACAACTTAGTCTTGAAATAATAAATGTGATGTTTGACATCCAAAGGTAAATGAGACTTTCAAAGCCAGGGGATGTGAAAATGTCTTAAGCTGTCTAAATATTATTAAAGCCGTGCCGCACTCTGAATGTGTAAAGAAAGACGAGGCCTGGTGACAGAAATATCAGTTTCCTAGAGACACTTCTGCTATCCCCTCAGCGCAACAACCCACACTTATCAGAGCCACAATTTATAGCTGCGGTGTGAAGTGTTCGCCTGCAACTCCCATCTTTGTATTTACACCAATTAGCACATAAACTCTAATTACTGAGATCAAGGCAACCGGGAGTCCATAAATGCAAAGCGACACGGAGAGCCAAGTCAGCTGACAGAGAGGGAAGGTGACAATAAATAGGGAAGTATCAATTAGGCATCAATGACGCGATGATGCATGTGCATGCTGGGAGGTGTCACGCAGGGGGAGGTGGGAGTGTGAAATGTGTGGGGGCAGCAGGGTCCACACAAAGTTGCACAGGCTGTGGGGTCTTGTAACTCACACGCTGACACACAGAGTGGTGACATGTCGACTGTACAACACGTTTCCATATTAACACCAAGGTACAATCAGGCACTTGTGTCTCAGTGAAAAGTAGTATTTATCACAGCACTGGCTCACTTATAAGGTAACAATTAACACATACTAAATTAAGGAGCCTGTTGCAAAGTCAAAAGGTATAAAAGTTAGTTTGGAGCAAGTTGAAACCGTGTGATACTGGAGGGGTCTTGAAAGAATTGTCATAATTGGAGGACTGATTTGACAGGCTAAACTTGTGGTTAATTATAGGAAGCAGGAACCCAATCACGGCTGGTAAAAAAAATAGAGACCTCTTATAATGAGTAGAAATGGATCATAGACTATGCTTGAACCTCAGGTTATTCCCAATAAATTGAACTTGATCAAAGACTATGGCAGTAAAAAACTATGGCTCTGCACATTAATCTAACAAACGCATAAAACAGGACTGGCTCAGCTCTATAAATTAAACCCTGGCTGCAATAATGCTGATCAGGGGAAATTTTGCCAGCATTGGCTCAAGCTGCCTCTGTATGTCTAAAGTCTTGTTATCCCCTTGTCTTGATCTGAAATGGTGTAAGCTGTTCCCCTCTCCTTGTGCAGCTTGGATTTCTTTCTTCTTTCTGTTTTTTTTTTGTTCCTGCAGGATGGCTCAATGATGGATTTGTAAAGTGGCTGTTTACTACAGAGTGTGGAGCATTAAGAAGCTGCCAGAAGGTCCATTAACATAAATGTTTAAATCAAACACACAAAACTTATGCGCCCGAAATGACGCCGTTTCTCGCATTAATCTGCCACATCTGCCTTTGGTCCGGCAATTAGTCCCCACTCGTCCCCCTCGCTCGGTGACCAGTGTTTGTACAAATAGAAGACAGAGGAGCTGATCTGTGTCGTGCAGTGTCAGTGCCGAGGCAGTAGCTTTCAGAGACTCCACAACCATCCCAAACATAATTGTCCCTCTTTGTGTGTTGCGACAGACATTGTGGGATCACTGTGAGGTCTCGCAGACCTGGTGTGATGCACCAGACAGTTTACTTCTTCTTTTTTCTCCCCCCCCCCCCCCTCTATCAACACATGGCTCCACTGGTGATTTAAAGCCTTGTAAAAATGTCTCATTTTAAATACTGTTTGCATGCACGTCCCTGGAAGACATTTCATGCTCAGCAGATTTACATTATAGCCATTATTATGATTTTATGACGCTGAAGTCTTCAGAAGTATTTCCCCAAAAAACGCTTGGGAATTGTCCGGGTATCAGCAAGTGTAAATATTTGCCTGTGCTATGTCTGAGTTTCTCTCCCACCAGAAGCCAGAAGGCTCCAGACATCAGCAGTGACAAGAGATAAAAGCCTCTCTCCAGAGAGGTTAATGGCATGTTTCTCCTTGACCCAAAATCAATCTCTTTTCGTTTGAGTGAACTTCCTGAAATTCAGAGAAACAAAGAAAAGCAAAGTGCCATGAAGAGATTTCCTTCCTCCACTCTTGGTGTTTCTTTCCTTTTCTTTTCTTTTTTCAGGTAATAATGACCTTAATCATGACAACTTCTACCGGAGTTTCATGTTTCGCACCTTTTCGCTGAGATAGCAGATTTATTGGACTGATTGTTATGATGCTGACAACGAGGATAAGATGACAGAAGCAGATTAGGATAGAATTAGCCTCTACTTCTCCTTCCTCCGCCCCATTTACTTGCTCTGTCTTGTCTTTTGAGACATCAGAGCCTTTTATTAGTTTGGTTCGTGTTTACAGCATATTTCACTGACACTTTTCTGTCTGCGGCGTGCCTTGGAAGTCCTGGAAGCACTATTGGAAGCAGCCGAATGTGGCTGAGATGAATAAAGCATGTGAATTGATTCCTCCATCACCTGGATGGGCTGTTGATTTTGGGGAGAGTTATCGCTGTTTTCCTAAGTGTGGCGTGGAGATTTGCTGGAGGGCTGAGTGATCGATTCAGCAGCCTGGAGCATCCTAGTGTGTTTATACATGGCTTGTATGGCAGCTTTCATAAGACATTTACCCCATGATTTGCGATGAGCTTATGTGTGAATAATTAATGGCAATTAATCCTTAATTACAGTAATTAGGCAAGTCACAGGAAATTAGGCTGCAGCTGGAGAAGCCCGTGCCTCGGAAAGGGAGGACTGGGGCTGAGAGAACGTGCCATTTAGTGGCAGAGGAGCCATGGTACAATGATTGTGTGGCAGGCCTGCACCAGTGTGCTCGCTTGCCAGCAGAGATAAGAGTATAGAAAGACACAGATGCTCCTGGCCAGCGAGCCAGACCCTGCGGAGCAATCACAAGCACCCGACACCCAATAAAACTTACCTATAAATGTCCCAGCACGGTGACCTTTGACCTCAGCGCCGTTTATATCCCTTAGTTTGGTCTAAATCACATGCGAAGAGGTGATGAACCACTCCAACAAGTTGTGACTGATTAGCGAACAGTAATTGGTTAATGCAACACAGTGAGCTCCCTTTTTTTCCCCTCACTTTTATAAAACTGGATTTACCACTTATTGGCGGCCCTTAGGCTGCAGGCTTGAGCACCCATTGTGCAGTTAATGGGAGCTTTATAACTCTCCTGTGGCTGAAAAGGGAGACAGCCTGAGAAATATTTATTTGTACCTCTAATAAAACAATTAGCCAGCCCTGGAAATATTAGAGGAAACTACAGCGGGCAGAGTTGTTTGGTTGCTGATTTCATTGTTTGGTAATGGTGGGAGAGATTAGGTGGATCTGTTCTGGGCAAAGACAGAGCAGAAGAATAGGGACGGGGCTCTGTGTGTCTCGCTCGGAACTCATTTGTGCTTTTCCATGCTTGCCTTGATGAATTTCCGCTTCTTTCTGCTCCTGTTGCTTTCAATTACACTCTTATTCACAATCCTAATTGATATGCCAGTCTCAGTAGATGAACCATGGACTTTTTACAGTCCATTTTTCTATTCTTGGACCAACGTTTCCCCACAACAAAATGGGAGTAGGGCTGTCACAAATGTGAATCTTTTCAGTGTTTTGTTATTCAAAATACAGCAATTATCTTTTGCTGCTTTGAAAAAAATAAAAAAGAACTATAATATGTTTTAATCAATCAAACTTAGTCTCCCGAAAGGCTTGTGAAAGATGATTTTTTTTAGCATACTTTGTGGGCTCTTTGCTATTATGAGCTCCTACGATCCTGCGTTCCTCTCAAGCATCTCATACTTTTTCTTTCTTTTCTCCACAAAAAAGACTTTTAAGCTAACAGGGAGTGTAAGTGAGTTGAGGAGGCATCCGACTGTGATATTACATTAACCCATAGTGCTTGGCCATGTCTGTCAGTGACTGAAGAATAAAGAGAACATGCTCTGCTTTACTCTTTAGCCTTCAGAAGTGCTATTAGAAATAATGAGGATTTATAGTTAGATAAAAGACCCTCTTCTTTCTCCTGAATTCTGAATAGCTGGTCATATTCCACTACCAAAAGCTAAATAAGCTTCATTGGTGATGCATACGCAGCCGTAGTAATATGATTAGTGAATGCATTGTATTATGTATTACAGCCTCTCATTTTTTTCCCCTTGTACTCAGAAACAAGCCGGGTGTTCAGAACCAGATATTACACTTTGCTGTGATATGAGCTTATGCTGGATGTGTAATAAAATCTTTTAATCAGAGCTCAATGGGCATGTTATGTTGCTCAGCCATTCAATAAGCAAGCGTTGGGCTGCCATACTCGGAGGCCCTTCGGTTTCTCATTTATGCATAACACGAGCAGGAAGCCACCGAGCAGCCGGGTAACAATACCTGAGGAGGCTCTTCACTGGCGCGGGGAGATGCCGCTAACAGTGACAAGGTCAGCATGTTCTACAGGCTCCGCACATACATTCCTCACCATAAGTAATATAAATGAGGTTGTGTTAGCTGTAAACTCACAGCGTGTTGCCTGTAAGCTAAAGGGTAACTGTGCAGGAGCAACACCCAAATCTTCTCTCGGGCAGGTGCGACTGTCTGTGGCACAAAAACAGAGAAAGACCCACCTGCTGGAATTAATAAGAAAACAAAGTCAGTTTAAAAAATGCCACACTCCATCCAATTGTGTATCAAGGTGTTTAGATGGAAGCAACACCTGGAGCTTTCTTTGTGATGTGTGCAAGACGACATCAGCCTGTATACACAAACTCAGCTAAATTTGTTGAGCATACCACTTTAAGTGGGAGCAACACAATCTCTACTGGAGTTTGTGTTGTTAGGGGCATCCTTGTATCTACAGTGGTGTTTACTCACATTGGCAATTAATTATTAATGCAGAAGCAGTGAGAGGTTACAGCGATATGGTGCTCAGGCTTTCTAAGCACTGTCTATATATGAACAGTCAACACAGTGAGAGCTTCAAAGCAGCCCTCTGAAATGTTTCAGACTCTCATGGAGAAAGCTTATTACAGTTGAAATGTTTTTCTAGAAGCCCCAGATATTCTTTGTGAATGCTATTGCCTGGAAAATATGGGGTATTTTTGTTTGTCTATATCAAGAGACATGTAAACAAAGAGACAGTCAGCACTTGCAGCTTACTTGGCTTGAGTATTGCAGTTCACAAGTGAGAACTTGTTTGTGCAAAAAATATATATATATATTGTTTTGCCGGAAAAAAACTGTGAAGATTTCACAACGAGCAAAAATGTAGGATTTCATTTAGCAGTCCAGAAATGTATTATTTTCTAATACAACTCGTCCCACATTTACTCAGTGCAGAACTAATCAATTTCTGCCATTAATTTCAGATGTCACATGTCTGAGTGGACACGGGCGGTGAGGGTTTTAAAAATGAGAGGAGAGATAAACATCAATTGGCAATCTCGTCTTTTCGGGGCGTCTTTGTTGCCTGCAGAGCCCTCTTGATGACACCTCTGTGGATCTGCTAATGGAGGAGGACCTGTAAGGCTATCCCCTGGCCTTTGTCTGACCTCTTTGTGGAGCTGAATTCTTCAGATGTTTGCAGGATCAAGTCACTTAATCTGTGGCACAGACTAGGGCCAGAAAAAAAGAGGACAGGGAGAGCAAGGGAAGAGGAGGAGGAGGAGGAGGAGGAGGAGGGAAAGGGGTTGCAGACAAGCGCCTCACTCTGTCTGAAGGCAGAGCATTCAGTGCTCAGGGTAAAGAACTGCAAATGTCTGCCTGTTCTGTTATGCACCATTGTTTCATACGGAGCTGGAAATAGACAGAAACAGTGTAGCAGCAGAGCTCTGGCAGGCGGTGCGTTTTATTACTGCTCGACCGTAGACTTAGACATTAGTGAATATGGCTCATTAAATGGCATGGAATGTTACCATTTTACATAATTCCTCCTGTGTAGTTGTTGTAAATGAAATCCTGCTTCTGTCTCTGACTGCACTCCAGTCACTCAACAACCATTACAGCTCCCCCATCATGCCCTGGCACTCCTTGAAAGCAGCTATCTATAATTTCAGGTCTGTGTCACACACAAAAAAGCATGCTTTACAAGCCTAATGGTTCGCCGTGGTTGATGTGGGAAGGATATTGCGCAAATAGGAGGAAATCTGAAGAAATATTTGAGAATTAGGCAATGATGTATTCAGATGGCTAGAGAGTCGAGGATTGGGCAACAAACATAAATAATGTATGTGGCAGGGCTCCCAAACATAAGCTGGAATTTGCTGCCGTACTTTTGTTCTCAATCACCTTGATGAAACAATCCCGAAGAAATGGCTTCGTGAATGAGACCACTGACAAGCTGATTTTCCACCCCTGGCATGAGGCTGCTTTCTCCACTTAATGTTCGCCGATAAAGTGTAGCACAGAAGTAAACTAGAAGAGCCTCCACTCCTGACACATGTGACAGTATTTGCATCAATTATGCAGTCTACGGCTGCGGCAGGAGGGAGCGGGAGCGAGGGGAGGAGATAGAAGAGAAAAGGGTTTGTGACAAGATGCAGAGGCAGAAATGAGAATTTCTCTTTAAAATGCATTCTTTAGAAAATAACATTCAAGATCATTTACATGAAAGCGGCTGCAGCAGGGAGCTCGACAAAGCAGCAACAAAGTCTGCGGAGCATTTTGACACTAAAGACTTTGGCAAACAGAGTACAGTATAATGGAGAGTTCTTTGTCTCCTCTGTATTCACTGTACGCTGAATATCCACCATGAAGTGTACTGGAGGAGAGGAGTGAAATGAGGAGAGAGAGACTGGCTCACAGCTTAGAGAGAGGCTTGAGTCCCTTATTGCTAAATTCACCAAAAGAATAAGGTGCACAAAGCCTAATAAACAGTGCTCGGTGAGGGCTGTTCTTTCCAGCCCGAGTAATAACCTTCTGTAAATCAGAAAAATTCAAAAGCAAAATACTTTCAGAAGACAGTCCAAGTGGATGAAGGAGAGCTGTTAAAATAATGTTCTGGGATTGCATCTGACAATTTTATATCGTGCTGGCTAACAACGATTTGGAGAAATGTGTGCAACAAAAGGTATTAGCCAACCCGCGAGGCCGCGATTCCCATAAAACCACAGTCGGAGAGGTGGATGTCTGTTTATTGGCAAAGGGAATAACTTTTAAACCGTGTCCCAGTTTCAACAGACTCCAGCACAGCATTTTATTTCACTGTGTCCAACCCTATTTCACATTCTAGTTAAGTACACTTACAAATCTGCTGTGCCATGGTTTCTAACCCCTCACACACATGTGGTTCCGCACTCACACACACACACACACACACACACACACACACACACACACACACACACACACACACACACACACAAACGCACGCGGAGAGTCACATCAGTAGGCCTGTCAGTGCCTTTTATCCATCGTCAACCTTCAGCTGTATGGTTTATCCGTAGTGACACTATAGCAAAGTGCTTGACTGCTTTTTGCCAACAGACTGCAACACTTTAACTGTACTTAGTCATGCATCATTATGGCAGACTCAAAGCGGTGTGTCTGGGAACGCCTGCAGATGGTGGAGGCTGAACCATTTGGAAAAGAAGCCTCTGTGACAATGATGCTTATTGCATGAGTAAGTGTGTATGGACACAGGAGTGTGTCTGTGAAGTGTTACTGAATGGCGAAGAGTATTAAAAAAGTGCCTGATGCTGCTAATTCAACGAGCTTGAGGAAGCACGGCCCGTTTGCGAGTTATGATATATGAAATCTACATGCAAGTCTTTGTTAGGGGGAGCCTTTTATATTCGTATTGATCAGTCATTGTTTACTCCAATCGATGCTGACTTAGTGAAATGCAGCCTCCTCTCTGTTCTTTATAGAGATTTAACCCTCTCCGCGTTGCGCTTTATGTCTTTGTTCTCTCCCAACCTTCCCTCTGCTGAAAATGTGATAGCACTTACTGTCACTTGTCACTTTCGCTTTATTTCAGCAGATGACAAAGCTTTTACATTGAGCATTCTGCTCCACACGTTGGTATTTTCAACAGATCTCTCCTGCTATTGAAAGATAAATGTTAACTTCATTCAATAGAAGGCTCATTCAAGGTTCATACAAAGCCAACTCCTTTATTCTTTAGGGAAATGAAGAAACCATTAGCAAAATATTCACTCACGGAGAAAGAGAATCTTATCTTTATTCCGCATGACCATGCAGAGCCATATTCCTTTTGACATCATTATGTAAAACCAATTTCTCTTTCATATCATTTCCGCTGTGCTGCATTACCACATCGATACACCGACTATTTTTTATTACAAAGTAGGTGGCCTAGAGGAAAATATATGCATTTGTTCCTTATAGCATAAAATATGCATATAGGTGCCTCATTTCATCTGCAATCGGTGTTATTTCTTTAAAAATTTACAGCTGCCTGCAGTCCCTGTTAAATATTTAATTTGACAAGTTTTTAATCTGTCTTTATGTGATGATGAAGTAATCGTCAGCTGTCAGAAAAATGATTGAATTATACAATGAGACCGAAGTGACTCATAGGTTGTAGGCTTCATTATTTGTTTTCCTTCAGCTGTAACGTGAGCTTGAGGGAAAGAATATCCTTTTCACACTCTAATTTATCATCCATCTTTATTCATCTTTCCTCCCTGGCCCCCCACACAAAGCAGAACTGTGTACGGTATAGCATTCATGCATCATTCATACTCTATTTACCAGCTATTAGTTGGAGGCAGATCAAAATACTCGCGCCTCCTGGTATGTAGAGAAACAGAGTAGTTACCACAGTACTTGCTGCTCCAAAGTCCTTTTATTAGCGAGAAGCACAGTGCAATGATAATTACTGCCTTTTCTTAGCTCTGCCGATCTTTAACGATCACATATTATCCATCAAGCTTGCTAAATAATTAGCAGGAATGTCTCATGAACAAGCCACCAACAGATGCTCGAACACCCACAAGGTGAATGTGGGCTCTCTTTCTCCTCCACTAGGTTACCAGAGCCGAATGGTTTCTGCAAACAAAACAAATAGATAATGGGGCAACTTAAGTGAGCGTTGCTGCAGATGAATGATCAGCTCCCGCTAACACTGTTGTGCCACCTCTGCTGGCCTCTCTGGCAATCTGGCCATGTTGGGCCCCCACTGTGGAACAGCATGGCACTGGGAGTTGTGGTAGCCAGTCCCCCACAGCCCTAGGCTGCCTCTACCTTTCGTACGCGGCTCAAGGTTAAAGGGATCCCAGTTGGGTGTTTAACAGTGTTGTGCTCGAATCTGAATACCTTCTTTTTTCTTTCTTTTTTTTTTTTAAATTCAGTGTCTGTGCTTAGGCGAGTGCGAACCTGCAGATCTATTCAGAACTGTTCATCTTTGGAGCGTTTGACTTCCGTAACGTGGATCCTGCTTCCCTATTCCAGCAGTAATATTTCCATAGCAGACCTTTAAATCCCTACACCAGTGTAATACTCTTATAAAGTAGCAAGGGTAAGTGATTTGAACCATTTTACTGTGAGGATATGCTGTTTGCCGTACACGTGCAGCTTTTGCTGACATTCATTTTGAAACCACTCGGAGCACTTGCGACTCAGAGTAACAATGCTGGGGGAAAAAAATGCCTGCTGAGCTCTACAGTGAATATACCTCTGACCCAGACCGAGGAAAGGGAGATTTATGAAATCCACATGTTTAATACATTTCATTTTGTCCAAGGGATTTGTATTGCTTACCACAGTATTTTAGGGTTGAAACATTCTGTATAGTCACAGCTTGTATTGTCTGAGGAGAATAAACCCTGTCCGGTTCTGCCTGCTGAAGATTTGTTTTATAGCACCCCCTTTTTTCCTCACACGCATCAGCCGTGCACTGTCTGAGGTATTGCATTTTGTTGTGCTGAGGTGTTGGATATACACGCCCTTAATCTTTAATGCATAATCCCCTGAAAATCCGCTACATAAATGAAAAAGATAACCCTCATATCAGCGTGGTGACAGAAAATAAGATAGCTGGGTAATTTAATAAAGGATTGACGCTGGCCCCGGTGTGATATGGTGTGTGACCTCTGTGTATTCATTGTGTAGCACCGAGCAGGTGAGCGCTGCTTGTAGAGAGTAGCTCTTCCTATTCTAAAAACCCATCCTGGGAGTGTAACATCTGTGGTGACAAACAGAATGCACCATATGGATTAAAGTGCAGGGAGGGTAGTCACTGAAATATTTGCTTTCCCAAAGTGTTGACACAGTATGAGAAAAAAGAAAAAAAAGGAAAAGGGAAAAGGAGAACCGTGCCTCCGCTCTCCTCCTGTAATCAGGTAGCAGTTATTGCACTGAAGTGTTTGCCTACCTAATGGTGTTTCCATTTTGTGCGAGTTCGTGTCATTGGCTTCCCATTTGAATCTGCCTCCTCCCGCAGCAAGTGCCAACCTGCAGAGGCTTCGCTCGTAACACTTGTGTTTGTTTGTTCTGTCCGTGAGAATCAGCCAAAATGACAGAGTGATGAGTTGTGAGCGAGAGGAGAGTCTTCCGAAAACATCACACTCGTGGTCAGCCCGCCGTCGTAGGAAGCGTTTAGTTCATTTAGCAGCTGACCGCATCAAGTCATAAATACTCCTCCTGGAGCACACTTCTTTTACATCTAAAACGCACTTGAGTGTAATGTTGACAGATATAGCTTGTGACGAGTGATAGTCAGAATGTATGAGTGCCCATAATGCTGCTGTCAACCTCTGGTGCCAGACTGAAAATAAGCAGTTCACCTCTGTTTTCATTCAGGAGAGTGCAGCAGACAGCACTGGCTTCTCCGCTGTATTTATTGACTTGTTTTACTAGCCTGAAACAGGGTGCTTTTATACGGGCCTGCTCAGTCTTAAGACTCTCCAGACATTTACATTATTCCTGACTGAGTTACACACACATATAAAGAAGCACGTCCGCAGGCGAGCTTAGATATATGCTCTTTTTCCACCTCTCTTTCTCTCCTACATTCATACAGACTCGTGCACCCATTTTATTACCCCACCATTTTAGATATTGTTACACTTTTCTCTTATTACTCGTGTATTTCATTCCTCGACATCTGCATGTTGGACAATTAATTATTTCTTAGTGTTTAAATGCATATAAAAGAGAGAATGAATGTTTGTTGTTGGATTTATAAAAAAAAACACCGTATTTTTTCTGTTTGTGCTGAATTTAAATCAGAAGTATAAAAGCATAGATTTCACAAGGCTAAAAAAAAACGCATCTTTCGCTGACTAATCTGCACAACTGCTGTGGAAGATAATGAATGCCAGTGCTGGAGTCACAGACGACACCATGATCCCCCCACCCAGCCTAAACCTCCAGCAGTATTTACATGATATTTCATTTTAGAATAAACCTCTTTTCTCTCCCACTGTGAAGATATTGAACTCTTTCACACAGATGTCATCTTAACCAAAGCTTATTAAAAAGATGGACATCAAAGTTGTGGGTGCCCATTTATCTTATAGCACTCTAATTGGCCACCACAGGCTAGAGAACAACTAACTCCAAAATAGGAGGCGTCGAGTGGTTGGGCTAAAGAACAGGATGTCTAAAGACCTCTCAGTGGATTCATTGCCAATAAATCCTTTCCAATGAAAGCCGGGCTTTTCCGGGGGTATGGAATTTCGCAAATACATTATGAAACGTGATACGCTGAATTAACTGAACACTTATGGCCACGGGGTTCGGCTTCTTTGTTCTGGCGTGTTTTGTGGGTCCGTTGTCCCGTGCCTGACCCGCAACTCCAACGTTTGCTTGACATCTGCGCGGTTTTTAATATTCTTGCCGAAGACACGAGGCAATACGCTCTGAAAAGGTCACGCCGCGCAGTAGCCATGAGTAAACTGAGATTACCTTCTGCGACTCCGTATCCTAGGTATTGTTTCGAATCAACCGTTTCTTCAGCCAGAGTCACAGCTACTCAATCAAACACCACACCGAGGCCTGAGGTGAATAATGTATTATGTTTTCCACTCAAGTGGGCAATAAAAAACACAAAAACAAAGTCATTAATTGCCCACATACAGTAACCAAATGCCATCAAGAGCCTGTGCTCTCATTAACCTGGCACCTAATTATCTGCCTCCAGTCTGAGTCCTGACAAGCCCCACCGTCTGAACCCTCAGCTTGGTTGTGTTGCGTTGTGTTGTGTCAGCACTCGCCAACTGTAGCCGAGGCACCATTAGGTGCAGAGAAGACAAAAGCTTCCTACAGCAAAGGTTCCCTCCGCGTGCGCCACCACAATGTTCCTCCTGTTAATGCCTTCCCTTCCAATTAAATCTGCAACTGTTAATTATTGTAATTATGAGAGTGAGCCCCCAGCCCCCCCCCCCCCTCCGCTCCCCTCATCCCCCCCTCCCCCTTTCCCTTCCCAACCCTTCCCTTGCCGGTATGTGGAGACGCTACGGGAGCTGTTGTGTTGCTTCAGTGGCGCCTTGTCTCTGCTCCACTGAAGCCCTAGCAGAGAATTGGATGCGGAGGGGGATTTGGTACACATGACAGGGGTGACGTGAGGGAGATTGCACGGTTCATCTTGGATAACTGGGCGAGCAAGTCACAGCCAATGGCCACACCCCCAGTCTAACTCATTAAATGGTGTGTAAAGTACATGCTGGGAATAATTAGCTGGAGATAACCTTTTTCTTTTCACTACCTTGTATCGCACAACAAAAAATGTAGTGCATCATCCGTAGTTGTACAATAAAACTATTCTGCTGGTCAAATGAATTGAGCTGGATGATATTCTCCCAGTCAATCCTTCACTCATTTGCAGGGAACATGCCACAGTCATTTTGCTCCTTTCTCATGGTAATGTGAAACTCTTTTCTTGCCGTGTTCTTTGTGAGACACTTGCGATGAATTCAAAGTGATGTGTTGAGTATAAGGCGAGCTGAAAAAGAGTGGATGGCAGGCCGGCTGCCTGTTAAGTCTCTGTGTGTCTCAACATCCTCTTTGGCCTGCTTCTGTCACAAGCTGTTGTTTGGCCTGGACCTGATCTGCCCAGCTACTCCTTGCACTGCACTATGTGGACCTCGCAGTAACCTACAACATAGCTCAGACTCAGGATGGTTCCAGAAACGGGATTCAGTGTTCAGGTACATTCAGCCTGAAATACTGGAGGTGGATGTGTGGTTTCTTTTTTTTCCTCTAACTTTATCAGTCCCTCACCAAGAGATGCTCAGAGAATCAGCACGTCAAGCGCAGCCTTATTCCGGTGTCATAACCTCAGTTGCCTTGTAGCACAGTCCTCGCACGCTAGCAGAGCTAGCAAAGGATTCTGGCTTTACAATTTGAAGCTGAATTCTCTTCCATAAAAGACACTGAAGGAAAGAGCAGCTCCTTCTGCTTCAGGCAATTCAGCCTTTTCGTGGATACACTGCAAAATCTAAATGATGGACTGTCAACTCTCTTGCAGAAATGGCACTGCAAAGAATAATCTCTCTGGCAGTGGATCATGGTTGGCTGTATGCTACCAATGCCGTTTCTTTGTTTATGTGAGCATGTAGCCTTCACACGCACACATGCAGGCATGAACGTATGCACACACGCACGGATACAGACACCGAGGAACACACGAATGCAGCGGCACACACACAAAACGCTTCAAGCCTAAATCCTTCTTTAGAAGCATACAGTAAAATATATGGGATTAATAACCTGAATAGCATTATTTTTTTCACCTCTAGCCTTTAAAATAATGCACGCTTGGCTTGGTGTCTGGATGAAGTTTTGCTGGCGTATTTGCCTGGTTATCGGTGTGTACAGGACCTGCTGTGTGACCTGGTTTCATGCAATCTCCATCTTCTAATTAGGAGGCTGCAGAAAGGCTGGAACGAGAGGAGGAGTGATTAGTTGCCTTTGGGTATTTCATAAGTGGCTTTCAGTGCCACATTTGCATTATTTGCTTGGGGTCTGAATAACAAATCAGCCTACCTTTGCAGCAAATTGAGGCTAGCAGCTAAAGACCATCAATACATGAAATATAAAATGAAACTGAAGAAAAGAAATAAGCAAAACATGCTAACACAATATACTGGGGATAAAATGAAATATTGAAACGTGAAATGCAATAACGGCCTCGAACTGATCTAAAGTCGGAGTCCCAGTTTAAAGCAGGGAATTGAATATTCTATTACTGATACACGCACTGACTGAGGATAGCTGCGTTTTTGCACGTCATGGATTTGTGACGTCTCTTTGAATAGCACACTGGTGTCTGTGTTTGTGTCTCATTCTGTGACTAGCAGACCATGTGAACCATGAGAGCCCTATGTTGAAGCCCCATGCTGTATGTGTCCTGTAGGGTCAGTCAGTGTGCTGATCTGTAGCGGAGGTCCTGTCCACTCATTTGGCCAGTCTCCCCAACCGCTGCGTGCGGCCGCCACCGCCAGGCCTGGTCAGCCATCACTACACCACTTGGCCGTTTGCCCACATCGAGTCTTAGAGGGCAGGAAACAAAGTGGGCACTCACATGTCCACATATAAACACACATCACACACACACACACATGCACTCATGATCACAGCGAGTGACAGTGGCTCTTGTTTACCCAGCCCTCCCACCCTCTCTCAGTCTCCTTTCATCCTCTCCCCCTAGTCTGTCATGTTGTGTGTCACTTCCCACAAATGTCAGTGCCACCGTGGGACAGTGATTAATTTTGGTGTGCCTGGCAAAATGTCTTCAAGATGTTTGTTTGGGTTGTCTTTTCCCACCCCCTTGCCCACCCCCGCTCCCCGCATGTCTTGGAGTCGTGGGTCGAGAGTGGCAAGCCCCCGCCCACTCCTCCCCCCTCGCACCCCTCGCTGCCCCCCGCTGCTGTCACAGCCCTCTCTTTTGGGGTGGGGGGGGTGGGGGTGGGGGGGATACGTCATCATCATCATCGTCTGGGGGACAAAGGCTACCTGAACTGACAGAGATCTTCTTTTCTGACCAGAGCCACTTTTTGTCACTCCCCGCCACCACCTCCATGCGCTGTCTGTTTAGAGTGTGCTGGTGGTGTATGATGGGAGAAGTCTTGACCCAGCACTGGGGGGCTGTAACACTTCACTGTCAGCGCGGCTGATTAGCTTATCACTCACCGCACTGGGAGGAAATACATCATCATTCCAGACAGGGATTCCCCAGTTCAGAGCTTGTTCCTTCCCTTCTTTTACGCGGGCATTTAATCACGACACTCTTTTGTCCCCTCCAGTATTTGCAGCCTCACCTTCAGAACCAATCTTCAGTCGTTTACATCGAGAGCTTTCTACCTCTTGGTTGTGTTTCCAGTGCAATCACAACTCCATCTGTGTCGCGGTACTACCTGCTTTTTAGTTGGGGAGGCCGGGATGACATTCCCATCATTTGCATTGACGCGGATATTTTCATCATGGAAAGAAAAAAGAGGGACTGAGCCATCCTCCCAAATTATTCCTTTCAGCCTTCTCAACAAAGAAAGTGAAACACAAAGTGGCAAATGTGCTTTGGCTTCCCCACAGTGCGGTATCAGGTATGGTAATTACTCTGCCATTAACATTGGGAATAGTTAATGTGTATTAATGTGTTAATGGCATGTTAATTACTGTACATGAAGGAGAGAGCCCGCAGGCATTCTCTCAGATTCTTTGTGCCATGTGGATGTAGGCCAACCTTAAAAAAAAGCCTTTAAGAACATCGATGAAAGAGGATCCTTATGTTTCATTTGTCAGAACAAAAGATTTTCAATGGTAATTTGATCCAGCTCCCCGCTTCTGGAGCTGAAGGTTACTGATCCAGGCGCCATGACAAAGAAGATGATATGAAGTCAAAGGAGACGTGGAACGCGGCTGTAGTGACACTGGCCTCTTTGTGAAATGGATACTTTAAGCCCTCTGTAGTCTCTAGCGTGTTGCTTTGGCAGCGGGTTTTAATAACACGGTGGATTAGAAGCCCCGGATCCTGAGTGCCAAGCTCGAGTAAAGGCTCACCTTGGACCAGCCTCAGTAACAGGCTAGATGCCACGGTCTTCCTCCTCCACCACCACCACCTCCTCCTCCTCCTCCCAGACGCCTCTCCCCTCACATCGTCTCCTCCACAGCTTTAAGAGAGATGACCTTTGCAAATATTGACAGAAAATAAATTCTGTTTCGATTAGTTAGCTTTGGGAGACCTTTGTGGATCAATGCAATTAGATGAACAGAGTGCCGATACGTGGCTGGAGCCGCTCACTGGAGGCACTGTGTGGAAGGGGAGCCGGAGGAGGTCAGGGTTACTTGTAATGAACAGGATGTTTTGGAAACAGCGGTGGAAGTAACAAAGTGTGAATCCTCAAACACGGAAAGGATCAAGTTGCCGCTGCGGAGAAGTGCTTACCGTTTCAAAAAGGAAAAGTGTTACAAACAAGGAGAGAGAAAAAAGAAAGAAACATTTGTGGTTCTGTCTGCAAGAAGTGCGACTCTTCCAATGTATCGTCTGCTGCCTGACAGTGCAGTCAGTGCAGCAGAATGAGGTGGAGGAGCCCAGAGCCACCCCTTCCCTCTTCAGCGGGCCACATTAACCCAGCAGGGCTCTGCCTTTATGGCTCTCCTGCTCACACTTCAGTGATGAGAGTAAACAAGCAGCAGGCCAAAGGTCAGCTAAGCCCACAGAATAAAAGAGGGCACAAGGGGGAAAGAGGTGGGAGGAAAGGAGAGCGGCCCGAGGCAGTGCTCAGATCACTGTCAGGGCTTCAAGCAGGGAATGATGTACGAGACAACCGCCTCGAACCGGAAATGATTATAAACAGGGAACAGGGGTGGGGGGTATATGAAAGAAAAGGGGCTGCATTGTCTTTATCTGTCAAATTTGTTACTTCCCTGGATCAGATAATGACGGTGAAACCTGTAAAAAGTGAAATACGAACCACCCCTGAGTGATAGGGACGGATTAATCACAGCGTCTCCTTTTGTCTCAGCTACGGAAGAGAAATGAGGGACAATCATACATGCAAGTGCTTTTTCCCAGCTACCCCACCTGTATTGTTGAATGACAAATGAGGCCGATTAAGGACATGTGACATCATTATTAATACATTTTCCGAGATTTCTTTCCCTTTTATATCATTAAAACGTCTTCTGATAATTAAGTAAGCCGGCATCATCATGAGGCATGTGTGAAATAACCGAAACAGTTATAGATTTTTCATTCTTGAATTCCTGTTGCTCGCAGGCTTCACCAAGGTGACACGACTCCCACACTTTCCCATTGCTCTGAGATTAATCCCACTTTGACTGTGGAGGTGGATTAGAGCTAAACTTGGGTGCCCAAACTTGTTTTAATACCCATATCATCAGACAATAACAGGATAAAGATTTGTGCAGCAAAAGGCACCAATGCAGTGCTAGAAAAGTGACTGCGGAATTGCAAGTTACCATCCAGATTTGTCAACCACACAGCAAATTAAAGATATTATCTTGCACCAGCTTATATTGTGGAAGTTGTGTGATGATGCTGAGCTCAGGCAGTGAATCCACAATCTTTAGCGTTTCCAACAAAGGTGTGCTGAAAGAGACAGCTGGACAGCGATAGTATTTTTTATTTTTTATTTTTTTTTACATTTTCTTATTTATTTCTTTATTTTTGTGGTATTTATGTGCTGGAGACAGTTGTGTCATCCCTCCCAACATGTGTTATGAATGACCAGCCCTAGCTGCTGTGGCACAAATACACCCTGGTGGACTCCTGCAGGGCCGTCTGCTTCTCCGAGCAGCACAGTAATCATTTTTATCCCGCTGATTTCCCAAATAGAAATAGACACGTATGATAAAAATGTCACGGCCACTCCACACGTCAGTGGACTAACAGGATTACATGTCACTTTCTAATGTCTCGCTCTGTTTTCCTTTTGCTGTGAATGGCCACAGTATTGCACACAGGAACTTTGTGGTAATATATGGTAAGAGACAAGTAGCTCTTTATGGCCTGTGATTATTTAGTTTGAATGAAACCGGTGATTTATGCCCATTTAGCTGAAAAGCCCTGTAAATTCCCTCAGCTGCATTTCCCCTGGATATAGAGTGAGTGGAGTGAAAGTGACAACTGGGTTTGGTGTGGAAATGTACGCTGCGTCCCAGAGTTATATTTAATATACCTGACATGAAAAACGTGCCTACCTACTTACCACCACCCGCAGCACAAAGGAAAGTGTTGCCTGCTGAGCTTGTGTTGAATCAGAGAGTGGGAGTAAATACTGAATTAGGAAAATATGAACCGTCGTGGCAGATAAACCACCAGCTATTAGAGCATGTTGAGATATGCAGTCAGGCATCTGGTCAGTCAACATTTGAATCATGTGCCATTTTGTTTCACGCTGCACAAACTGGAATAGAAACAGTCGAGTCTGTCCAGAACGATAGCTTTGGGTGGAGTTGTGCAAATGCAGTGTGATGTGGATGAGGGTTAGTGGAGCAGCGGCATATTGTCCACATGGATGGCTTGGCTCTGCAAGCCTGATGGAGCCTTGTCCAGCATCTCAATGTCTCCAACACAAATAGCCACATTCATCCACTCCTCTCACACCATTACACCTAAAAGACTCAAAGCCAGCCGATCCATAAATAGAGGCAAATTTGTTTTTCACTGGCACTGCAGTCGAACAAAACACCAACAGAGATGAAAACATCAGAGAAGTGGCCACAATATGTTTTCCTTTTTCTTTTTTTTATCCAGGATTGTGTTTATAAGAAAGATATAAAGAGGAAAAAGGAGTGTTTTCTCTCCAGTATTTACTCCTGCCGATGGTGTGCAGGGTCAGTCGGTCAAAGCATGGTAAAAGGGCTTCTCTGATTGCATGCCTACTGGCTGACACAATAGAGCCACTAATCTTCTTATTTAGAATCCAGAGGCTGGCCATATCTTAATGAAGCTGTAATGAGCTGTTGAAAATCCCTGAATTGCGGGAGGGATTATTGAATTGAAACAACTCTGGTAATCATAATGTTCGAGTAGCCACTCAGTATTTACTGCCCATTGAGCCACATTTTTATCCACTTACTAGGCTGCATGGCTCGAGCTTGTGTTTCTTTTTTTTTTTTTTTGCTGTAATTCTGACCCGCAGTGTATTTTTGTTTGTTTACTCTCGGAGAAGGCTGCCATTGTGGCTGCATCGCCGGTGCATCCAGGTGTGCATGCATGCTATCTGCCGCGTGATTACGACCTCCTGACAGGCTGCCGAGACAGAAAAACCAGAGGAAATAAACAGCAGGATCTGAGAATGAAAACAGAAGTCATGAATAGGCATTTTGCATTGGATGGGCTGCTCCGTTTTGATGTTATCTGCACATTTACTGCAGTTTTACTACATATTCGAATGCTGTTAAATGAAACTGTGAAGTATTACAAGGATTAAGACTTATGAGGAAACAGAAACGTGGAAAAACTGCGGCTGTTTCCTGCAGTTCCCTGGATTCACTGTGTCAGAGACAGAGACACTCACTCGAGGTATAGTTTTCTGTTTAGCATCCTTTCACAAAGTAGAAGTGCCACTTCGCCATTGAGCATTTGTCAGTTTATGGATGTTGCTGTCATGTCAGCCTTCCCGTACACACAGTGTGCAGCGCAGTGCGTAAATAAAAGAGAACAGGCATAGACATGGGCGACAGGAACACTGCACATACACGGGAGGCACTCGGTTCATACCTGCAAGGGAAAACATCACCGTGTAACACTCTACATGCACGTCATACTTTTTCCTCGCACTTAGCAAATCAGCCAAATCTTCCCCCCCCTTCCTGCCTTAAAAGTGCTCATGTAATATTTGCCTGAAAATGCGTGTGGTTGAAGCTCACACTAAACGCTCTCTCTTTGTTTATGCGTTTCTCTGCAGGTCTCAGCATCCGTGGTGCCCAGGAGGAGGACCCTCCAGACCCCCAGCTCATGCGCTTAGACAACATGCTGCTGGCCGAGGGAGTGGCGGGACCGGAGAAAGGCGGAGGATCGGCGGCCGCCGCAGCCGCCGCCGCGGCCTCGGGCGGAGCGGCCGACAACTCCATTGAACATTCCGACTACAGAGCCAAACTGACCCAGATCAGACAGATCTACCACACGGAGCTGGAGAAATACGAGCAGGTAACGCGGCTTCCCAAAAGTTCACTTTGAAAATTGCTCCACCTGCTTATACTTTTAAGTTAATTTGGTAGAGAAAGCTTACATAAATGTGATACGTTGTCAGTCTTGAAAGGTGTTAATAACCTTGACGTTTCTTGATATTTAAAAGTTGCACTCGTTTTTTTTCCTTCAACAGCAGAGTAGTACAGAGATTGAAGATAACAGGGGAGGAAATATTATCTCGATTAAAGAAAAAGAAGCTGTTGTACTTTTCACTGTGTCGCGGGTGATTATGGAGATCCAGAGGAGTGGCCGAGTCATCTGTGTTAAATGAAAGTATGATCGGCTCCTTCACCTAGCACTTTGAGCCTGCCATTAAACACAGAGGCATAATGGGCGAAAATAGAAGGTGTAACAGTGATGCCTCAGCAAGCCAGTGAGGTAAATTAGACTAATTTACTCGGTGCTCTCTGAGAGAGGAGGTGGGTACGCGGGGGCACACAACACTTCGCCTGGAGTAAATGCATCTTTCTTAAGGGTGTTTCCAGGTTTTAATTATCTAAATGTAAATACTTAACGAATTTTACTCAGAGTAATGAGCTAAAGTGTGCACTACGTAAATGAGTTATTCTAATTAATCATGTATGAACTACTGGTTTAACGAAAAGCTGTTTAAATTCACTCTGCATTAAGGCCAGGCCAAATTGCAGATGTGCATTTATTCAGAGATGACTTCACCGATTATGTCATTCTAAGTTATAAGCAAACAGTGCACTCCGCTGAAGCTTTTATCACAAAGAGCTTGGATGTAATGAACACATTTAATATGTGAAAAATGTGGCCAACTTGAGGATATTGATCAGAGAGCCGGAGACATTTGGGACTTTTTGTGGTCGTGGTTGGAGACATTTATAGAACTCATTTGGGCTGCTTTTGTCACTCTCTTGGCAGGCGTGTAACGAATTTACCACCCATGTGATGAACCTGCTGAGGGAACAGTCTCGCACGCGGCCCATCTCTCCGAAAGAAATTGAGCGCATGGTGGGAATCATCCACCGTAAATTCAGCTCCATCCAGATGCAACTGAAGCAAAGCACCTGTGAGGCTGTCATGATCCTGCGTTCCAGATTCCTTGATGCCAGGTCAGTGGATCATGCCTGTTTAGTGTGTTTGTGATTATGTGCACGTGTGTGTGTATGTGTGTGTTTGGTATCTAGAAAGTTTTATTGCCTCTCGATGACCCACATAAGTAAATCCAGTGGGCGAGGTCATTTTTAGACTGTGTGCTGGTCTCAAGTTTCCCTCACTTTTTTTTTTCTTTCTGGCACAGCGCGCAGTATGAGCGCTGCAGAGATGCATGATTTTAATTACGTTCATGTTCCATGCATTATCCATTTTCAAGACAATCATGCCCTCACACCTGAGAGCAGTTAAGACCAAATGAAATGGGGGACCAAGTCGTGTGTAATGGATGGAGGGGAGGTCATCAGCAGGTGTTGTGGATTACCCTAATCACTAACAGTGTGGTGCAGGCTGGAGCGCTGCGGAGAG
Organism: Malacoctenus tetranemus; assembly: GCA_032274765.1. Classification (NCBI taxonomy): domain Eukaryota; kingdom Metazoa; phylum Chordata; class Actinopteri; order Blenniiformes; family Labrisomidae; genus Malacoctenus; species Malacoctenus tetranemus. The sequence goes on along the minus strand of JAUESF010000012.1, from coordinate 4,348,561 downwards.
CGACACAAGTTGGAGCCAAACAAGCCAAGTGGAAGCACATTTGCTGCCCACTGCCTGTGTGAAGCGCAGTAAACAAGGCAAAATAAGCAAATGCTCAACAACATGATAAGTAGTGCCCTTGGGAGGGAAGGGGACCCAGATCTAGTTAGAGTTTGCTTGTTTCTGCTGGAGATCCCTGGGGCTGTGGCACTTCAGGAACAATGCTCAACTGTGCATGCCATGATTTCTATAATGTACCGAGATGCACTCCGACTGGGCTTGGCGCTCCATCACGAAGCCCACCCATCCGCTGCACTAAACTCTGCACATTACACGCTTGGACTGGAGATTGCGGACCAACAGACCAAATTAAACATTGTATGTGTTTTGCGCCTGTGCGTGCGTGTTTGTTTGTGTTTGTGTGTGCTTGTCAGTTTGTTGGTCGGAGTCCTTTCTTTGGAGCAGGACACGATATTCCGCTCCTGAGGGCCCTCAGAGCCCATTCCTCATTATTTTCACCATTTATGTGTGAGATTGATTGTGCAATTTGTGCAATCCAAATGGATGAGTTAATGCTGGTCTCACTAATAGGCTTGCTCGGCCTTTCTCTCGCTTTGCTCCCCACTCAGGCGGAAAAGGCGAAACTTCAGCAAGCAGGCAACAGAAATTTTGAATGAATATTTCTACTCGCACCTCAGCAACCCCTACCCAAGCGAGGAGGCAAAAGAGGAGCTGGCCAAGAAGTGCAGCATCACAGTTTCCCAGGTGGGTAGTTGCTCGTCTCACAGTAGCTGGTGGGTAATCAAGATGGGAAAGGGTAAAGCCTAGAGGGATAGTTACTGTAGGTCACACCATCAAGACACAATGTCCTCTGCTAACCTTGACATTGTGACTGCCTAATGATGCTTCAGTCAAGGCTGGCCCCAGTCAGTCAGAGCAGGGCCACAGGGAGGGGAGGCCTATATCATCTTAGCCTCAATCAAAGCACTATGTTGTCCTTTCTTAGCTGGGTCCCCTGCCATTTCCCCCTCTCATTCCCATCCACCATGTGTGCTCTCTCTGTTGCCTGGTCAGTCGCTCAGGTCATGAAGAAGGCTGGGAAGGAAAGAAAAAAAAAGGCCTCATCCATTACTTTAAGAAAAGCAGCTAAAGTCTGGTGCTTGACGACACTGGATGATACAGGGTGTTTATTTGTATGCTTGCTCTTCAAGTGACCTTGTAGGAGTCTGTTAATTCGCAGTTATATGTAACACTTAACAGATGCGACTCTCCCACTTTATGTATACCAAAGACTCCTCGTTGGGTGAACCTGAAGGCAATATCTCTCACACCTAACCCCCACCGCCACAGTATTATTATCCTGTGCTCCCCTTTTTTCTGCTATGACTGTGACTCCTATCTAGATTTTTTTCATACTCTATTGTTCTGTGGTTGTCCTCATGAGACACAATATCAGAGAAACATGAATCTATACAATAATCTGCAGTGTTTTGTCTGTGTGGGGAGGGGGTGATGAGGGGTATATTGAGTGTAGTCATGAAGAGTCAGATACTGTAAAAGCCCATTCTTTTTTGCCTTCAGGGGGTGGGAAGCACCATCACAGTATCACAGGTATGTCATAACTTCTCCTGATACACTGTTTTCATTTTTTTTGTACTTCTTATGTTTATGTATGTAATAGCCTCACAGTTTTTTCAATGCACAGAACCTCCCTCCCCGCACACTGCTGCAATAAAGCTAATGTTACGATACAGCGTTTGAAGCTCAGATTTACATTCCAACAAGAAGCGGATGAAAATTGTCAGCATTTACATCCCACCTGTTAGTCACACCAAACCACAGACTTTTTTTATTCCTATTTTTTTGACCGAGTTTTGCACCACATCTATGTGATCACCACATTATGTGTGTACAAATGTGTTACATGTAATTTTACTTTATGACTTTTCGTTGCCACGTTCCCTTTTTTTTTTTTTTTTTTTGTTTCGTTTCGTTGTAGAGCGTTGACTAACTGTGTGGTCTCCTGAAATTTCAAACTGCACTCTGAGGTTTACACCCCCCACCCCCACACAACCCCCCCCGCCACCACCCCCACCACCCCACCACCTCCCCCCCCCCCGGAGGCACTGTGTGCTTCACGGCAGTGACAGAAATGGTCACTGGCCTTCACAAATGCAACTCCACTCTGTTTTCTGAGTGCCTTCCCAAACGGGCCGCTGTACCAGTTCCCATGAGCACAAATCAGTCCGTGCAGAAATTAGAGGGGGCTTTTAAAAATTCACTTGAACTCATCTCAGGCCCCATTAGCGGCGTACTCCTCGACAAGTGGAGGCCGTGGCAGACATTCCTATTGACTTATTCGTAGTGCTTTGGCTCAATTTAAGTGAGTAACAAAGTCAGAAGCTTGACACAATGCCGGGTGTACTGTAAGTATGTTATCCTTCACCGTGGCTGAACCTTTCACAATCACAAACGGCTCGCTGTGGTCACACCGAGGCCCCGGCTCGGTAATTCATCAAACGGCCCCAAACTCTTTTGCAGTGCTTTGTTGATTGCACAAGTAGTTCATTAAGTAAACACCATCCGTTGTGAATGGTATGCCAATATCGCTGTGCAGCTTTGCTCGATACATCATCGCTGATGAAATACCCCTGCATCATTTTAGCAGGGATCATTTAAAAATGCATGTGACGCACAGTCATCTTCCTTGACAGCAAAGCCAGATTCTTGCAGTTCAGATGCAGCATTCCGCGTCTATTATTCCTGATGCCCTTAAATGATGCAGTGTTAACCTTGAAGGAGACCAATTCTGGATGAATACATTAATATCTGAAAGTTTTGTACCAGATTTTTTGACTGGATTGCGCTTGTTTATGGCAAAGAGTTGGAGAGGAATGATGTAGTGACATTGTTATGATACCCAGCAGTCCTTTCACATTACTTGTGTCACTTTGCATGTGCAAAAGATTTGTTTTTGAGAAATTGGCTGGCAGTTTTTCTTTTTTTTTTTTCTTGGCCGGCTCTGAAGTCAATGGTATCATGTCCTTGTAAGGAGCATGCTCAGTCATTGTACGATCGCTGCCTTTGAGCCAGCCAACGTCAGGTAATTCAGTCTCACAACCTGGGTCCTGCCAAACATGGAAGTCAATTGAATGCATGGCCTACCACAAAATAAGAGGGAATTAGTTGTGTAGATTGGGTTGCGCCCCCGCACCTTACATGCCGTGTGTTTGTTCGATATTTAACTGGAGCCCAGAATCACTGGAGCCAGAGTTCAGTGGGTACAAGGGAAATGTGTGTGTGAGAAACTGAACTGCGGTGTCTAATCTCGTAACACTGACTAAGTGAGTAACTTGCCGGTACAACACGTTTTGTTATATAGTATCGGAGCATTTTTTAATCTATAGAGAGTTGATGTTTCAACCTGTTTTTCATTTATCGGTTATTGACCTTTTTCTTGCATACTTCATACTTGCATCACTCTTTTATTTGTATCGTATGGTGAGAAGTAAACCTGCACATTGTATGTTCCCATGAAGTCTGAGTTAACGATGACAAATATTTCCTCCTGTGCCAACACAACTGGCTACAAGTGACATTTCTAATAAACGTGGATCTATTTTATACACTGTTTGTAGCAACATTCTGCTAAATTAAACAGACTGATGAGCGTTTAGAGCAGATTTTTCTGTAATTGTCGGGGGTTTGTGGGCACACTGTAAGCTGTCTGAAAGATCGAGAATATTGCATCGTCTTTGGTCCTACAATCCACCATAAGCAGGTTAAGTAAAAAGGATGATGGCCAGAGCTTTCATTGCTTCCAATTAAACCTTGCTTGTTAGTTTAACCTCTAGGTAAACCCATCAAACAATTGATGTCAAGGAAACCCTGCCAACAGTGGGCCTCGCCTGAATGGTCATTAATTTTAATTGCCTAGATATTAAAGATTTAGAGCACAGAGACGTGCAGGATAGAAATGATCTGATGTCCTGCAAATCCAGTCAGTTTTTACGCCACAGCATTGGCGGGCTGCTGGGGATATTAAAATTTAAGCACATGGGTGGAAATTAAATAAAGCGTCATTAGGGGCAGCTGCTCTTTGGCTGGTCCAGCCGTGGGCTGCAGGGCCTGAGCGGGGGGCTGCAGCACCGCGACAAGACACTCTAATTTATAGGACCATTAAAAACAAGCATCATCTCATTATTATTCCACTGTTATTGCAGAGCCAGCATTCATACATAAGGTTCACCCCTCACACAACTTTTCAGCGTCTGATGTTGGATGTCATGTTCTCAATTGAACTAAATTAACATGTCTCACTCCTCTAAATCTGAATTTACCCGGTTGCAGGCGCTATTCTGACCACAATTCCTCTGTTTCCATGACAGTATCATTCTGCGTTATTGAAACGGAGCGGGAAGAGAAGGGTTTGAAATACATTAGATTATGCTGACTGCCCAATAATCTGTTTATTGTTTCAAATGTCTGCAGGTCTTTGCTCTCTAACATGTGTTTTTGATGACTGTGAACAAAAGGTGCTTTTCGGTCCACAGAATCTGCCTCAATACACACCAGTTTTATTGCCTTGTTTTGATATAAGTCCTAAAAATCATTAATAACAGCAGTTGTTTTTTTCTAATAAGGGTCTTACACATGCTTGAATGTAGCAATGTGTGCCAATAGATCAACAAATACGCAGTTTGTATACGATGATCAATCGATTCTTCTCTGTGGTTCTTTGTGTGGCATTGTTTACTATTTTGAGTAATTGTAGACGTTCATTTGCATAATGTGCCAATCATCCAGACTCACTGATCTGGAATCAGTGAGCCTTTCTGTAGAGAATGAAAAATGAACATTCATGAGTTTTCACAAAGGGAAATGTCAGAATTTGAAACCTTAAGAGCCAGTCGTGATGTGTGGGGTATGTATATGTATCAGGTCGACTTTGGTGTGTGTGTGCAATAAGAGCCCCCCTGTGTGTTAGTTTTGTCAGGAGACAGATCTGAGAGCATGTCATGCTCCCATCCATGAGAAGACACAAGTGGCTCCTGATTATGGCTTAATTAGCTTGTGTACCCGGCGGACATTACTGCAGGGGCTGGGAATTGGGTACTTGATGGACCCAAACATGACATCTTGAAACAATCACACTGCTCAGTGCACGGTGCTGTGGCTGCCTGATGTCTGACTCCTCTGCTCCTCCTCCCTCTGCTCTTCCCACACAGGTATCCAACTGGTTCGGCAACAAAAGGATCCGGTACAAGAAAAATATCGGCAAGTTTCAGGAAGAAGCCAACCTGTACGCTGCCAAGACTGCTGTAAATGCAGCACACGCTGCAGCCGCTGCAGTGCAGAACAGCCAGGCCAACTCCCCTACCACACCTAACTCCGGTAGGCACCGCTGCATATAGACCAAATAAAGAACAGAGATCTGCCCTCTACCTCAGCTCTTAACCTGCTGCCTGCCTGCCTCACTCGCTCATGCACCATTCACACAGGCAAGAGTGACAGGCTCTGCTCCCAGCTTGGGGATCACAGTGTCTCCTGTCTATAAGACAGTTGATGCCAAGCAAACTCATGCATAAAGAGAGCGTTCCTGACTTGTGAACCGAGAACACATGTATTTTTGGCAAAATAAAATAAAAAAGCAAGAGAGAGAATTCAGAATGATGCCTTGGGATTTGTTTTCCCTTGACTTTCTGTCAACTTCCTGTCATTTGTAATGTAATGGTATGTAGTCCCACTGAATTGTAGAGGTTTCCTCTTCTTTCTTTTTTTTTTGCAAAATAAAGTGACACATTTCTGCTGGGAGCATTTTACCTACAGTATAAGTAATCTATCAATTTTCCAATGCTGAATGATAAAAACACAACAACAACTATGGAGCCTGAAGCGGCATGTTTAGTCCAGTGTAATGAGTGATGTGATGCTGAGTTTGGACTAGGTTGACCTGCGTCAGGGTGTGGTAAGCTTATGAAGTGGTCCCTTTTTCTTGCACCCAGGATTCCAGATGAAAGATGAAGAGTTTCAGCTGGATTCTGCAGAGAGCAAAAACACTCTTTTAAGCAACATGTTTACTGGTACTGGTCTTTTCATAAGCTTCTTATTGTCCTTGTCATTTACCGTGTGATACCTCCCTGCCTACTTTAGATTGGAAATAGGTGATGTGGAACAATTGGGAGCTTAAGCGACCAACCACATATAGAACCGGTCCCCCTTGTGTCATGTGATTTTTCATTTCATGTGTGGTTCACCTCATCCGTAGTCAGATCCTCAGTCCTTCCTGCTTTCCTTCCTTCACCCCTTGTAGTTGCTTGCTTTATGGGAGTCTTTTCTTCTGTGTATTCGTCTGCTTGAGTTGGGTCTGTTTATGCAGACTTGTGCGTGTCTGCGTTCTTTGTGCGTGCGTGCGTGTGTGTGCGTGTGTGTGTCTCTGCTTTCCCTTTATAGCCCTCTCATGTATTCAGCTACTTACATCTTCCCTTTCCAGGTTCTTCAGGTTCTTTTAACCTCCCAAACTCTGGGGACATGTTCTTGAGCATGCAGAGTCTGAATGGGGATTCTTACCAAGGGGCACAAGTCGGAGCCAATGTACAGTCACAGGTAGGATCAACAATCAGGGACAGTTCCTGACAACCGGTGCAGAGAGCTGTCCTTGTCTTGCCTGTGTACTGAGCCATCCACAGTGCAGTCTGAAGCACAATAAAGCAAAAATAGAAAAATAAGAAGGAAAAAAAAAGAAACGCGCACACATACGCTGCCCAGGCGGGGGCAGTTCAAATTACCAAGCGAGGTCTCCAATAACATCCGATTGACTGAAGTGTTTACTGACTATTTCGCTTTGGATGGAATATTTTGGCAGCCAAAATATAATCCCACCCCACTGCTATCATGCCGCAAAGCAATTTCCTGGCTACTATTCCAAACATTTTGTGAATGCATTTGGCTTTGACTTGAGCTCTTGGGTTGGTATTGGGTTTTTGGTACTATGTTTACCCCCCTTCTTTCTGTACTCTATATTGCTGTCTCTCTGTCTCATCTTGTTATTGTTCGTTGTTGATGTCTCCCATTTTGTGAGTTTTAGCGCAGCAACATGACCGACACACACTTGCTACCATGTATTTATGTAACAAAAATACACCTTTTTCTTATTGTAAGGTTGCATTTAAAAACTTACGTAGGAAAACTGGAATATATGTGTTGCAGTTTTTTCACTTATGCTTTTATTTTGTTTTTTTATTTGGTTTGTTTTTTTTCAATTCTAATAGATCCACAATCATATAAAATAAGCATGCTCATGTTAGTATGCTTTAATTCATTTCATGTTATTTTCTTTTCGTCGCGTTACGAGTCTTTATTTGGTCTGTAAGTCTGCTGTCTCGGGACCCCCCCTCCCCTCCCCTCCCCTCCCCTTGTTTCTTTTTTCTCCCTTGGACTTCACACTAGTTAGCAACTGTGAGCATGTTTAATAGTCAGGGTTGGACTCCTGCGAGACACCCGGTTGACCAGACTGTCCACCCCTGTCTGTCCTTTCAGGTGGATACCCTGCGCCATGTTATCAGTCAGACGGCAGGATACAATGATGCTCTGGGGGGGAACACCATGTACAGTCCACATGGCTTAAATGTAAGTAGAGGCTGGCGAAGACTCGAAGGCCTCGTGGAGCTTTCTGTCATTGGGTTTTTCTCATATTCTATCTGTTAAATATGATTTATATTGCTTTTACCTCGCATGTGTTTTCACTTCCGCCATTAAAATCACTCATTATGTTTTGCCACTCAAAAAAAGAAGCAAAAAAGGCAAATGTGAATAGAATTGCCGCTCACAGAGACGGGGAATAAAATCCCCAGTTTTAATTTAACAAACGCCTCTTTCATTAAAACGCGGTTTGGACTCAAAGCGATAATGAGCTGAAAGAGGAGTTTCTCCACTGCACCAGATCAGCTGCGTTTTTTGGGCTGTTTTGAAATGCTTCGCAGAATTTTCCACCGACTTATCTTCATGATAAAATGTGAGCACGTGATCGCCCGCAGCCCCTTCGCAGACATGAATTCCATCTTTCCTGATGAGGTTTGATATGGCGCCTTTTTGTAAAGCAGCGCATAATCTGAAGCTATCAGGCTAAAGATTAATTTAGTTGATGAGAGAGGATGAGGAGTGAGAAAGAGACGTGGAGGGAGAGATTGTTCCAGACAACTGTCTCTCTGTGCCCTCTCCAAATCCTCCCATTTCCTCTTCTTATATTGTGGTGCGTTGCTGAACGCATGCAGCCTTTAAATGTGATATCCTGCATTATGTTAAAAGAGGGCACATCAAAATATTGTTTGAAATTTACTGAGAGTCAGAGGACGGTTTCTGCGGGAGGAAAAATTAGCATGTTGGATGTAAACAAATGGCGGCAGCGGTGGTTGCCAGCGCTCAATGCTGCTGGTGTCATTTTGGCTTTGCTGTAGCTTTCTCGCTATAAGCTCTTTAGACATGTCAGCTCCTTGCAGGATCAAGTGTTTTTCACTTTCTCACAAGGTTTCTCACTTCCATGTGCAGCACAGACCTGCGCCGACTGGCTCACCAGAGCTCAGTATGATCCCCACTAAAACATTAACTGACAGCCCTGGAAAAAAAAAAAACCCTCAACGCGCGACGAGGTGCGACTCAGAACAAAAGAGTAATGCGGTCAGGTATTGTGCAAAAACAAAAAGGTGGCAAAGCTACTGTGGGCTTTTTTTTCTTCTTCTTCTTTTTCTTTGTTTTGTTTTGTTTTGTGTTTTTTTCCTTGCGACTACCCAGAAATTGCCTTATAGATATATTTGCAGAGACTAACCTTTAGCTTTGTTGGCGGTGACGTAGAGGGATCCAGTAAAGGCTAGGTCACGCCTGGAGCAAAGCAAAGTCAGGCTGGCTAAGACTGGCTCTCTTGGAGAGGCCCAGCCTTGTCACTTCCACTCAGCTCTCCCCACCTCACGCCGCCCGAGCCCTCCCTCTTCTTGACTGACAGGAGAATATGTAGCGACAAGCTGTCGGTCGTTGCTGAAATCTGCTTAGACACTGATTTCAGGAGCGGCTCCCATTGGCTGGGACACAAGACAAATTTGTTTCTGAGAGACTCTTTGCTGATGCTACTGTAATGCAAAGACTGAACTGATCGCACAGCATCAACATATCTGCTACATGTTAATATCAGCTGACACTCTTTCTTTTTTTTTTTTTGCTACCCTTCCTATTTTTGGAGCACGCTGAGTTTACCAGGCTCGTGTTGCCGACTCTGTGATAGTAATCTCAACCTCTCCCATTTGTGTCACAGGCTAATGGGGGATGGCAAGATGCAACGACTCCGTCTTCTGTAATATCTCCAACAGAAGGACCTGGAAGTGTGCACTCCGATACCTCGAATTGATCTGCGATTAATGCATCTTTGCCTCCAGGCCGGGCATGGACTTTTTAACTGGCTGACCAACTACAGAGAATCATTTAAAGGAAATGAATTTTCACAGCGAATTGGTTTTTGTTTTCCTGTACCTTCCAAATTTCCAAACCACAATGCCGCAAACATGCAAATTACATCCTCCATTATGAACACCAAGTGTTTCCTGATTGCTCTCTTTTTCTTCTGTCTTCATAAATCAAATGTAATCACCATGCTTTTTATTTGCTTGTTAGGGGTAAACACACACTCACATACACACACGCACACACACACATGCACATGCACGCGCGTACAAGCAGAAACAGCTCTCAGATGTTCCTCGGTAAACTTTCAGGATAATTATCTCCTCTGAACTCAAAACACAGGATGACACTCGTGTATTTTCCTTGACATTTTATGACATTTTAAATGCCCATTTGTTTGATCCGTGATTTAATTACCACTTTCCATTTTGATAATTGGGTTCCTGTTCACTTCGTACAATACATAGATTAAAGCAGCTGTTTTTCTTTGACTGTAATGTGCTCGCAGTCTTGTCCGGCGACTCAACAATGCTGCTGTTGACAGCTCAATGGCAGCTTTGTAGTTACTTTCAAGATTTATTTTCGCCTTACAGCTGTATACATTAGTACAAGGAAATGACTATTCAAACTCTGGAACATAAAGAAGTGTAATTGATTGCTTGACTATAACATGACACCATTCCATATTTTATAATTTGATGTTTAGTATGTACATATGTAAACATTTTTTTTGTACTGCTTATGGAAATCAACAATACCCCCCCCCACCCCACCTCACCGTAGATCATCCCGCCACACAGGAGCAGGCCCCATTACAAAGGAAAAGTTGTACATAATATAGCATAAGAGTAATTATACATCCCACCAATCAATACGCAGCTTTATTACCTCATTCATAGGAACCAATAATTTCCAACATTTCTGTAGCTTAGAGTGCTCACTTACTACCTCTAAACAATACCACCACCGTCATCGTTTATTTGGCCCTTATTTAATGTTTTTACGTAGTTATTTTGATTACATCTTGTAACACTGTAAACTCTTCATCCTCTATGTAATCTAATGTATATTTTAATCTTTTAATAAAATGACGTTGCCGCACCGCAACTTAAAATGACAAAAATTAAAAAATGATAACAATATTAATGGGAAAAATAGATGGGAAAGCGGGAATGTTGTTGTTCTGTGGCTTTTACGAGGGGGCACGAGGAACATTGTTGATAAATAACACCAAACAGTGAAACTGTTGTAAATACTCCAGAAGAAAAAAAAACAACAAAAACATTTTGAATGTTGCTCATCTTGTTACTAAATCATGCAAAAAAAAAGAAAAAAATCACTATAAAAAGTGTAATGCATAGAGGTTTCAGTATTCAGAACTGTAAATTTCCAGCTCTGTTCAACAGGGTTCAAGACTTCTTTTCTCTTTTTTCTATTGTATGTGATTCTGAAACTGAAAAGTCATGACAAATGATTTGTGGCAGTGATTCTAATGTATTAAAGATGTTTAGTGTTACTTTCTAACCAGACTACACCCTGGACTGAAAAGTCTTCCTTGTGGTAGTTGTGTAATTTCAAACATGAATAAACCTTTTGCTTTCATGACAGCAAATTGTGTGTCTTTCTTTCTTCATTTTCAAAGAAATGGATCATTTTTGTCATTGAAATGTACCAGGAGATAATACATTTTAATGCTGCATTCATCCCTTCAAATTAAAGCTGTTTTTTTTCACTCTTAACATTTTAAAAAATCTAGCATGAAAGCATGTGACAGATATCAGAAAGCTTCGATTCAATTATGAATTCAGGCTAAAGTTCCCCTTAATTTATTCGCAAATATGCTTTTTTGGAGTGTGTGGGTAGAAGGTGAGGACTTAACCTGGTTTAGCAGCCACTGCTGAGCTGACATGGTTAGAGCAATTAACTGAAATGTCAGGCACTTCTAATTCAGCCTATTTTGTCTGTGTGTTGTGGAAAGGCTGGCTTAATGGATCATTGGTTACCAATTCCACATGGAAATTGACATCCATTTATTCTCATTTTCACAGCAGAGTTCTTCATTCTTGTCTCCTTTCTCCTGAGCCAGCGTCCAGCATTGTGTGTGTGTGTGTGTGTGTGTGTGTGTGTGTGTGTGTGTGTGTGTGTGTGTGTGTGTGTGTGTGTGTGTG
>JAUESF010000012.1:4306716-4329306 GCA_032274765.1 Malacoctenus tetranemus | reverse complement strand
TTATTGATGTTAAATTTGTGAAGCAATGGGACAGATGCCATTTATCATTGTCACTGAAAGAGAGAACTGTGAGATGATGATTTTACATAAGCTATGTTTTGAAATACTGAAAAATGATTGTATCTAAAACAACCTGAACTGAGCTGCTGCTGTTTATTGGCTGTAATTTATACTGTCAATTTTGAAATACTTGTCGGTCGTTTGAGTCCAGTTTCTTAACGGAGGAACCTCTGCAAGCTTAACTTTGGGTTTACATTCACAACCTAACAACAGAGGGGCGTTCCATCTTAAGACTCAATATTAAAGCTAAAACCAAATAACATCATTGGAAGTTTCTGCACACATGCCTGCATTTTTAGTGTAGTTTAAAACATCTGACAAAGGGAAGGATTTTTGTAGAGGAACCAGTCGAGTGAATGTTGGAACGTTTTTCTGCAGGCAAGAGTATAAATGACAACGTCCAGTAGTAGTTACTCACTGAACGAGTCAGTCGAGCTCCTCCGATTGCAAGTCTTTGAAGCTGCTCCCGTTGTGCAGGAGGTCAGCGCCGACCCGGGAAGGACAAGGAAGGACAACAAGTGGACTACAGGCGGGGGGGTCAGAGGTGCTCACGGCTCACTGATACAAGCTCATTGACTGGAGAGCAGAGGCTGAACGGTGCGCTGTGCTCCGAGCGACGTCCCTGCAGGTAAACACCACTCCTGGCTTTCAAGTGGCTGATCGCACGAAATGTTATTTACCTTCAGATTGTCCGGGATCACAAACCTCCCCTCGTGTCCCTGGTGCTCCAAGATTACAGTGACCCTTCCTCAGCGGGATCATGTGTCCTCGTTCATGACAGTATTGGAGTAGGAGCTGACAAAGCATTGAGAGTATTTACTGTGGCGTCAGACGTGTTCTGACAGCACAAGGAGGACCCACGCATTAAAACTACGAGCTGTTATTGTTGTGGCTAATTGGTTCGTTATCCTTCGTGCATTATGTTTTTATTAGATGAGCTTCCTTACATAAGCTCGCCTGGATCAAAATGATCACACAGTGACTGGATGCGATAAACTGAATCACGCAGCAGCTTTATAAAAGACCAGCACGACGTCGTTGGTGATTAAAGGAGTACACGCGATGTTTAAGTGGTAAAACAGTTCAGACCACGCGCACGCTCCACAAAAACACAGAGTATTTTCCACGTATCTCTGCGCTCAGCTTCACCATGCTTTGAGATTTACCTCTGAAGGCAGTGAAACCAGTGTGGCTACAATGCACCAGTGTGCTGCATAATTTATTTTATTGCACAAGAAGTAAACCACTATCACTCTTCTACACAATCGCAGGCTTGGTAAATGTGTTTATCTTGTTTATTTCTCTCTCTCTCTCTCTCTCTCTCTCTCCCCCTCGCTCCCTCACTCTTGCTCCGTCCCACTCTCTTTCTCTCTCGGAGGTCTCTGGGGTCTGAGTGGCCCCTGTCTGCTTCCTGGTGGTGTCTGGGAGCGCAGGTCTACGAGGCACCAGGATCATTTTCCCTCTGTAGCTCTTGTCACTAGCATGGACCCGGCTAATTCATCTTGCTAATGGCAGGTGGGTCAGTTGAGCGCCATAATCGTATTTTTTTTCCTTTTTTTTGCAGCTTTCGTACTTTGATCCCACTGAATAGCGAAAAACCAACTTCATAAGAAATCAGGTCCACCAGCCATCAACGCGCTTAGTTGTGAGGAAAATATGTAAAAATAAGCTTGGAGTTAATTGCATAGAATGCCAAACATATGGTTGCCCAAAAAAAATAGGAAGAACACATGTTTTGTCTTTGGTCCTGAAAGAAAAGTGATACTCGATTTAAAGCAAGATTTTTGCTGGCTTTTAGCTCCGGAGCGGCTCTGTGATTGTATCTGCTTTGCAGAAGTCCGCCACGCTGGTCACGAGATAAATAATAAAAGACATTTTTCAGAATGAATATTACAAGTGCTGGGCCTTTTTCACAGAGTTGGGATTTTTTTTTTTCTCGCGAGTTCCCAGAATGAAGTCAGCAGTCAGTCGGAGTCACTGGGGCATGAATCTCCAGAGAGCGGTGGACATGGAATGAGCCCGGGCTGATTTCAGTCAGCAGGAAGGTCGTCACCACACAAATGAAAAACATGAGAAGTGGTTCAAGGTCTAATCAAGTCCTCAGACTGCACTCACTGGGAGCAATTAAGTTCCTCCCTCTCCCTCAACATAGGTAACCAGATCCTCCTATTGACATTCTCAATAAAAGGTCATTTACTGTATGGATAAAATGATCAGCCTCCATTGCCTGGGAACCTTACAGTAGAGAGGGAACGTGGAGATTGTGGTCCGAGCTGCGAGCAAAGATAGCGGGCTGTTTGGGAAATTGACGTAAGATCGAAGAGGAGATCCGCATTTAAAGAAAAGCGGGAGGGCCGCGTTGAAGAAATAGTTCAACAATAAATGAATTCACTGGGCGTCTGGAATCTACATGCGCGATCTTCACTGCATGAATTTCAGGACCTTGGCACCGAGTCCAAGCCAACCGCAGGAATTCATTACCATCATTGCCGGCCTGACACAAATTAAGTCCTGGTACTTTCTGCCTTGCCTCTCCGACCACAATACTTCATCATAAGTCATCCTTAATTTGTATGGTTGTCACAGGCACTTGTTGTCAAGTCTGCTCGCTTGCAGCTCCCTTTGTCAAAGCCTGTCAGGACTGCACCGACTGGCAGCGCGGGAGCGACATGATTTTCACACTCTGATCCCACCTAGAATGTCTACAAAACTCTTGTTTGCCTCTGAGCCACAACGTAAAATATAGTCCTAGCAAATGCTTGTCGCGCTGTCTCCCCCTCACATACATTTTTCACAAAGCGTGACATCACATGATACGGCAAGAGACACGTTTCTGCATGGGCCACAATGTGACACGCTGCTGTTTTGGCCTTAAAGAAACATATTTACAAACAGGATTTTACCATTTTAACGTGTTTTGTTTCACCATTGTTTCTTCCCTAGGAGGAAACAACTCGTCTGTTTTGTTTTTACTAAAAAGTGTCTTCAGAAATTAAAATGAATTTTGATGTTTTTTGCAAGTAAGATTGTGTAACAGTTGCAGGTGTCAAAGTGACTGTTGTGATTTAGGAAACGTTGGAATACAGAGAGACACATATGTGGGCGTGGCTTGTGAGTTAGAGTCACTCCTCGCCAGTCGGCAGAGTAACACTGAACTAGTGTACATTTTCTTAAATGTGTTAAAATCATCTTAAACTCTTACAGAATGCTACATGTGCATGCTGATGGATTGGTGGATGGGTGCAATGCCTCAAGTTGAGCAGATATAATGAGCATGGAAAGAAATCACACCAAACAAAGATCTTTGACGACAAAGGTGAGTGAAAAACTTTGTATCCTATGGAAACTAAAGCGTTCCAGGTAATCTAAAATACTTTACACTTCAAGACAACTTTTTGTAGATGTTAAAAAAAATCAGCAATCGGAAAAAAATAAAATAAATAAGAGTATTTTAACAGGGAATCAGCTGTCATTTCACTTGAAATCCTCTTGCTGCCACCGCTCCATCTCCGTTAATTACTTCCGCAGCAATACACACATTCCCCTGGGCTCTTTACCAAAAAGCAATAAACACTGTATCACACTGACTCACCAACTGGCAAAGAACACTGCAAAAGAAAAAGGAATTTAAAGTAACCAATTAAACAGACAATTCATTTGCTCTGGCTGGAAACTGCCTCTTTTTTTTTTAATCCTATTTTTTTCACTCAAGCCAAAACGTGCCTGTAAAGGAAATGTGACGGCACGTTCTCAATCAGACTCCGCTTTATGGCGAATCAATTCGTTTACCAGATATGACGAGTTGGAAGTCGTTGCATGTTAGCGTGCTGCGTTGGTGCTTAGTGCTATAATAGTGTCGATGTTGCATGGTGCCGTGATGGTTGATGCTCTCGCCTCATGTCGTAGAAGTTGTGGGTTTGAATCTTGGTGGGACCGCCCGGTTTATTTAGTACCAGTGGTGGGATGTGAGGGCCAACAACATCCCACCACTGGTACCAAATTTCCTGCTTTTTGTAGTGAAAGTGATGTAAACGATTGTTTGGAGATTATAAGACATTGTTGAAAATCTCGAGTATCATTCGACTGTCCTGCAGTGTGCTGGTAAACAAAGCATCGGTCATTCTAACTAACCCATCGTCCGTTAGAATCATTGTATGTTAGCTGTGTCGGAAGCATCAGGAAATAGGTTTTGTTGTTTTGGTGTGCATGTATTTGGTATTCCTTCCCTGAACCGTGGAGGAGCCACTTTTACAAACTGTTAGACTCAGTCAGCAGCAGAGGTTTATTCCCCCACATTTAAATGCCGTTAATTCCCTCACAGCAGCTCTCAGCAGCCTTTTTGCAGGCTGAAAATTGTTACTGTATTCACAAAGCATGTAACCAAATCTAAACTCCACGGAGCACAATTATCATGTTTTATATTTCATCATTTCTGCAGCCTCTTGTTTCAGAATAGTCTCCTCAGCTTCTTCACATTTCATGGTTGCTGTTTTTTTCCCCCTGATTTAGGTAATTGAATGCAGAGGCAATAGAAAAAACATTAGATTCATTTTTTACAGGGCACTGCGCATTTTGGCACCCCGACTCTCGTGCAATGTGCAAAATCACACAAAGCATTTATTAGATTTGGGGAGGGAAATGGTTTCTGGAGCAATAAAACAAATTCAGTGTTGCATGCAGTATCTGCCCTCAGTTGTTAAATTAATGTTTTATATTGTTTGGTAATAGTTCATCATTTGCCAATTTTTAAAACAGGTTCAGGTGCATGCATGCTTTATTCCACCAACCAGCTGAGGTAGTTAACAGCCGCGTAAAATGTGAAGCCCAACACCAGGAACGACTGCGAGTTGTTGTGGGGTTTTTTTTCTGGAGAAAACATCCGAGCAGACCAAGGAGAGACGTAGAGTATATGATATATTTTTAGTCTCTAAATCAAGTTTGTCTCGCTCCAATTTACAACTTGTCATTCGCTGAATTAAAATGCCAAGATGTTTGTTTACTAGTTAGCGCGGTTGGGTTTTTTCCAACATCCATGTGTTGTCAGTTTCCTCATCATTTTGTGAAGGTTTGAGATGGTTGAAGACAAACAATGCCAAGAATTTGCTTCACATTTATATCACAGTAGAAGTAAGTAGCTTGGTTCAACATCTCGGTAATAACTGACTTAACTGTGGACGGCTAGTTGTGAGAAAATTGAGTTGAACATAAAGTAAACGTGCGAACTGCCTTGGCTGTTTTCAAGCCAAGAAAAGCCATCCACCAGTGCCACTGAAGCCCACGCATTAACATGTTACATCTCATTTGTTAATGCATGCTGCAACAGAAAAAAAAGAAGAGAGAAGTAGAAACATTAAGTCGTAACTTTGCTACATGTGCCACACTGTTTCTTGGCAGGGAGCAGTGACTTCACTGGCATCCGTTAAACCTCGCTGCGTCTCTGGAAAGCCACCGCTCCCAAAAAACTGCAGGAAGTAGTTTGCACTTCAGAAAGGTGCTGGTTTAGGCATCTTCCTTATCTATGGCCAGAGCCAGGATGGCTGCTTTTCTCTATTTTAAGCCGCAGTGCTAAGCTAAGGTAACCATGCTGAGTGCAGGTTTATATTTAACTAGCATGCAGAAATGCCAGTTTTCACAGCCGGTTTCTAAGAATTAAACGGTGCTATTTCACCAAACCTGAAACCGTTATTTTAGAAGACTCATGACAACATAAACTCTGTCCGTACCAGTCTGCAAGGTTTTGTTCAGTACTTATGGGAATGTCTTTTACTCCAGGTGGTGCTAACCGTGTTCTCAGTCAGTAATGTGAGGCAGCTTCTTTTCTGCCAAACATGCAATGGAAATGTTGTTTTTTGTTTCTTATTTACTAGTTGCCACTGAATGGTTTTCTGAGAGGCTGCAACGCTACTGGGAGCTGCTCTGGGCTGCAGCATGATTTAGGGCTCACATCTAACTTGAGCCTCAGAAAAGAATATCTTACCAGAGTTACTTTTATTCCTGCGGTTTGTACACTCGCTTGACTGCAAATGTTATACTGACTGTTTTATGGAGAATCACCAGCTCACAGTAGAACAATGGATACTACAGGAGGTGCTGTCATTGCAGTAAGTGAACATGTTAAGCTGCATATACAAGTTATAAGCAGCAGCTCTTCCTTTTTAGTTGTTCTTTGATTTCCAGAATAGATGAATTGGGAGGCTAAGTCAATTAGCCTTGAAGCTAAGATATATTACCAGAGGGGCCAGCAATCCTGGTCCTGGAGAGGTTGAATTCTGTCTTCGTTTACCAGCACTCAGTAAGCAAATCACTCACCTTCTGACTGAAATTTAAAGTGGTTCACTGTGTTGCGTCCCCAAATTTTTCTGCTGTTAGCCAGTAAAACCTGATAGCTAAGCTGCTTTTTTATCATGACGTAGGCAGGAAAGTTAATTCTCTCAATGTATAGCCCCCCCACCCCCCGTCACTCCTCCAAGGGGGGGGGTTTCTGTGGAGGTTTCTGGTTTGAGTCCCAGGAAGTTCACCTGACGTAAAGAGGTAAAGGGTCACGTCTTTATTTGAAGTTGTATTGAATTACTGTGATGACCCCTGAAAATAGGGGTGTTGCCGAGAAATGTGTTTAATCCCAATGCAACAGTAACTTTATCAGGAAAGCGCAATTGAAGCTAATGAGACCAGCAAGTGTAATAACCAGGACACCAGTTAAGCTGAGGGAGCTTTATTTACATGGAACAACTCAATGTAATTCCCACCAATCCAAATAGTTTGTTTACAAAACCCTTTTTTAATGTACATTTGTCTGATTTTCATGTTTCAAAGGTATCATCATCATCATGTTCACAGCCTCTCTGTAAGTCAGCTGAGGGAACAATGCAGCAGGATCCTTTGAATAAGTAAAGAGACACTTACTAGCACATTACTGTTGGCATTATCTGCCATGAATCGCGGAGGTGGTGAAGGACTGTTTTTATCAGAGAACAGGACAGGAGCTGAGGAGGGTTATCAACAGTTTCACACATCCTGCCGATTCCCTCCGAAGTGCAACATATAGGCGTAAGAAACGGCGATGGCAAGAGACGTTGGCAAAACGGTCGCGCTGCGATTATTTATGTGGTGTAGCATTTAAAGTAATTACTGAGGTGTTCCTACAAAACAAGGCAGGCTGTGAGGTCTCTAAATTTTTATTGTCAACGTCAACCAGTTTGCTCAGAGCGGCCTCGGTGGAAAAGCACATTTCAGCAAAAGGTGTCACAGCCATACATCTTGTGGTGCGCTCATAGTGCTTACTTGCAAAGTGACATTCTTATTCATGTCTGGGTGGGCATATGCCCCACACAGGACGCCTCGCACAGAATGGATTCCGGTCACTGCGAGTGTACACAGAGAGCGAAAGGTAAAGTCGTCGCCCTGATTCATTGACATCAAACCTTGACATCGGCGCGTCGCTTGCCGGCTATCTTTGGAAAGTGATGATGATCTTAGCTGTGCTTCTCATCAACAGAGAGAAAGATTGCAGTGTACAGCCGTCTGTGCGGTACATCCCATTTGACATGTTGACACATTAGGCCCTTAAAAGTGCATGTGTCAGGAACTCGGAACTAATAGCGCAATGTCTAACTTCAGAAGATTAGCCAAGCAATGACATAAGCCTGTGGCTGCTCTGCTGTTTAGAAGCGGGTTTTGAAAAATGTTTGTGGCACTCGTACGTGAGAGGAGAGAAATGAAGGTGAGGAGGGAGGAGGGGGGGGGGCTCTGCAGAAGTGGAAAATAAGTGAAATGTAAGTCATAGGTAGCAATATTTTGATAAAGTAATCATGCTTCTGGAGCAAAACCTCGGACTCCGATATCAGCCTTTGGTGATTCTGCGCAGCTCCCCTGAACATGGCAGCATCAGATTTACAAATTGAAAATCATTAATAATTCTAACCAGGATGTGATAAATCTGGAATCACTCCCGATGAACCTGGACACACTTTCATAAATCAAAAAGATTACTTGGAAATTTTTTAAAATCTGACGTCAAAGTGTCAGGCTTACTAATGGTTTTTGTAGATCCCTTACCGTGATATATCATTAATCTGAGATACATTTGAAGTGTGTCACCGGGGCAATATGTGATGCCTCTAATATCAGGAATATGCTGCTCTGTGTCAATACCCCAGATGGAGGGGATAAAGGCGGTGGCAGAAAGTTCCTGCGGGTTACGCTCTGATAAGGAGGTGCGCTGAATATCTGGGATGACCACGGACCCCAGAAAGCGACTCGCGTACCGGCTGCTCCCGTGGCCGCGCGTCACGATAACGGCAATAATAATGATGATCATGCGAAACAGATAACCCGCCGCGCAAAAAAACGATAACATAAACTCTTTTGTAATTTAATGCAGTGGCGTTTTATTTTTCTGCAGGAATATCCACCGAGAGAAAAACCTTCCAAAATCCACGCCGCCGCTGAAATCCCTTCTTTATTCGGAGAGCACTGTTGCTGAGACTTCGGAGTGCTATTGTGAGGAACGAGGTATTGACCGTGATGGTGAACAGGGCACCTCTGTAATCTAAATGTCATTCACTGAAAAGCATCTCCCACACAGCCAATGGCTTTCATCTGAATGTGCCTCCAAAAGATTCAATTACTTTTTCTCTCCTTCTATTTCTTTCCCCCCTCTGATCTCCACCCTTCCCATGCACTAGTTGCTTATCTGCCGTGATTATAGTCATTATGAAGCAGCCGTGTCTGTAGTGAGATTTCATCAGGAGCAGACATGCTCTGCCAGCTGCCTCTGCAACCAGGTCCCGTTCAGTGGAGCGGCCGTACAAAGAGCCAGCCCCGAGATCTGAGACTGGATGTATCAGTTACTCCTCGGCTCGCCATAGAATCGCACGGTCACCGCTCCGAGAGGAGAGAAAATTGCAAATAATTATACATGCAGCGGCATATAATCTGTAAACACCACATTAACACAAGTGGCTCCATTGAATATCATAAAGGTTATGCACTGGCAATGCACAGCTCAGGGTGTTTTCCTATTCTGCCGAGGCAAGTGGAGGAGTATGGCAGCCCGAGGATAGAGGGCTGTATCAGACAACACAGCTGCTCTTTTCATGTTCAAAATCTGTTTCTCGCACGTCTCCGTCTAGGTTTCTGCAGTGGGGGTGGAGTTTAAATGTGATGGAACAAAACTCATTTTTTGACAATGACATCAAAGGAGATGGCTGCTTTTGTGTTTGAAGTGCAGCATGTTTGAAGTGTTCTGAAGACAGTGGAGTGGTAGGGCAAGTTCATTGTTGCTTCGCTCTGGGGATGATTATCAGCTGCTATCGGCGCGGATCTCTGAAACAACTGTCAGTGTGACATGTGAATAATGATCTCCCTTTTTCACCTGCTGATGCCAAACCGACTCTGACACCTAAATACCTACAGTACCACTGGAGTTGGGATATTCGCGCCTTCCTTCTTTCTTTGACTGCAGTTTTAGGCAATACTTGGAAACTATGGAAATCAGAAGAGGAAGAAGGCGTAGGAGAGGAATAGTAGATGATAAAACGGATATCTCTGGCTAGCCGCTACATGTTTAGCACTGAGGTCACATAAAAGACTCAGATTGCTTCGGCAGTATGTAAATTCTCTCTTGTAATCTCTTATGTTTTGCACAGTTCCCTGCTCTTATCTATGCTTCCATTCAACAGTTCTCTGAATCTGAATCTTTCCATCCATTGGGCAGAGCAATGCGGTCTCATTCATTTCACGCCTCACATTTGTCGGTATAGACCTGAAAGTAACTCAAATGCACTAAAAAACAGACTAACCTACAATTAATTGAATTCCTTTTTATAACCTATTATTTCTCTGTAGTTTTTAATCTAAATTTAAGCGATTACATCCCAGACCTAATGGAAATACTTTATTTTAACCTACTCGTTTCTTGGCATGTTTTTATTCTGTTTGGCGTTTGCTCGTTGAGTTTCCTGAAGCTAGTCTGGTTTCTTTCCACAATCCAAAGACATGCGTGCTGGGTTGGCGTGATGGGTCACTTTAATTTGCTCATAACGGTGCACATCTGTCTTTCTGCGTTAACCCTCCGATTGACTGACTTTCATCCATTATCTGCTGGCTTCAGCCAACACAAACCTTGTTGGAAAACTTAAGATGTTAAGTGAATAATTTTTGAAGTTTGGGTGCTTTTAGATCATAGTAACTGTTATAACACACTCACAACATGAAACCGTTTAGTTGTATTTGTTCTAAATAACATCCAGTAATGAAGATATGATCCTAGAAGACACACAAAGCACTGCAAAGATATTTCACCCTCCTCCTCAATAATACTGTGAGTCAGAGAGCAATGGCCGACACTGCCCTTAAATATAAACACTCACTCATATTAGTTACTATCACATAACTGTGTGCCCCTAATGGTTACATTAACCTAGTAAAATGGACAAGTTAACAGTCCTCCCAATATGTGTGGTGAGCTCTAGATTTAGTTGGGCCTCTAAAACTCTCCTCTGCTAACTATTATTGTACATGGGTTGGCAGTCTATAGTCCAGCCTGTAAAATCTTTCAGGAAGGGTCATTAAGGATATTTCATTATCTCCATATTGCCAAGGTCAGGTTGTCCATATATCCACTTTACGGCTGCTAGGGGAATATGCTGCGACTGTAGTATAATAGACCAGAAAATGTCCACACCAGGAATGATGGGAAATCAATATTGGGCCTAGCTCATCAATACAAACCCCATTTTCACAAGCAGGAAGAAGGTACTCTGGAAAAAAATGTTGAGCGAAATAGATTGAATCAGAGCGAGCGAATAAAATAAAACAATGTTTTATTGTTAATAAAATGTTTGTTTTTTTGCCGCACAATATGCTGGGAGACTCATCACAGAGGAGGTTTAAACCAGTTTGGCTTGATTTTGCTTTAATCTGCCAGCACTGGATCAGGCAGTCCATAAATGTCCCGGCACAGTCATGTAACCACGTTAAAGGAGAAAGAAACATGGGTTGTGACAATGATTTGCCCCATTTGTTACAGCAGTGGCAGCCAGGAGCCTCAATCTGCCTTTGGTTTGTTAGAAGAATGTTGATGCCTTCAGTTTATTGCAGTGTAATGGCAAGAAGAAATGTAGGAATGCCGACAAACAAACGAATGTTTATATCTCTGCGACTTAGGGAGGATGTGCAGCGTAAACCGTTCAATCATTACTAAAGCAATTCTGCTACCATGCAGAGAGGGTGTTTTTTAACCATTTTTTTAATGAATGAATTAAAGCCTGAATATAAAATATACCCAGTACCCTTCCAAAGGTGCAAGGTGTAAATATTGTAAGGTGGAATCGTCACTACATGTAGGCTATTTGTTAAATAAACATCGCAGAGCATGTTGTGGTCCAACAAGGAATTTACAATGTGCTATGGTGGAGAAAAGAGAAAACAGCCTGTGGTTGTTTAACCAGCCAGTGGTAGCCTTGGGCGTTGTTTGTTTATGCAGCACAGCTTCCAACAAATGAATATCACACTGGCAAACTGATGTTGGAGGGAAAAAAAGAAAAAAAAAAGGACCCTGCATACAAAAGCTTCTCCCTTCCTTGCCAAACAAACACCAGCATCAGAACACTCGCCGATACTTCAGGTGATCTCAGCGTTCGTCTTTTCCATAACATGGAGTGGTTTTATTTGGGGAGGTTATTTTGCCTTGAATTACTTGTCTGGTCCAAACACTGACTCACGACTCTTACTGTACAGTAGACACATTGTCTTTGTGTGAACATTACACATTGTCTGCTGCATGTTAATGGCTTATTGACCATGTATGGTGTAATGAGACCTTGGGTGCAGGGGCAGCCATGATATATGAGGGTGAAAATTGGCCTCTGCTGCACTGATGACCTAATTTCAATATTCAGGGACTTGGGGATGGAAATGACACTTTTCACATTTAAGTGCTTTGTATTAGCCCCTGGCTTACTGTACCTCCGTCTAATCCCAGTCCACGGACGGACCCGTGCAGCGCGCGGAGCGGCTGCACTCGCCGCCACGAAACACCTCTTTGAATTACAGCCATTCATTGCGAACACAGCGAGGTGTACAGCCTACAACCACCAGGCAGGGTGCACAAAGAGAAAGAGCATTCGACTCGTTTCCAGGAGTCACCTTCATCTTTTTCTCCCGTTCGGCTGACTTGATGCATGCATTCAAGAAAATAAAGCAGAGGCAGATTCCAAAAGGGCTCTGTCTTCAGAGATAACCTTGAGGATGTATGGCATTTAGCATTCCGCTCAACCTCGGTCATGGCTTCCTGAAAGCGGTCATGGCTTCCCTAAAGCACATATTTTGATCTCTAGCATTACATAGGGGGGGGAAATATTACCACCTTTACACGCACACTTAAATGGGAAAGTTCCATATATTTTTCAGCTGGATTTTTTTTTGAGTTGCTGTTGTTCCTGCATCTTCCTTCAAATGTGAATTTAAAGACTGTCATTGCATGTTAGGGCAAAAGGGGGTGAAGCTCAATGACCTATTTGCATTTCCGTGGAGGAGAGGAGAAGAACATGAGGGTGGGGGTACAAAGCAGGAGGCTGTGAGGATGCAGACTTATTTATCATTCATCCTTTATTTCTCTTGTATTAGTGAGTGGAGGTGTCATGTTTGGCACATCGGAACTCTGTGTTCTGCCAAAGAGATGTGACGCCAAGAGAAATAGGTGTTGTTTTAACCTTGAGCCTGATTTAAGCAAACATGAATATATTACGTGCAGTATCCCTCATCCCCCTGCTGACGTGCTCGCACTGTATTCTTGCAATGCTTCTGTATATTAAGTGCAGTCTTTACTGCAGACAGGAATATGAGCTGTCAGGTTCTGCACAAAGGACAGTTGAACCACAGCATGGCAGCTTTGCTTTCTTCCTTGACAAGAGAGAGAGAGAAAAAAAAACGTGAAAGATGCTCCGTAAGCTATAACAAAAAGAATCAGGAGAAAAAAAAGATACATACATTTCTCACACCTGAGGTGCCGTGTAGGAGCAGATGGGGCAGTGTGCTGGCCACTGCCACTCCCACGAAATGGGGGGGGGGAGATATTTTGTGTGTGTGTATGTTTGTGTATGTATTTTTGTGTGCCATGGGGACAGCGCAGTAGCTCATGGTGCTCCGACAGGTCCACTGTGTGTGGTGTTCTGCAGCATCAGCAGCCGGACAGGGGCCAGACGGTGGATTTATGATGCCAGCGAGCGGAAATGACCTGCTTCTGTCATTGGGTGTGTGCCCCATCACGAGAGGCCCTAAACTATATTGGCACAGCGCTGACAGACATGTTTGTCATCCAGTCAGTTTTGAAGATACCAAGCAAGGGGTATTACTCCTTTGACAAGCCCCTCCACTCAATCTGTGTTTGTGTGTGTGTGTGTGTGTGTGTGTGTGTGTGTGTGCGTGTGCGTGTGCGTGTGTGTGTGTCTTCTATGTCAACTCATTTTTTTTCTTCAGATGTTTGCTGTCATGGTCGAATTACTACTTTTACGGAAGAAAAATAAACACATTGATTGTATTTTTTTGGTCACCAATTACAAACAGTTATATGAGCATTCAGTTTTATGTACCATATGCTTGTTGGTGCCTAATTAGATGTTAATCTGTGCGGTTTTCATTCTATTCACAGTTTTCATAAACAGTCAGTCTTCATCAATGTGAACAATTAGATCTTTTTGTTCCACTGGAAACTTTTGCTATTTGGCATCTTTCACCTCAGTATGCAGCTCCAATGTGAAATCTAATGTCTTCAGAAACCAACTTTCAAGGATTGAGTCTGTGAGTGTTGCATGAACAGTGACACCTTCTGGTATTCTGAAAAGGCCAAGCAGGACTGGAGACAGATTTTCCAGTCGGCAGCATTAGAGGTGCATCAGATACTTTAGCTGCTACTAGTACGAATAAGCAATTGGCAATGGACGAAATCAAACATGGAACATTTTGACAATATACTTCCATTTACTGCTTGAAGTAGTTGTTTTAACATTGGATCTGGATACACTCTTTTAATATACTTCAAAGGAAAACTCTCCATAGTTCTCATTTTAAGCTAATTAAACTAGAGGAGCAACATGAACTCGTTTGGGGTGTTTTAATGTGTTGAGGGGGAATTTGTGATACGATATGAAAGTCTGTTCATGATTGTGGAACTTAAACCCTCATTGTTCTTTATGCGCCTGTGAAGTAAAGATAATTTGAAATAGAAATGTTAAGTGATTGTGCAAAGCTACACAGAAGTACCAAATACACTGCATAAACCACAATAACGTATCAAACAGTTACAAGAAATATCTCAAACAGCAGGTGAATCGTTTTGATTTGCTTGTTTTCATTGTTATAAAGTTACTGTGTGTCTACATAAGTAGACTGTCTATGTGTTCTGTGCTGTGTGTGTGTGTGTGTAGATTACAGAATCTGTAATAAAACGTGTTAATGGTGTAAATATTTCGAATGAAAAGGGCCCAAACCAGCAAGAGAAGCAGAGAGCCACTGCCAAGCGGGTAATAAAGGATCCTGCTGTAATTGAATCACGATCATATCTTAAATCAATCTTTTGTCAGTGTTAAAACGGATGAAAGATGCTGTAACAAAAAGCTATCTCACAACAGTAAATCACTCGATCAGCTCATTTACGAGATGTGCGCCATTTATTAAAGACTTTAAAAAAAAAAAAAAAAAAAGACAAGGCAGCACTTCATTAAAACACTCCGGACCTCTCAAGTCGTTGCTTCGCAGTTTTTTGGCATGAAATCCCTGACCTACTTATGTGATGCGCGAAGAAGACACCAAATTCGGATTCTCGCCACTTGAACTTCCAAAGATTTTCTCCATCACCAAGCAACCATCCACGGCGCCTTGCCTCACCCAACCGCCGCGATGAATATTTTATAAAGATGCAAAGATTTCCTCCTTCTCAGTGTGTAATCAAATGCACACTGTGCTGCAGGGATTTAAAGAAGAGATATAAAGTCACATCTTAAGGAAAAAATCCATTTTTCTCTAGCCTTGCATTCATTTAGGAATCAATGTGCCTCTCCAGAGACCGGCTATTTGAATCACACCCACATGCACACAATTGGAAACCCTTTTGTTATTATTCTGATCTTCTGAGCCTTAAATGCTTTTAGACAGCAACCATTAATGGACTGCAGGTACTCAGTGCTTAGTAATGGTGCTTAACAGAACACTTATGAAACATGTTAATTAGGAGAAAAACACCAGGTCGAAGGAGCAATACTTTAGCATAATGTACATGGGAGCATCCAAACTCTGTGAAAGTTTAACACATTAGGAGTTTTTGGTCTGTCATTGACCCACAGAACCCATCAAAAACAGCCGTACTTCGTATGTTTTCGCTCTGATTTCTGAGTTTTGGGCGACTAATATGATCTTTTTTTTCCACTTTTTTCTTGCTTGAAGCTGAGAGATGTGGGAGAATCTAGCAATTAGTTTTCATTTTGCACATGCTGTTAACGAAGGCAGATATAAAGGGTAAACAGTGAGAAGTGATTAATTTAATAGACTTATATTTTTCTATAATTATATACTTTCTCCTCCGCTGTATTTCCATTAGAGTGAAATCAGTGCCCTTTGAATCTGCTCCAGTCTTTTTTCTTCTTTTTTTCCCCTCCTTGAAACTACTTGCACAGTGTGCAATCCATTTGGGCCCTCTTGTTATTTTTATTGTCATGTTTGAAATGCTGTAATGCTGAACTGTTTTAATTAGTACTCTGCACTTCATGGAGATCATTGTTCACGCTTGCCTAATTATGTTTGGATGGCCCAAATCTCCATCAAAGGAAACCATTATCCTACATCGATGGCGAAGCGACGGGATTCCATCTTCACCCCCTAGACAAGGCTATTACTGCTCTGCCTTGGCTTGGACACGCTAAATAAACACATCAATTTCATAGGTCTGGAAAGTTAGAGATTGAGGAGAGATTGTAGTTATCAGCTGCATATGGTTGATGATACGGAGACTGTGGAGAACATCACAAGTGTTTTTTTGCACAGGCTGGCTGGAAATCTGTAGCTTCATGTTTAACAACAAACTTGTTGGGAAGTCAGTAAGAAAGAGTGAAATGCTATCTTTCTGCTACATATTCCTTTGTAATGTCTCCCCTAATGGTGGTATTTAAGAGCAGTGGGGGAGGGGCATGATTGGTGATGTAGTCTCTCTCTCTCTCTCTCTCTCTCTCTCTCTCTCTCTCTCTCTCTCTCTCTTTCTCTCTCTCTCTGTCTTTTTTTTTTGCATGCATCCTTGCCTGAGAGCCCAGTGAATGTGATGGTTTCAGATTTGATTAGGCAGCCCAGGGGCCTCAGCAGTCCAGCCCTGCAATGGGCCGGCAGGGGCCTTGTACAGGCGTCTCATTGCTCACCATGCCTCAGTGGTGATGTACACATCGAGTGTGACCGCCCGCTTGATTTAAACAGCAGTCCAGCCTCGATGTGGGAGTGCACTCACTCAGTGCAATATTGTGGGCCATTCATCCAGTAACCACTGGACATTGGTCTCTGCCAAATACGTCCAGCTTGCCACCACATTTGTGTTTGGAGTGAGTGAACTGATGCTCTACGGGCACTCGGAGACTTGGTGCTTGTGTTCCCTCAAACACTACATGAAACAAATTTCATCACAAATCTTGACAAGAGGAGATTCTGCACAGTATACGCTTTCAAAACTACACCGTATATAAACTTTCTCCCCCATAACAACTCAGTCCAGTGAGCAGAAACTCGTTCATCCTTTCACTTTTGGAATACTTTTATATTTTGTTGTGCAATTATGTGGGTTTCTTGAGACAAAATAGTCTGTCATTCATCTTATTTACTCCTTTATAGCTAAATTTTTTACCAAATTAATAAAATTATTAAGGTGTTTCACGACTTCTGACTTTTTGGAGTGACCAAAAATATCTGTTTGGCAGCACTTGACAATAGTTTACATTTCATTTCTAAATAACTGTCTTTTATGCGTGATTCTACTACAAGAATAAGCTTATATTACGGTTTGAAATTTCACTAAACATTTGTAGTTGTTAGTTGGTGCTGATTTTCAGATGTCCTTTAGAACATTGCGTGAAAGAATGTGCATTTTGTGTACAGATCTGTTTACATCTCGCCAACAAATGCGCAATATTTCACACTCAGAACTTACAAAGTCTCACCATGACCCCTCTTCTATAGAGCCTCAGTGAACTTCAGATGTATGAAGTAGGAAAACCTAAATAAATGCAGTTGTTGCGTCTGCATAAGGAACAAACAACACCGGGTGTTACTGTACATTTCTCTGTGCCATAAGAAAACAACAAACTTTAATAAGACACGGAATCGAAACATAAATATCTATTGTTTCTTTGTCTGCCCTTGTTTTCACAGTTACGTGCAGCTCTGGTGTATTGGAGAAAGACGCCGAGACGTCTCGAGAGCTAATAATTTATGCGATATTACAACTTTATAATATTCTAGTTGGGGATGATTGTGAGACCCGTGACAACACTCGGCTCACTGACTGATAAGTGCCGTTGCAGTAAATTTGTCCCGTGACACCTGCAGCATCCCAGTGAGGAAGTAGAAGGAGCAGCCCACAAGTTAAAACCAATGGACCAAAAATGACGGCAACCATTTGGGGTGATATCGTCCATGGTTCTACCACAGCGTATCTCACGTGCACGGCCACAGCCGCTACCTTGTGTTCTGCCGCTCTCAATAAGGTGATAAGAAAATGCACAATAAAGTTTTTTTATGTTTTGATTTCAATTTCTTATTCATTGCTTTGCACCATGCAATGATTCTATTTGCAATTTAGTGGTCGTGTAAACTAGCCCAGTGCACCGTTTCTTTATGTGAGCGTGCAGTGGCCTGTGAGCACTGAAGTTATATTTAGAAATCTAATTCTTTTTTTCTCAGGCCCTCAGCCTACAGGCCCGCGCTCTGCACAAAATGAGCAAAGTTATTTTCATTTCCTAATGGTCACCACAGCCAGGCAGTAATGAGCGGGGCCAAGGAGGATTGTTATTTTCTTAAGGAGCAAATTAAAAAAAAAAAAAAGGAAAGAAAAGGAAGCAAAGAAAAGGAGAAATCCTGAGTAGTTCCATCATTACAAAAGGAAGCCTAGAGGAGAGTTTGCAGTTCATTAGTCTACACGCTTGGTCCTCCTTTCCTACAGGGTGAGGGAATATGGGTGATAAATTGTGCATCCATTCACTTCCACCGCGCGAGTTGTCATTAAAGGCCCAACCTGGAGTTGGAATAGTGCCACCTCTGAGATCCACCTGCTGCTGTTGCCGTGTTTGTATTCATTTTGTACGGCTCGGACTTTTATATCTCCCAGAGAGATAAAACCCCGGACCTGAAATAAAGACTACCAGCTATGGAATAGTCTGTAAATGTATGCGGATGACAGACTGAATGAACTTTGTTAAGTTTGTAAACCTTATTTTGTATATAGAAGGCTTTTTTTCCCTCCACCACAGAGACACTGGGACATTGTGCTAAAGAGCAACATCCAGTCCAGGTCAGGATGTGTGTGAGATTTCTACACTGTAATGCTCAGTCTGGCCCGGTGCCATTTTTTAGACTGCTCGCAGATAAAGTACAGTAAATTATACTAATCTGCTTGATTAATAGGTGAGGCCACTGCCGTACACTAAAGCTGCCAGGTAGTGATGTAGTTTTCACAGTTTGGGACTCTTTATTGGGGGCGCTGTGATGAAAGCTGACATGTGAAGTATGACATCATGCCAGTGGGCAGCGTTTTTTTGAGCTCTGCACCAGTGAGGTCACTGGTCTCCTAATGACTTCCTCGGGGTTCATAGTCGGCCCCCTTCGCTGCAGCCCATAGGGACCACCCCCCACCACCACCACCCAACCCCACCCCCAACCAGCACGCTGCTCACCCAACACGGACATCTCATCGCTTGGCTAGCCTCTCTCATTGTTCCTAATCAAGAAATGTGAGGCATAAAGACGCAGCAAGTCAGTTCATGCATGCCCAGTGGGGTCCTTATTGTCAGACAGTCAGATGAAGCCGAGTGGAAAAAAGTGGTCTCTTAAACTGTATAAACACACACACGCGCGCACACACATGCACACACACACACATGCATGCATGTAGAGAGAGTAATCCTGGAGGGTAATGGTGGTCACCACTGGCTGCTTTGTGTGTTACACGATCACAGATTCAGTGCACACGAGCATAAGCTCTTGCACATGAACTACTGTTGAACACAGTTGTTGTACATTGTGATATTACAGCAGCGTATCCTCAGATCTTCAAAGTGATGCGTTTTCAGCACACTACATATATTTATTCTGCATACAAGTAACAGACCACCAGGCCTAGAGTGATTCTTTCTCACTACTTGTGCATCTAAAGGCAGGATGAGAGGCATGTAAATCAGGCAGCCCATGTACTTCTTTAATATTTAACATAGGTTATTAGACAGGGCAAAGATTTGACCCCCGAGCGCTTCTGCACATCACATGAATAACTAATGTTGGCTGATTATGTTAATCAGTAGTACTAGGCAGTGATGACCAGGAACGCAGCACCACTGCTGCAGGAGAGAGCTATAATCTCAGACGCATCACAAAAACACAGCCTGAGCCCATCATTAGCTCTGAAACACAGCCACTGCACACTGTGTGCAGCACTGGGCGATTTACACTTCACATGCTCAGCTTGAATTTCCCTTTAATATGTATTCTAGAGATAAACATGCTGCATTTGTGAAGCTACTAGCTGTGATCTCCCTTAACAGATAATCAAATATTTGCATAATGATAAGAACACTGAAGCTGCACCCGGCAACTCGGCGAGCTGGCAGCTCCAAATGACAGCGCGAGGAAGCCGAAATAAACTTCAATATCTGGGAACCATCTAATGTTGCTGCGCATATTACTAGCAGCCCTCGACGGTAAATTATATGACAGACACAACAACACAGGAGATTTTTTTTAGGGCCCAGCACTTGGATCCAGCCCATATTTAGTCTACTTTAACATTGTATTTTACATTTTCCTCAGTTTATTTAAATATAATGTTAATCTACTAACTTTAAAGTCATTTTCTCTCCAAATAGCTACTATTGAATGATAATTTGATGCCACTTGATAGCTGCTAATCATCACTTGAACTCTTCAGTGTGAGTCTTCATGCATCCAACACCAGCTCTGATGTTTTTATCACATTAGCGTGTGAACTTTAGGCACACTCCAAAAAAAAAAGGCCTCGCTTGTTTGTTTTTTTTTCCCACCTCAATGTCGACGGGGTTGATTTCTAAAGCTTATTGCTGCGTCATAAAGCAAGTGCCTGTCTTCTGCCCTGTTTGTTTTGAGCCAAAGATAAAAACATACTCTTGGAAAGCCATTTAGAGGCAGCAGCGGGCTGAGTGTGGCTATATTCCATCCCCATCACCAGAGTTCTTTGGCCTCCACCATAAAGAATTCCAACGAGACAATTTTGCGCAGTGTGGGGTGAGCTGACAGGGAGTGTTATTAAAGCGCAGGGTGCTGACCGCTCTCAAAGTTATTAAAGTGCTGTGAGATTGTGTCTGTGATAGCCCTGCCGGTCGGGATGTCCTTCACACACATACAGGTACATTACAGCGGGGATGCGGTCATCGCGGGGAGAGGGGGATAGTGGTGGTGGTGGTGGTGGTGGTGTGTGTGTGTGTGTGTGTGTGTGTGTGTGTGTGTGTGTGTGTGTGTGTGTGTGCCTGTGTGCGTGTGTGCGCGTGCACGCACGTGTGTGCATGCGTGCGTGCATCAAAGAAAGGGATCAGATAGACACAACAGGACCCACCACGAAGGATTGTCATCATCTTGATGATCCCACCGTCACTGATAATCGCAGTGAACCCGTCCTCTCACTTTGATTGCAGAAAGAATTAAAACGGTACATTTTCAAAGTTAAGAGCCAGACAGTTGAGTCGGAAATGTAGTTAGTGTCATAATTGTTGGATTTCCAATAGAATTGGGGTTCGTGAGCTGAAATGAGGGAACGCGGTGGTGACGAAGCTCGGGGGCGAGCGATGACAGGAACCAGCTGGGTGTCCACGATGACATTCCCGGGAATAAAAATCACATGCAGCGTGTGGTTAGTGATGCAGCCCTCATCACTTCCCAGCGCGGGTAGGTGAGGTTGCCGCAACAGGTTTGCTCCTCAATGCACTATTCAATCTGAGCAGCACAAAAAAAACAAAAAACAACCAATGTCATACAGGCGATGTTTGAATATGTTGTAGGTAATGTTACTAAAAACATCACAATACAGGAAAAACATTTCCGAATTGTTTCTCAAACAAGATGCATGCAAGAGCAATCTCAATACATCAACCTCAAGGCAACTTTCTACTGTTAGAAAACCCTAATCTTCTAGGGTGGGGGGGGGGCATTTTAACTCCAGCCTGCAGCCAATCACAGACTGAAACAGCATAAAACTGCCATCCCGCCTTTGTTGCATGTATAAATCCTCAGAAGAATCCGTAAAGTTCAGCAATCAGATTCATTCATCCTCAATGTTTTTCATCTGTTGTACTTGTTTTTTGGGCGGGTGCAGTGACTTGAAAAAAGCAGTGTCAGCGGCAACATGGTTTTTGGGGGGAGTGGTGGTATTTGTTGATAAAACAAAACAAAATGCTTTTCCTGGAAACATTAATTATTTTACAGTTGAGGTAATTCAGACTGTTTCTTATTGACTTTTGCGAGCAACTCTGGCGTATGTTGTGATAACACTAGACGTGGTTTTGAAGAGAATCTCTGAAAACAAATCAGATCTTTTAGTTTAGTCGATGTTTTGCGCAGATTCAGGGCCGAGAAATGCCTTAAACAGTAAACGTGAAATGTTACAACTTAGTGTCCACTGTTGTAAAGGAGACAGAAACTGTTAATCAAAGCATGAATTTAAATTCAAGTCATGCAGAAAATTCTTGGACTCTATATTTGTATCAAGTATGTAGGTAGTGAAGCTAAATACATCGAAGACATTCGAGTTGATTTGGTGATTTGACTGTGGGGGCAGCCGCCTCCCCTCTGTAGAATGATAGTCAAATGGGAGGAGGGCTAATGGACTGATTCTGTGGGTTTTAGAGGAGAGGGAAGGAGCGTAGAGCATCAATCTGCTGTCTGTTCCCTCTCAATCTGTTTCAGCTCCACTCTGACATGACAGCATGGGGGACTACAGCCCTCGATTCATCACCGAGTCTGGAAATAACAGGACACCTCCAGTTTGTCATACTAGATTAGTCTGTGGCCCGTAACCACTGTCCTTAATAGAGTCTCCAGCGTTTCATCTGAGGTGTCCACTCGACCACCACTGTAGACCTCGAGGGAAAACACAGAGGGTGTATCGACTGGGCTTGTACACGCTTACATGTACCACGTATTTCACTTCCACTGTACTACCAACAAGAAACCAAGGCCATTGGAATCTATCTATCTATCTATCTATCTATCTATCTATCTATCTATCTATCTATCTATCTATCTATCTATCTATCTATC
>JAUESF010000012.1:4289415-4305041 GCA_032274765.1 Malacoctenus tetranemus | reverse complement strand
GAGAGAGAGAGAGAGAGAGAGAGAGAGAGAGAGAGAGAGAGAGAGAGAGAGAGAGAGAGAGAGAGAGAGAAGGAAAACCTGGTAGGTGCGGGAGCAGAAAGACAGGCAGAAAGATAGGGAGCGAGGGTGCACCAGTAGTGAGGGTAAAGGGTGAGCTGGGGTTGGGAAGGGGCTCAGGGAGTGAAGGGGGGTGAGGGGGTGGGGGGTGGCGAGGGAGGGGGATGGGAACCTTGTGCCATTTTTTTATTCTTTCATGAAGATTGGCTCCGGCCCTGTCATCATCCCTACAGAGTGAATTTATGACAGGTCAGCTCTCCATGTAGTCACCTGATGGATGGAGAACATCCAAGTTTATTTGGGGCATAGTGGAAATGGTCGAACAATTCCCTAAAGCACTGATGATTTTTTCCCTTCTTTTTTAAGCTGCTGAGGACATGAACATTCAACCACCGAGTTGCCCATGTAAATCTTGTTGATTGTAAAAAAAATAAGTATTTTTTGTATTCTGCCCAACCCCCCACTCCCTATTTTATCTCCCTACAGTAGCTTTTTAATTGTCTAGTTTATGAGAAAATCTCACTGCATAATGCATCCATTACCCCAGGTAAGTGAATAATTATTGGCAATAAAATATTAGAGAGCAAAGGTTTTTCTCCCATTGATCACATATCTTGATATGAAGTAAATTTGCTCAGTTTTTTTTCTCGACCTCTTTGTTGATTATGGCCCATCCATGGCTCATTTGCTGTAATGTCCAGCAGTTTCAAACGCCGAGACTCTTGACGTAGATACATTTTATTGCTGCAGCAACGAGTCTGTTGCTGATACTTTCAAAGAAAGAATTATACCGAATAACCGTTTTTGTTCTAATGAAGGCCGCTCTGACATTCAGACTGGCCTCGCTTGGACCTTTCAATGCCGAGGAATCCTAATCGTTTTGATTTCCAGAAGTTTGAGCAATAATAACAAACACACCTCACATAAAAGAGCTTTTGTTCTCACACAGTCGCAGTGGTTCGAAATGGTTTCAAGTTGTTGTTTTGCCCGGATCCCACAAACACAGGACGTACTGTACTGCTTACCTTAACCGTTATTGATGTCTTCCATTCCCAAAGCACTTCCGAACAGCGTCATGTATGAAATCTCGAGTCACTTAAGATGAGCGTTTCAACCTGTAGTCATTGGAGAGAAGTGGTAGGAACGCATTTGATGATAAAACAAGACCGCAGCTGTGTGTCTCCGGAAAGACCTGAGCTCAGCATATCAGGTGCGAGGCAGGAACGGATCAAGAAGGGGGGGAAGAAAGACATCTCTTCACCCCTAAATTAAAAGTCAGAGTGTCATCTTCTCCCTCTAATTGCCTGGAACCATTATTGGACAGAGGGAAAAAATAGTGTCTGCATATGCGTTTATTTTGCAATCAATTGATGTATTTCAGTCGGAGCACGAGCCTATCGGGACCAAACACCGGGCGTGCAAACATGCGCTTTTGGTATGAATGAGGGAAGGATTGCAGCCTATACGGCAGAAAGACAGTTGGCCATATGTCATCGCACCCAGCAGATATGAGGTGATGGTGTCAATACATCTTGCGTCTGCCCAGCGGAGGCTTACTCTGCATTACGCTAAAACATGAGTTATACGAGCGGAACAACGCAGTGTTGGGTCGGGACGTAAATCAGGAGGGAGAGAAACTGCTGACAAGTTTTGATATTAAAAGATAATTGTAATCAAGGTGCAAGACGAGCAATGAAGTGGTGATAGCAGATAGATAGACAGCTGCAAAAGATGGATTGTTTTAATTTGCACCAATTAAATTGAAGTTCACTGGATCATCTTCCTCAATCTTCATGAATACTTGATTTTCTGGCCGCTACAAAGCTATTAAAAAGAGTGATTGGACTCCAACACTTGGTATACCATATTTTACACTATGCTTCCATTAACCCTTTTTAATAACACTTATTTTAATATAAGGAACTTAAGGACATACTAATGAGCACAATATACTATAGTTACTATACTTATTATGCAAAGGGTATGGATATCTTTTCTTTGATATCCACTCATGACGAAGTTTAGAGAGCCCAGAGGAATAGTTTCACTCCAATATCACAAATCGTTTTTAGATACAGTTTTATGTAAGATGCACCGAGTGGTGGAATATTTCTGAACATTTGGATGAGTGGTTTGCACTGGCCGCTCACAGAGAGAGTACCTGGTTCGATTCCCGGCCTGGTGCTTTTGTTTGTGAGGAGTTAGCATGTGTTTCCTGAGAAGCTTCCCTCTATCATCCAAACATGATTGAGTATGAAGTGAATTAGGCAACTCTAAGAGGACTTTCTAGATATTTGGGGTCCGTCACAC
This sequence comes from Malacoctenus tetranemus, assembly GCA_032274765.1. Taxonomy (NCBI): domain Eukaryota; kingdom Metazoa; phylum Chordata; class Actinopteri; order Blenniiformes; family Labrisomidae; genus Malacoctenus; species Malacoctenus tetranemus. The sequence goes on along the minus strand of JAUESF010000012.1, from coordinate 4,302,674 downwards.
CTTAGTTTGGTTCGTTTAACTTTCACACCGCATCTTTGAAAGTGGATTGATCCTTCTGGATCGTCCATGCAGTAACATTAGCTGGTCACTTGGCATGCAAATAAAATTGGAACTAATGAGTAAAAAACACGTAGAAGAAAACTTGTAACAACACAAAAAGGTGACTGTTTGTTATGTGTTGCCATGGTTACAAAGCTGCCCGGTTCTGAAAAACACGTCATATCGTCGCTCCTGCCTCTTGCTTCACATGAAACAAACCAAACGCAGAGTCTGATTGTTTGGTTTGCTAATCTGATGTCAATAGACTTTCACACCTGCCAAAACAATGGGAACTATTCAAGCAAATGAACTCTGGTCCATTTGAAGTGGACTAAATCACTCCAGTGAGAACACGCCCTGAATTGCCTGAAAGAGTGAAAAACTTGTGTGTCATACTGCTGAAAACAGCAGTGTCCAGGAAAACTGTGAGTGAACGCCTTGAAACTTTAATAACTGACTTCTGCAGCTTACAGCACTGATATACTTATGAGTGGGGTTAGTTAATTGTCGGTTTTGGTCTTTCTCGGTGCGCTCATTGTTTCCAATGAGCAGGTTAGGTGTGTTAACAACAGAGTGAGCAAATTACAAACCTCATCAGTCGTTAGGAACATTGCTGGAGGGTGAACCTAAGTGGTCATTATAACACCTTCCTTATGGTTATCCCACGGATGAGAGGAGAACAACTTAATGCTACACACACAGTCCTTCACACGCAGGCCCAAACGCACACACTCATACATTCTGACAGTACCACTGATCACATTTTAGCCTATATATATGTGATTATACATCAGAAGTTTTACTTTATTTTATACTTTTAGTCATGAAAAGCTAAAAACAAAGTCTCTGATCTGTTTATTCCCTGATTCAAAATGTTTCCTAATTAACTGATCCTCATGCTTTCTGTATATTCTCGTGTTGTAATCTTTAAAGGTCAGCGATCTTCCCATTTGTGTGAATGAGATATATATGCGCTTTGCAGTTTCACACAGCCTCAGTGGGAGATCAGAGAATCGCTGGGGTAGAAACTTTATGTATTTAAAGAAAAGTTATTTGGTATTGGCAGATGTAAATTGATGTAGTAAATCACAATTTCATACACAGGAAAGGCGCAGAGCGCGGCTGTGAGGGTGCTGAGGCATTTCATTGGGGGCTGGGAGCCATGTTCCACAGTGCTTGCTTCTGAGCCAGACTCGCTCGGAGGCAGAGTGATTAGTGCTTGTCGGTAATTTGGCAACCTTGACCATGTAACCTTGCTAAAGCTGGATTAACATTTTACCCCGGAAAAGCCAGAGTTGCCTTAAAACATGTTCCATTTTCCTGTTGTGTATTATGAAACAACAGCCTACAGAGGCTATTCAAATAAGTGCCCACAGTGCACTGCATGACCACTCAAGGAGAAACTCTTATTAGACTTAAGCATGCTAAGTGTCAAGAAAATGTTGACATATCCATCTGATTGCTCGCTGAAAACATCACATGCATGGTGGTTTACATATTGAGAGCAAGTGAATGACAGGGAATCACAAAGCTCATGCAAAAATATCTAATAACGAACCCGCATTCATTGTTAAATTATTATTCCAAGTTTTATTTGGTTTTTTGCGACCAGTTTGTTCTCAGTCGACTTATTTCCTTTTTTTTAATAGACTACATGAAAGTTTTTGCAACATAAGAAATTCAACTAAAAAGATCAATGTCAGCACTATAAATATTTGTTTAATCTTGTCATGAAGGGCTCATCCCAACACAAGTGTATTAGTGAAATCATTTTTCAACAATTTAAAGTTTTTGTTGAAAGATTTTTTTGCGGGGAAAAATATTGAAACACAACCGTAAATTCTTAATGTTTTCCCTGAGAAAATGTAATTTACGCTTACTAAATAATCTTCTGCTTTCCCTTCAGTGACCAGTTTTAACAGCTTTGGTATTAATTGTTCTCTGTTTTGCTTAAAGCTCTGTTTTTCATTATGATACAAGGTTGTTTGCTAATTTCCGAGTGCAGCCCCTGTGTTTTTGTGACATTGGTGTATCTGAGGTAGGTGGTGCTTTGCCCTCCCACCAAAAGCTCAGCCTTATTATTGAGCCTCTTTATCTTTACTGTTGCTAAGTTGTTAATTAGCTAGACCTTGAATTAGATTATTTGCATGTCTGAACAAGGGCTAAGGTATTAATGCTCCCTTAGGACAAACTGTAATAACCTCTTCGGTGGCTCCAAGATCCCTGTGGAGGGGGGCTACATGGACGCTAGCCCCTGGAAGGAGAGAGAGAGCGCAGCCATTTCATCCAATTAGCTGTGGATTATGCCGCTCCTCTCCCTTTGAATCCTATTTGCTGTGATAAGGTGTTCTCCTACAGGGACAGAGCTGAGCTTTGCTATCAGGAAAAATGATTAATTCACAACCCAATATTAAAATGCAGTGCCTTCCATTTCACACTGTCTGACATAGGAGGAAGAAACAGCTCAGAAATCAATACAGGCACTAAACAACCACACAGGAGAAGGAAAGGTTGGCCAAGTAAGAAAATGCCCCTAAGAATCTCAAAAGCAAGCTGCATTTCATTCCACACATCACACTTATACGACTCTCCACGGCATGGTATGTCCTTGAATTATTCAGAACCTGTTAAACCGTGGGAATGGTTTTAAGACTAATGTGGCACAATATCATGGTCGCTATTGTTATTGCATTGTACTGTGCAATTTTCACAAATATTTATCTCTTTCTTCCCATCTTCCCAAGGGCATGTATTTTAATTTTACAATTCCGTGGTTCTTGCACCTCTCTGAATTACCGGCATGGTCACATATGAGATGGAGTCAAAGGAACATTTTTGTGGGTTTTTTTATGTCTCTTCTGGCCTGTAACTGGAGTAGGTGTGGAGAATCCAGAGTCCAGATTTATATTTTCCAAGCCCTCCGACGCTGCACAAATGATGTTTAAACACCCAGCACCTAGGGTTTAATTAAGTCCCTCTAATCGTGTTCCAATCAGAAGCTTGGACTGATGGGCTGGAATTCCTGATGTGCATTTCTGTCAGTCTTAATTGGATAATTGATTGCCAATTTGAACCTGGCCACACACTGCATACACAATAAAGCGCCTGGCCATGTTCCTTGAGGATTCATTTTCCATCCGAATAAAGATGCTGCTTCGATAGGCAGAACTCCAACTATTGGTCTTGCTGAAAAATAAGCCCTGGCTGCCGGTGAAGATTGGAAGTCCACTTATGAATGCTGTTTGAATGTAGCGGGCATCAAACTGTTTTTTTTTGTTTGTGTAAATGTATTTGCAATATTGTAGACATTTGTCTTCATACTCATAATGGATTTAAGGACATTGCAGCTCAAATATTTTTTCTTCCTGCAGTTTTCTAACAACAACTTTTGATGAGAAGTGGGTTTTTTGCACCTTCTTTTTAAACAATAGTTTTATAATTAATAAATGTATATACCTGAATTTTCCCTTTCAGCCACTCTCACTTCACAGTTTTGTTGCTTTATGTTTTGTTTTTACAGAACATTTTATATTTTCAGTCTGAAACGACTTGAACATAATCAGCACAATGTCACACTGAAATTTACTGAAGTTAGCGGTGTAGCAGCTTGGTCAGCCTTGTAATAACACTTTGCACCACTAGATGGCACGGTGAGTCGATCACTCACTGACTGCTGAAACACCAAGAAATGTTTTGACTCAACAGTGCCCCCCAGTGTGCAGGTGTGTCATTGCAGAGGATCTGTGCACTTCATCTTTAAAAGCAGCGTGACAAAATAAATAAATAATAAAACAAATAGTTGACCTGAAATTAATGTTTTACTACTTTGCAGATTTAACTCAATCACATAAAATACATCATTCGTAAGCACTCGTAACTACAATAACATTTGTTATACTGTCACACATTTGGTGCTGGAATAGTATAAATGTAGAATACTGTAAGGAAAAAGGTGAGAAAAGTTAAAAGGAATGTCATAGTAGTAAAAAGTAATTTCAATAGTTTTTATTTAGACCTAATTCTTTTCTAATTAGTGTTCAAATATGTGAGTTTTATTACCTTTAGTTTCAGGATGTTAGCGTGTCACTTTGCTCTGGTGACCTTTGTTGCCCTCCAACAGCCCAGGTGTACACAGACTCATTACAATATAGTAGAGTAACTGTAAGAAGTATTTGTATGAAGTCAGTGCAATTAGAGCAACAACAAAAAAAATCATCGCAGGACTGCTGTATTGCATTTTATTGCATCATGGAAGTGTCTCTGTTTGCCTGCATGTTTTGCAGCAGTAGCATGAAATACAATCAAAAGGTGATACTGAAAGGTTGGGAAGGTGCAACCAGAACGGCAAGGAGAATATTAATATTTATTGAGTCGAATATTTGGGATGACAACGATGGGGCCCTGTGGTTTCAGACACACTAGCAGTTGTTTCACGAAATGTTCAAACCTGTTGTTACAATTTGAAGAGATAGCTACTGTATATTGTTGTAATACTTGGAGATATATAGATGCAAAATTACCAACAGTGAAAGACAAAAATGTGTAAACTGCAGGAGAGAGTTTTCCACCAAAGCAAATGAGGCAACAGCGATGATGGCATAGATCCTTGGACATGAACGATGGGAAAAGACAACATCAAAGTGATAGCTACTTATAGTAATGGTGAACAGATTTCTAAATATCATTGAGTAGTTATACACATTTTTCCTGTCACAGAAATTTCCTCTGGGGAGTCTGCATCACCGTAGTTTGATGGGAAACAGACTTGAGCGTCCGAACCGATCTGCTCTGATCTTCCTCATCAGTGACCAGGTTGCTCTTCTCAGGAGCGACCACACATTTGGTTCTCTTTAACCTCCCCACCTGAAGAGTGCGTGCGATGGCGTCCTCGGCCATTAAAATGTCACTGAACACGGCACATTTTAATCATTAGCAGGAAAAACATTTTCTCAGCTTTTTGTGCCGAGGAGGAAAAGTCTAGAAGTTGAAGGTGCCAAAATGTTTTGACATACTGAGGCAAAAGCCTCTGGAGGTCTAATTTCGTGTGGACATCCGCGACTGGCTGTGAGTCCCTCTCTGGGTGGGCTCACGCTGAGTTATTCTCGTCTCCCTCATCTACTCTACAATTCCTGCACTGTTTTCTCACAAGAAATAGCTTTTTTCCCTCTAAATAAGAATTGTTCCAAGGAGCCAAATGGTAAAGAGAGAATTCTCCTATTATAAATGGCCTTTCTCAGCCCGGTAACCTCGCTACAAGTTTTAGCACTAAAGTGCAACCCTTGGTGGGATTAGATATTTTGGCCACCATTTGTACTGAGTGAAGTTTCTTTGGAGTCTCCTTGAGACAAGTGACCAGTGCAGGGCAAAGTGAAGGCCTTATCAGTCACCCCACAATGGTGCCACCCCATGAATTATATTAGGGATGGATGTGGCGCACCAAGCCACTGCATTGTGGACCATCTGGGTGACAATAAACATGTCGCCACATGGTTTCCTCCATCATTCAAGTCCAGATAGCAGATCTGGACCTTAACTATAGCTCACTATCTCCTGGATCTCGGCGTGACCTGTTAGAGAGATGGAGGTGAGGCTCAAGGATATCTCTCAGAGAGTCTGCTCCAACACCAGGAGGTTATTATAGCCATGCTGGGGGGAGGCAGTCAGTCTGTCTGGTGTGCTGCTTTCTCCCCCCGTCTCGCTGTGTGAAACACACAGACAGAGGGAATAGCCAAAAAGAAAATGTTAAACACATGTAAAAACAAATTTGCATTTATGCATGAAAATGGATTTTGTGACCCCGGCGTTTATTTTTCCAGACACAAACTCTCTTTTTTACTCTATTTTTTGCTCTTTGATTGTTTGTTGCTCATCAATCAAAAAAAAAATCGCTTAGATTTGCAATTTCATTCACATGATCATCTGAATAATGTGATGATTCCTGAAGCAGATGATGATCAGAGTTTTTTTGTGCTAAACACAGGCTCATACAATCAGTTAGTAGCAGTTAGGGGAAATCATTGATGTTGCTGAGCAGAAATTATGTTTATGATATTAACTGAAGTGACATAACCTACATTTTTTTGCAGAGATCTTGCATGTAGCTATTTAGCATACGAAGTGCATGTTTTCCTGTGCAAATGTGCTGCTTAGATGCACTAAATCCTTCAGCACACTAAGCACAAGTCTTAATTCCCCCTCTTAACCTGACACCAGAAAAACCAACAATTGGATTGTTCTGCAGGCTTAAATGAACTGAAGCGCAGTAAGTACAAGTTTTTCAGTGGTAAATCTACCTGGTACAGCAAATGAGTTGCAGAAGTTCGTTATGCGTTGCTGTTGTGACCAAGACAGAGCCATAGAAATGAATCATTCACAGGCAAAAAGGATTCAGCAGGCTTAGAAAGAGAAGAAGTGAGGTTTCACAAATCTGGCATGAGGAAAAAATTGGTTAATTTGACTTAGCATGCTAACGCCTTGATGATGAAACCTGAAGTGGGACTCAAATGAAGCGTGCTAAAGGGAGGCAACACAAAGCGAGTGGAAGACCAATGAGGAAGTGAAAAGTGAGGCATAAACAATGGCATTTAATACAATTTCATAAAACCACTTATAGCACATGACAGGGGCTCACATGTAATCACTGTAAGTGGAGACGAAGATGGGGGCTGCAGTGTCGTCGTCACGATGCCAGAACACTTCTCCATGACACGTCCCCTGCTTCTTCTCATTAATCCCCTAAGCTACATTCATTAACGGTCACTCCCTCCGTTCAGCGAGCCTGCACTCCCCAGTGGAGTCACACTCGCCATCACAAAAATAACCTGCTGTTGAAAACGCAACAAGATAATTCATTATAGCTCTACAGTCTTAATACTTCTATTCTAATTAATTAGCCAACACAGTTGCTGCGTGCACTATTGTAAGATTTAAATGGATGGGGGTGTTTGGCGTGGCACGTTTCCCGGTCAAATCAGTAGACGCACGCGCGCACCCCAAAGTGCTGGGAAAGAAATCATGTTTCTATATTTCACCGGGCAAACAGCAAAATCCAGCTAACGGCTGACACTGAAGGACAGTTGTGTAAGGATGGCAGTCAGCAGGGAGAGGTACAAGAGGAGATGATAAATACAAGAGATTTACAGGTCCTGGGAGTGTCAGATGCACTGTGGAAATAGTGCTGGGTGTGCTGTTATCTAGATGGGCCAGTTAGTGGCTTTTGGAGGATCCCCTGTTCTGAATAGGGCTGTAGTTTCGGAGGGCAGCCTTTATGGCTCACCAGTGCACTGACCACAGCCCATTAACTCAAAGAGCCTCCACAGGAGCACTGGAGCAGGGAAAGGGGCCGTGACCTGCCCGAGACCATCTTATTACTTTAACACATTATGTCTCCCACTGCGATCTTTTTATTTAAGTGACTTCAGCAGAACGCATCATCTCGGGCCAAGTCGGGGACAGACAGGGGTTTCTAGACAAGAGGCAAGAGGAGGGGTCAAATGATTTATTGGAAACGTCTGCTATTGGGTGTTACAGAAAAGGGAGTGCAAGGATGGACAGTGAGCAAAGGAGTGGGGGTGGGGTGGGGTGCGATGAAGGGGCGGGGGGACAGTTAGTGATGAACCTGACTGCGACTGGAGCTGTTTATGGTGTGGAGAGGCCAGGCTGACCCCAGAACAGCTCCTGGGAGGATTCTCAAGTTCTCGCTGATGAGCTTTTGCAGCCCTCTGATGGCCACGGACAGTGAGGGGGCAAGAACGGGGAGGTGGGGGGGAGTTGGAGGGTGCCGGGCCGGGGGAGTGATTTATTTTACCACCATGTCACTCTTTATGGGCCACACCACAAGAGATGGCCTCAAATGTTACCGTCCTCTGGAGGAAGATCAGCGTGCTTTGCCTAAGTGTTACAGCAGCTTAGACAGACTTACTCACCTTATTGTGGGCTCCTCCAGGCTTTGGACTGTGTTCACATCAGCCTCCCCCCATGTTGCCATTTAAAGGCGAATCGCGTTATGTCAAAGGTCAAATTTGGGTTGGCATTTCAGGGTTTCTTTGTTATAGGAAACAGCGTGAAAAACTACAGTGTTACTTCATTATTTGAGTTGAAAACATTGTTTTTATACACAATCAATTCAAGAGTTAAAGTTTCTTTACTTTTGTTTAGAAATGTATCATTGAAATCATCAAACATTGCAGCTTCAATAAGATTCACGGGATGTAAAACAATATGGTGGAAATGGAGACAGAAAGCGAGTGTTTGTTGGAGGGCTGTGCCTGTAGAAGTGTAGGAAATATTTCCTTTCCCCCCCCTGAATCTTACAAGGCCCCTCCAGGTTCACCACTCGGGTCATGGACATTCCACTCTGTCTGATTTATTTCACCCATTATGATTACAGAGACAAATCTGAAATCCTTTTTTCAGGGGCTCTTCCCCCTCTTTCTCACCCATCCACACCCAACAACCCACACATCAAAACTACCATTACGTTCTTGTTAGTTCACACTGTCGATTAGAGAAGGGCAACATAGATTCATGCCAAGGGCTAAATGTGTTTATTCTAATTCCTCCCCCGTCCCCACTTTGTCAGAGACAGACACCCACAAACACACAACATCTGAACGACTCCAACCGCTCACATCGGAAGGACTCAATCCTTCAGGAAGTGGAAGTAACCGATTAGATTATGTCATTGCCACAATCTGTTACGAAAAATAAACACTGGGCCTTTTCATTAACCTAATGAAGACGAAGCACGTTGATGAGCTCTTAAGTCAATTAACGATATTTAAAAACAGGCGGTGCAGCCCCAAGGTAAATTAGCATGCAGAGAGTGAGGAGGACCCAGGTTCAAACAAATTGTGCGTGGAACCCTCTGGTTCAAGCCGCTTGACTCGCTCTCCTCTAATGTACAACCCCTCCTCTCCTGCTCCAACAAGCTTTCATTAGCCATAATTAACTGCATGCTTTCTGTGTTTGCAATGCCAGGAGAGTTCAGGTTGAGAACGAAGGTAAGAATATGGGGAGAAAATGTGTTTAGATTCCGCTTTGAGATTCCAAAAGAAAGAGCCCAATATGGTTGGAATGACACACACTGGGCTGAAACGCCTGCTCGCTGTGTTGTTTTCATGGCTTTCTTTTCTCTTCTTTCTTTTTTTTTCTCTGTAAACTTATTTGAAATCCTCTTGGGTTTCAACCTCCCCCTCTCTCTCTAGTTCTCTCTCTCTCTTTCTTTCTCTCTCTCTCGCTTTCTCGCTCACGCGCGCTCACTTGGTCTCTTGGCTGCAACAAGGTCTGAAAAGATTGCGGTTCATTTCGACCCACAGTGGATGGAGGCCTCATTTAGTGGCTGCTGGCAACTCAATCAGCCTGCCTCACACTGATGAGTGAGTGACTACTTTCAGAGCACCAGTCAATATGTGTCTGCTGTGATAGAATGTCAGCACCCGTGCCCTGTGTTCTCCTGACCCAATGTTATGGCTTTTTTATTTTGTCTAATCAATGATATATGAAACAACGCAGACACATTTCAACAATAGATCTTTTTTTTCTTTTTCAACCGCCCCCCCCTGCACACATGCTGCGCCGCACGATTTCAGTTCATGCAACTTCTGAGCTGTTTAAGATTAAATACGTAATCGACCTTTTTTTTGTTTGTTTGTTTAGAGCTTCTTTCACAGCCATCTGGATGCAGGCAGAATTCAATATGGATGGAAAACAAGCAATAAACTGTCTACCTAGAGTGATCCAACCAGCAGAAACCCCCCTTGACTTCTTCCAGTGTACTTTTTAAAGCGCAGAAGTCTAGAAATCTTCTTCTTTCCTCGCGCGATTTTTCTATTTTTTATTATTTTTTTATTTTTTTGGAGCTGTTTCAGCCCCAAACGCTGCTGTAATATAATACAAAGGATTTTCTTGATGCTTGAAAGCACTAACCCAGAGCTGCGAGTGTGGCGCCGTGCTGTCAGTGAAATACAGTGTGTAGATATTTTCTTCTCAGGTTTGTTTATGCTGTTCTCTTTGCTGTGAGTAAAGAACAGCCTATATTTTGCGGCTGCCCAGATGAGCCGAGCATCACTGTCCCCTGTGTCCTTTATTTCACACAGCCCACTGCACATGCTCTGCAGTCTGCCGACCTCTTGACCCGCCTGTCACTGTGATGGCCTCTGTTATCTGGAAGTAGTTATTTCATATAGATGGGGCTCCCTCACTGCTGGTCTTTTATTGAAAATAATCATTAGAAAAATTACCCCTGGAGATGTCTGTGAAGTCTGCGAAGCAATATTTTACTTAACACTGAGGGGTTTTATATCCTTGACACCTCTACAATTCACTTCACAGTCAGTTATTATCTATAAATAACGTTTTTTCTTATTTATCTAAGATACAAATGTGACAAAACATACTAAATTGCCTGCAAGTAGAAGTCCTTTGTCCTTATTGACCCAGTGATTTTTAATTCTTTGACCTTTGGATATTTTAGGGTTGTCATATGGATACTCTCACACTCGTGTATTAACATCTGCACTTTTGCCCTTATCTACTGACGTCATTTGTCAATTTTCTCCTAACCTTTCGACTGTGCGATGCTTTATGTTGGAGGTGTTTCCTTCAGCTCATTACCTGGATGACAGCGGAGGTGTTTTTCTCAACTAAGCATCACTGACCTAATTCTGAAGTCCTCCAATAGGATAATTTACCCGGCGTCGGTGGGAATCTATGTCGTAATGCAGCTAATGAATGCCAAGGAGACCCTCGCATAAACAAGACAGAGTGCTATGATCAGTTTATTTATCTCGGTGTGAAAGGTTGATGCTAAAATCTGAACAAGAAAACGGCACAGCATACTGTTAGAAAATACGACAAAAATGTCTATACTCGAATATGAACATATACATCGATATAATCAGACAAAAAAAGCAAAACAGATCACGTAATAAATCAAATGAATAAATAAATAATAAAAGTTGCATCCAACACAAATTCATCATTCTTGTAATTTAATGGCCCTGCAATGCTGTTCATCTTTTTTAGACACGCATATATTTTTATCCTTTTTATATTTCATATTTTTCACAAATGCAGCAGTTATCTATTCCTGTGTTGCTGTTGTTTTTTGTTTTTTTTATTGTGATTTTAGGTTTAATTTTAGAGGTCTTAACCTTTGACATACTGGAGGTCAAAGCTGCTCAGCAGAGGTCAGAGTCCCACTTCTTGTAATACAGACATTTAATTGGTGCTGCTCTGGTCTTTCTGTGATGCAACCTAAATCTTTTCTTATTCAACACAAATTGAATTACAATACCAGGATCAGAAAGAACTCTCAAATGAAGCAACAAAATGCCGCTTCAAACACGAGTTACTTGAATGTAAACGATAACATTTTGAAGACTTACAGAATCAAATGAAGGATCTGACATCCTGTGAACCAGAAATGGAAATAACATGACTGCAGCTCAAATATTTCCCCTCAGACTGATTCATCCTGGAGACCTTTGCGTTTAATTGGGTATTAAGGCTGCCCTGTGAAGCAATGATGGCTACAGACGTGCGGGATAAATCAGAACAAGGAGTCAGAGTTCACAAACCTGCATGAGGGAGACATATGTACAGGAAGAGAGCCGAGAGAGACAGTAAAGCTGCCATCAAGGAAAAAAAAAATCATCAGGTTACAACAGCACCAGCCCCCCCTCGGCCACCTCTGGACTCTATCGCACCATTAAATCCCAAGAAAGTGGTTTCAACTTTGATTGCATTTAAAAAAAGTACTGTCAATACTTGACATTAGGAAATTATCATATTGACCTCGCTCCTCATATGAAAACGTGTGACACCACGTGAGGCGAATATACTTTAATTGTGCACGGCCTTCTTTGCGTGTGCATGCGTGTGAGCCTACATATGAGGTCACTGGTTATTAAGACATTATATAAGTGGGAGAGAAGAGGGGTGGGGGGGTATTAATGCTCAGTATATCAATCAACTTCCACAGTCTTCAAGGCTTTTTTAATGGATGTCTCGCCTTCCTGCCTCGTCTCCTTCGCTGTGTCTATCGGTAGATGCATTCAGCAGAGATTTTCAATTTATTTCTAATCAGGCTTTATCTAATATTCTCTCGACAGGCAATTAAAAATTCAAACTACCCTGAAAAGCCATTGCTCACTTTTCAGTCTCTCCCAGTGTTCATTTAAGGATGTTATTTCATTAAAAGCTCTTGTTGATGAGTTTGAGGTAATTTGCGAGCACATTTGATTACCATACTCTGCATTGCCATTACCACGTTCCACGGGTATTGTTGATTTTCCTTGAGCCTCTATGGGCATATGACGGTGGCTTTCTCATTTTTAACCACCGCACTTAATATTTGTAATGCTCAGGAGCTGAGAACGCCGGTACCGCGTTTCAAACTGCGCGCAGCGCTGTGTGGAGAGCGGTTTGCACAGTCAAGACAAGGACAGCACAGACGTTCCCATGTACGCCGTTTCATTTGTCAGCAGTGCTGCTGTGAGAAGGTATATCACCATCCTGCCGGCTGCACCGCGCTACCTCGCCAGGTTTATGGCCAACCATGCACAAACCGAGGCCCCTCCACACAAGATAGAGCTCCGAAATGGCAGCAAATAATTGCAAAGGGTGAATTTGTCATTACGAATCATAATGAGATTCTCCTGCAGAGAGGCTTTTGTTTGGTGGGCTGAGAAGCTGCTCCGTTTTAAAGCCTCATAAACAAAATGCCACATTGTGCGTTTTCCCCTCCTAAAGGATTAGAAGCGCACTCTTTTTATTCTATACATCTTTTCAACTTGTTTATACGGAGAATAATTGTGTCCTTGTTTATCGTCTCGAGAGTAAAATTATGTGGCTGCAATCAAATTAACAATAAGTCTGGAGTTGGTTTGGATTCGTACGCAATAATCACTTGATGTTAGACCGCGTTAAACTTCGGGCTGTTCCGGAAATGTCACTTTCTGTCGTTGTTTTGGCTCTTTATGCGAAATATTGGTGGCAAATACACAAGCGATAGATAGCTCAATAGATGATGGATGTCCTCCCTCTGTGTTTAGCAAAGAAACCCCCAAAATTCACTGCTGTACAACAAAATACAAGAGTGCAGAGTACAAAATGTAGCTAACCAGATACATGGAAGCCTTTATAGATAGATAGATAGATAGATAGATAGATAGATAGATAGAGTTCTGTGTGGAAGTGGATTTATGGATGATGTCTCC